>OY728129.1:1761850783-1762457449 GCA_963277665.1 Viscum album
TGGGACATTTGATGGGTATTATTATTTTAATAAAAAACTTATTATTGATTTTTCATCAATTAAATAATTTTTTCATCATTAATGTATAATAAATAAAGGTAATTTTTTAATTCTTAAATATTTTCTACAAATTATGAAGATAAATAAAAACATTTTATATTTCAAATGATAATTTTTAATAGAATTAATCTTCAGTATAAGTTTTTCTAAAAACTGATTGAATTATTTTAATTATAGTGAAACATATTTAACTTCTCATTAAATAAAGTAAATTAAGTGTCCTAATCTCATGAACGTGGATTCAAATTAAAACCATTTCAACCCAAAGATGATTTGGGTTAAAAGACACTCATTTAATTATATTAAGTCAAGTGAAGGGGTAAATGTATAATATTATTCATACACTTAATTACCTGGTTTACCCTTTTATCGTATTAATAAAAATTACCATAGTTAATTTTCATAATTACCAAAAACAAAATATAACTATTTACATATTTGGGACCTAATAATTCAAAATGTTGAGTCCTTTTTTTGAAATTAAAAACACATAAGATTCAGTAACTATTTTGAAATTAATCCTATTTCTGGAATGAGGTAATATGTTTTTAGAAGATAAAACATTGCAGAATATTGAAATGATTATATATTTGAATTCAATATAAAATTAATTATAATAACATAAATTATATTGAAGGATAAAAATATATTATATTTATAATTTAAAACCATTCAATATCATAATTTAATGATATAAATTATTTTGATGAACGAAATTGTCTTCACCTAAAATTTAGTCTATTAATAATATTTATCAAAAAATAAAGTTTTCAAAAAATAATCAGAAATTAATCCAAAGTAAATTTTTATATTCCATTTAAAAATATCATGTTTATTTTCTCATATAATAATTATTAATTAGTCAAAATTCTAATTTAATAGGGGTTTTCCATTAAAAGGTAAAGAATTACCCTTTTAAAATATGTAGGTTTTGATACATCAAATATTGTTTATTCAAACCCTTTGAAAAAACAATATCCATTATATGAATATAAAAATTATTTTATTCAATATATAAAATGTTTATTTCATTAATTCATATTAAAAATATTAAAATATATAATTGATTTATATTTTTTATACAATTTCTTGTGTTAGTTATATTTATTCTTATAAACCTAACATCTATGTTATAATTTTCATTTTATATTAGTGGTGTATCATAGTTTTTTAATCTCAAAATTGAATGAAATTCAAGTTATTGAAGATTAAAATTATTTAAAAAAAATATTTCATAAAAAAGTCCAGGTGTTACATAAATCCTAGAAGAAAACATTGGGAATATATAAAAGGGATAATTTGATAAATTAATGGGTAATTGGATGAATCTTTATGTTTCTTATATGATGTTAAAATGATGGATTTTATAGATTCATATTTTTTTAGAGACATAGACTCATGGAAAATAAATTTTGGTTTGGTGATTAATTTTAGTGGAAAAGTGGTAAGCCGGATGTCTTTTTTGCAGTCAGCTGTTACATTATATATAATAGAACAAGATTATGTTTATAAAAAAGAATAATGTAAAGAGTTTATTTAGTTGATTCACTAACTAAATGAACTTCTAAATGGATTGAGTAGATATAATTTATTCTATGGTAGACATAATGTCCTTCATCTTTCCCACAATCCTATGTTTCATATAAAAATGAAGCATATTGACCTAAAAATTAACTTTATATTATTTATTATAGTTGAAAAATATAGGATCTAAATAATCTTTCTAGAAATATGAATCTTAATGATATGTTTATAATGGTTGTAGTCCATGAAATTTTGTGGAAACATTGTGCATCAGTAAGACTCAATAGATTTGATAGAAATTATAACATTGTATGTAACGGACCCTGGATGAGATCGTATGGATTTTTAATGAAGGGTCAAATCCTGAAGAAATTTACAAGTGGTGGATTATGGGGTTTTGGGTAAATTCATTAGTTCTATCAGATATATATCATGGAATGGATTCCATCACACTAACTCCATCAGAAAGATTTCGTTAGACATATTCCATCAGATGGAGCCATCAGTCAAAGTAATTAGAGAGATATGATTCGACATAGATGATTAGATATATATCATCAGATAGACTCCATCAAAAATCAATGATCATAAAAAGATCATCACATAGATTCTATCAAATTGAGTTCTCTTTTCATGGGATACTTTCTAGGAATCGGTTGTTGGTGGTATTATTGGATGGTTAAATATAGTATATAATGTTTCCCATGGAAATGGGTGGTTGAAATTTAATCACATAAGTCTCTGAAACTTGTTAAATTTTTGAATACCTCTATAAATAGTGGTTTTTATGCAACTAATATTGGGTTTATTAATGTTATTCTAAATAATTATGAGTTTCTAATTAAATTTTCTAAGACTCTTTACATAAATATTATTTGATTGGTTAATGTTTTCATCACTTTTATATCTTATAATGATTTTTTTACTTTTCACCTATGGATGTAAGAAATATTTTAGAACCATACAAGTAATTTTTCTCTTTATGTTTCATTACTTTGTGTATAGTTCGTCTGAAATGTTTTTATTGGGATTTGGTATGTGATCATCCTAATTCTAATAAAGGTACTTATAATGGAGTAGTTATCATTAAAAAAATTATTGGATGGTTTTTGTAGTTTTTCTTATTTTAATGATTAAGTAATTGGAAGGATGATCATCCTCTGTACAAATAACTTTTTATGTTCATCTTGTGGAAGGAACAAAGTGCTCCTCTCACCATGGTTTATCCCCAACCTGAATTTTTTGAAATATGGTTAGATTCCATTATAATGAACTAATGGTGTTTTATCCATTCACTTGTATAATAATTTCACCAAATTTTAGGATGATACCAAGATACCCCATTATATTTGAGGATAAATTTATAGTAGAGAATTTTTTATTTCATCATGTTGGTCATAAGAAGGAGTGTTTTATATTGAGAGGCCAACCCTTATAAAAATTACAATATTTAGATCTCTCATTATATTATATCATATATATGATATTTTGAATTGGGTTAAATAAAAATAGACATATTAATGTACTAATATTTTTTAAGGGATAAAAAAGGGTGTAAATCGAAAAGAAAATTTAAAATTTGGTTAAATATTTATCTTTAATTAATTAACCCCCACCAACATTACCCTATTGATTTTAAACATTTGTCCAATGGGACTAAAAACTGGAATAATAGCTAACAAGGTTCCTTCTTGTATGATGTATTTTATTGACTGTATTTTTATTGGTTATATAAATTATATATTTCAATTATTTTCAGAAGAGTCTCACTAAATGAATTTTGTTACCATCCCTATCAATTTAGAAATTAAGGTCTCAAATATTAATTTACAAAATTGAAAAAACAATCCTAGAAGATGATAAATTAAAAAATGAGAATGAGTATCAACCTCAAAATCTGAATAATAAATTTTGTAATTATATTTCTCAATAAGTTGAAGATTCTTCCTTTGAGAAAATAAGTAAAAGTTGTGATGCATAAGAATTCAATGAATAACTTAGTGATTTATACTGTAAAATTATTCATTGTATGAAGATGGTTTCTGTTGAAGTTATCACATAAATAATTTAACACATCAAGGGACTACATGTAGAAAATTTTCAATTGAGGTATGAATTTTATGAAATATAAGATGAATTTTATAAAATAGAATTTATCTGTAATTCCATCAAAAAACATTTGAATGTTATTTATTTTTTTACTTTATAACAAATGATATTTTTTATTTATGAATTATTTCAAAGGTTTTATGAGAGAAATAATAATTTTTTGATGTTTTTATAGAATGGATACATGAATTTGAATTGATATGTAAACATTTATTGATGATAAATTTGTTAGTGTAAAAAAATTAAATAATAAGAGTTAAGGAGTTTAAGAATTGATACTAAACAAAAATAAATATAATGAGGTTGTAATTTATAATAGTAAGAGAGATTGTGAGGAGTGGGTGAAATATCTAGATTAACTTAAGTTTATTCTCAGTTTTAAATATCTTGAGGTGGATATAAAGCTGAGAAATTTAAATATCAACCAATCAGAATATTCACATGAATATGAGAAGACAAGTGATATCATACTAAATTATTAGAGGATTTTTAAATACAAGGAGTCTAAAAAATGTGAAAATAAGATGTGTAAGTCATCTTTTTATTAACCCAAATATAGTTTAATACGAAATGTGTCCCATTATCAAATTAATTCTAGTTTCACTAATTCTATGTTAATGTCTACTTTTAGAAAAACTAAAAATATTTACAAATATGGACAGAGAAAAATCCTTTGAAATCCACCAATGTATCCTTGGTGGATGTGATATATTTTTTGATTATCATATCCCAAATAAACACCCAAAACAATATATAATCTTCTCAAAAATACAAACAAAAATTGATAATGACTGAATGTTGAAGAAAAATGGAGATGTTTGTTGGCCACTATAGGAAATGTTTGAGATTCTAAAACAATTTCATTGATTTTAGGAATAATATGTCATTAATTTTAATATAAATAAGTCCTGAATATAGGGTGTGTATATATGAATTTAATAAAAAAAAATTTATATACAAATAGAATTCAAAAAATATGAAAAATATTTCAACTTGTAATAGATTTCAAATCATGAAAACATTACTGATTATTATTAAAACATAGTTCACTATTAAGAATTGTGTCAGTGTCTTCAAGCACTACACAACTCATATACATATGTGAATATACAGAAATAACTATAAAAAACATCTGAGGATAGTATATAATTATTCCTTGAAGAGTGATCTGAAAAATAATGTCGAGTTAATAACTCTCCAGAAGTCAGAAAACAATTTTTTTATAGAAGGATCTCATTTAATGATAAGATACTTATATTATGGTAATATAGGCTACATCATGTACCTTTGAAATATATACATGAATATCATTAAAATCGAGAGAGATTTAGAATCAGAAAATAAAGAATCATTTCCAGAAAGAGATTGTAGGATTGGTATTGTTATTTCCACTATTGATAAAGAATTTAAAGGACTTCCCAAGAAGAGAAAATAAAATACTATTGAAGAGATGTGTAAATGGTGTAAGTGGTTGTACATATAAGAAATAAGTGTATGAAATGTAAACTATAATAATTGAAATAGTTAAAAGCTAATGGGAAAGAAATAATGATAGCTTGTATCTAGACTATTACCCCTATAAAGGATTATACATATCAGAAAAATTCTGACCATGTACCCAAAGAGTACCAAAAAAATTTGATATCCTTGTTAGCAGTGTTGAGGTAGATGGATCGTAATGAAAAAAGGAAAATTATGAATTTTATAATGATAAAAAACTCATTCCATCTAATTATAATTCTAAATGAAAAATAAAAAGCCGTTTTTTTGAATGAATAAAAGATTTGAAATGATAGAGTGAATGAAATAATAAATATTCCTCGATTTTTTTTACTATAAATGAAATATTATATTGGTTGAGAAACATGTATAAAACGTGTTTATCTAATTTAAGAGTTGATGTTAGCCCATCATAATCCAATATTTTATTTTTTATGAATTTTGGAATAGGGAATTGAATGTGAAGCATGAAAAAATAGAGTTTATTTCAAAATCAACACCCATTGTGAAGACAAAGTAGAGGAAATCCCATGAGGTAGGTGTATATAAAAGAGAAAAAATCCATATATTTGACTGATTATTAATAAATCAATAATTTTTTACATCCCTTTAAAAATGTAAAGGATATGGTATGATTTCCACTTTCCCACCACTATATCAAATTATATTATATATTATTATCAACGGGGAATGATTATATAACAAGATAATTTTGAAAATAATAACATTAATTTTTTTTTCTAATTGAAAATAAAGTTAGAGATATTATCACATTGTTAATATTTTTTAGAAAACATTATAGTCAACATTATCCACTCTTGTTTTCTTCACTGGGTTTGCACAAGTGGATTAAGAGGTAATTAGTTGCTGGATCTATGATATGTAAAAAATGTTTCCAACATTCACTTTTTTGGAAATTTATTATTTCTATCAATAATGGGGGATTACTTAAAAAAGAAAAAAAGGGGGGAATAATTTTTATTTAATTTATATGACAATGGGGGAAGAAAATCCCCTAGAAACCCGTCTTTTATTCCCATTATATGAATTAGGGGGATAATAATTTTTTTCCATTGAATTTATTTAAACTAATATGGTGTAGAATGGAATAATAATAAATATATATTAATATAAATTAATCATATAAAGTTATTATTATTGACAAAAAACACAAAGGGGGAGATTGATGTTTTTAAACATTGCTGTTTTTTTGTTTTTTTAATGACTGTTAATGAACATGTAATTATGTGTTCCTTGGTGAGGTTGGGTGATGGAGGAATTATACACCCAATAAATAACATTATTTGGATTCCCATATATTTTATTTTTAAATGATATTGAATATTATGTAATCATAAATGAAAAAGGATAAGTAAGGTTCTTGGTGGGAAGCCACTTAAATTAAATGATTTTAGATATAGTTCATAGAGAAAAGAAAAGTGATGAAGTTTAGAGTACTATTTATAGTAGATCATAGTTAAATAGAAAAACTAGTAAATAGGGATATTTAATAATCAATGTTTATGGGAGAAAATATTGCATGAATTTACAGGGAATATATCCAAAGAACCTTGAAATTAAAGGCTAATAAAATTAGTAGTAAAGGGTTTTAGATGGGGTTATTTGTAGGTTTTTAGTGTATGAGTAGTCACTATTATTTCTTGAGAAGAGTCAGAATAATTATTTAAATTCATGTGACATGAAATAGGAATAGTTCATAGATTGAATACGAGTTACTTGATACTAATAAGGATCTATCTGTGTGTGATTGGAAGACGATGTTACAACAATTATGACTATGGGATGAAAATTAAAAAATGAGCCATATATATGTATGAGTAAACGTATATTTAATTTGGAATCAAACACGTATAATCTCAAACATATGAATTATATTTATGATTATTTAAAATTTCATATTATTCATTCACTCATATGATGATATATCTTACTAAAATAAACTTAGTCTAGATCTATGTACAAGTCATTGTGATATATTTATGACTTATGGGACTCTATGAATGATTCAATTAATCTTGTGTTTGATTCAGTGAAATATAAGTATGATTTATAATAGTATACTTGTGATTGAGTTGATTATAATGTTTTGTATGAGTATATCACTTTTTGAAAATTTGAAATTAATAGAGAATAAAATATGAGTTTTCAAATTTGAATTCTAAATAAGCAAATACATTTGATAATGCTTTTTCATTTCATTAAATAACAAAACATCATTATTCCTTTTTAATAAAAGATTTATTGTGGGATTTTAAGAATATTAAAGATACATTAAATTTATAACATCACTGTCCTTATATTAGACAATTTAAAAACTTAATTTATTTGAAAATCAATATTGGTGTTCAATGATAGATAATTTTATAGAATCAAAATTGAATGGTTTTTGTGTTGATATTAATGTATTCAAACATTAAAAATAATACATTATTTGAGATTAAATAATTATATTATAGTATTAATATGTGAGGAGGAGAAGATCAAAGCTGGAGGGGATTTTCAAGAAATAAAATAGGTTAAAATGAGGAGATATTCTGAATTTCCAAGTGTATGTAATGATCCGTAGGGACTGACAAAGTGGAATAATTTTGGGTGGGTGATTTTTTATACTGAATAATATAGTTCATTCTAGATTTTAGTTCTTATTATACTGAGGGATGTTCGTTTAGGGTGTAAATTAGGGCACTAAATATTGGTCTATCTATCTATAATAGTAGGTCTATCTCAGTTTCTTTGATGGAAGTGGATTTACCACTCATTATTAGGTTCATGTGTTGTTTATCATTGTCTCATGGATTTTTCATCTATTTGATATATGAGTAAAAATTTATGGTCAACCATAGGGTTTCAGTCTTACATATTTGGCCTGAGGGAAAAGAGTAGCCGATTTTCTAATTGAAAAATGTAATCTCTTCCTTGAGCTTTCTATTTTCCCATCTCATAGATATTTTCTCCTTGATTGTGAAACAATATTTCTTAGGTATTATCATCGGATCTATAATTTTAGGACTTCAAAATATTTTGTTTTTGGTCTATTAAACTTATTTTCATAAAAAATTAGCTTTTAGTTTGTGTTCATCCTTATTGACTGCTGAGTATCCAGGTTGGTAATAACATCATTTGGATATGTATATAGTTTGGGTACATGACAACCAACCTATACCTAATATAAATTATGTTAGAAGGTATAATAACCACTATGGAACTTTATTTTATTGAATTTAATGACCTAATTTTTATTCCTCAGTGTGAATATGGTTATAATCATGGTTGAAATGATCATTATTATTGTGATTATTTTGGCATGGGATAAAATTCATTACATTTTTTTGTATATGTTATGGGATGTAATTCAGTTTAACTTGTGATATATTTTACGAGGGATTCTATTCCCTTTATGGGATGAGATCATCACTTAGGATGTTATTCTCAATATATTAGGATTTAATTACTACCAAGAAATGGAATGTAAATCCCACATGTCCTGGTGTTGATTAAATCATGGGATGCTTTTCCTATTTTTTTTATTTTTACCCATTTAGGAGGGGTGTAATTCTAATTATGTGATGTTTTTATGGATGCGGATGACATGAAAATATGTTCATAGTTACTTATGACGTAGATTTTGAGTCACACTATTATGTTGGGACCTAAGGGTAAGAACGATTTCCCCCTTGTGATCATGTTGGTGAATAGAGACATTATGTCCTCTTATGATTTCATCATCAGGATGTTATGCCTATTAGATTGTGAATACTTATGGATTCATTAGTCTCTAAAGACTTTGTAATAATGATGTGATTCTTGTTGGTTTTTTATTTCACTTGGATGTTAAACACTATTATGGATTATTACCACTGGTATGTTATTCCCACTAATATGAATTTGTTATCATGATATAATGCCCATTTATAAGATATTTTTCGTTTTTAGGATAACATGACCACTTGTTTTAACATGGGATGTGATTCCCAATTATTATTAATTTTGATAGGTTTTGAAATCCCTGAAAGGGGATAAAGTAGGTATAGTCACTCTCAAGAGACTAGTGCGACAGCTATGGTTGTTAAATTTATTATATCTGTAGTTATGGTTTTTTACTTTTGATCATATCAAATTGTACATGAACATTAATTTTTTTCCAGTGGGTTCCCTAGACCGGACTCCTTTAAAATCTCTAATTACCATTACATTAGTAAATTTTGATATATATATATATATGTGTGTATGTGTGTGTGTCTGTGTCTGTATTTCTGTGTCTTTGTGTGTGTGTTTATTCTTACCAAAATTGTGTTTTTAATTCTACATTTACTATTTACATTGTTATATGCATAGATGACAAGTCATATCAGAAGTTCATTTTAGTTAACCATCATAATGAAAACCTTGATAAACTATAGAAGTAATATTAAACATATGTTAAATGGTTTAGAAACATCATACAGATGTGACAAAAATTATGTTTCACTATCATCTATTTAGCACTTATAAGCATTAAGAATTATTCTAATTATGTTCACACTTAGTGATCTAGAGATTTTGATATCATGAGTACAGGACCACTAATAGGAATACCAAAAGTTTTGTCTATCATTGGTTACTCCAATGTACAAATATTTTTATCGGTATCCAAACTAGAAATTATTATTGTTTTGAACCATTTTAATATTTAATTTTATGTTAGTAAAAAAAACAAGACATTTAATTTATGGTGAGGTAGTTTGTGTTGGGTATATCATTGGTTGTATGAAATTGGATTAATTATCAAAATATAATTTTTCACTTCCAAGTTGAGGAAGATATTTTTGAGTCCCCAAGTTGACCTCGATGGTAGTACAACTTTTGAATTCACATCAACAATACAAAAAGGTAGGTGTAATTACCTAAATAATTTTAAATTCAATTCCCTTAATTTTTAAATTAAATTACATATTTTTTAGTGTGGTTATAAAGAACATCTGAATTAATTTGTTAATTTTGTTCAATTATTAGTTATGCCTTGTCATATTTGAAAAATCATTAATCTTCAAAACCATTGATAATATAGTCATTTACAAGTGATCATATCAATAATATATATTATGTGTCATGATAAAGTCTAATTCGAATAGACAAATGAAGTGATATCCTCAAGAAATAAGATCATACCTTATAAATCCTATTTATCACGTTTTCTCTAAAAGATAGGTTTACTAGTATTTTCCCATACCCAATCCCAATCTAATATTAAAAAACTAACCCATGAGTGAAATTGTTTATAGTATATTTTCAAGCTCATCAAGATAATGACACAAACCATGTTTTTTGAACCACCCTAGGAGAATCTCATCATCGCTCTCCAAACCCTTAGAGAGTTTACTAGTGTAATAAGGTGTTATGTATCTAAATCCTAAGAGTATGAATATTTAAATTTTTTTCAATAAATTAATAAATATATTTAGTTTTAATTTTTTTAACTTTAAAAATGATTAAATATAGTATATAGATAAAAATTAGATCTTTATGTGATAAAACAAAAATTAAATATTGGGTAATATATTGATTCAATTTAGAAACAATTTTATATTAATTAAAAAAAATTTAAAATAATTTATAAGTTAATAAATATTATTATTAAATATTATATTTTAAACATAAATGTTAATAAAAATTTATTAAGTGAAAATGTGATTTTTATAAGAGTGAAAAAACCATTATTGTCAAAAAAACATATATTTTTCAATAAATGTGTATTTATTATTAAAGTGTGTAATTTATTATATATATAGAATTATTTTTAAAAACATAAATATAATTATTATAATAATTAAATTAAATTATCAAATAGTTAATTTTTTATAATTTTTGGTGATGGTCAACTAATTTGGTCAAAATTAAATTCAGTATAGTTTTATAGTGAGTGTTCTGACATCATAATGACTCAAAAGTGGTGTAATATATGCCATATAAGGAATAAAAGACCAAATTTATATTTCCCCTTTAAAATAGTTTTTATTTTATGAAATTTTACTATTTTTATAAATCATTAATGAACCCCCAAAACCTATATTATAAATTATGATATTAAAATAAATTGTTTATGAGTACGACTCACTTCCACATCACCACAGTTTATATTTTAATGTTCTTGGTTATTGGGATTATTAAATTACTAAAACCAATACCATTTTTTATAATCCATGGGAAAACTATGGTATAGTTTTTGGTTTTGATGACATTATTTTAAAGAGTGAAAAAACCTATATTTTGGAAATAATAACAAACTCCTTTATCTTTTCCAACATGAACCCCCCAAAAGTTACAATTTATTTTGAATCAAAAACATTTTAGCTCGAAATTAATCTTCCATTTATTCTCTATATCCCTCCCAAATTTCACCCAATCTCTCAAGATTCTCCTCCCATGCATTTCAAAACACCCTCTCAAGTTAATGAGTCCCCTCCTCGTCTTTATTCAAGAACCTCCTTTAAATTTTTCATTTTTTTCCAATTGTTCCTATTTAGATATTTTTTTCCCATATCCGTATTACTACCCTTATTATTTAAAAGTTATTATATGCCCCCATTCACTCTCATCATCGTTTCCCTTGAACATTTATATACCATAGTTATGTTGTCAAAATTATCTTGTGATTTTCTACGCTAATCATTTTGGTTGTGAACACCCTTCTTTATTTATACACAAGAGTATTAAACTATATATAACCATAAATATTTTATTAGGTACATAAATTTTTATCCCCCTCAGTCCTTAATCATGGGGTTGAAATTCTTAAAAATAACCTTATGTTGTATAATATATTATGCACACATATGCGTGTAAAGGACATGAAAGTGATGGGTGCACCCAAAATTATATTTCCCTTCAATGATATAGGTAATTTTATAATCTTATGAGACTCCATATATGGTTTATGGGAGGTTATTCCAATCACTATATGATATGTATTTTTGGTGGTCAGTCGTGATTTATGTTTATGATTCCATGTTTTATGTTATTTCTCAATTCCAATATTTTCATTATGTTATTATCATATATCATGATTCAATGTTCATTTTTATGATTCTCTACACTTTTATATCCCATTTAATTGTCTATTGACTAATATTTTATTCTTTCTTCATGTTATTCTCTATTTATTAACTTTCTAGGATTTATAGATAACCAGTTTCTTATTTATGTCCCCAGGCTATCTCGTGTAGTTTTAAAAGATTAATGGGATCTTTGGGAACATTAAAGAATTATTAAATAATTTCATTGTATAAATGTATTCATTTGTTATTTTATATACCTAATTTTCCAAATACACTAGTCCTACTAATAATTTAGGATTATTTTATTTATACATTTAATTAATAAATAGTCAATTAATGTGTAATAACTTATGGTTTGTCTTAGTCGTTATGAGAGTAATGTCTAATGATTTTTTACAATTAATATTATAAAATTATAGAAAAATAACTAGGGATAATATTTAACATAATAAAATGTCACTAAATTATTTCAATGTACAAATAATGTTTTTAAGAAAATACATTCAATTTTTCATAATATAAGTGGATGTGGATCTAGAAAAGAGAGTACCTAGTGGTAATAACTCCAAAAAGGGAACATTTATATGGAAACAATCATCACCTGGTCCCTGAAAATGGGCCTTACATCACACCTAGTTTGAAACTCATTGGGGATATGATTTAGTAAATTTACAATATTATTATGAACCATTATTAATGGAATAAAAATTCAATTAATATTGTATGATAGGAAATAGATCATAGATAACATGGATTGATGCTTAGAAATTATTATGTTATAACATATATGTCATTTATGATTTATCCCTTTAATGGACATAGCTTCCCTTTTATGTTTTTAATAATTTAAAAATTAACATCCCTAATTTTCCTATTATTATAATCAAGGGGTGTAAATAGCAGGGGCAAAGTCAACAACCTCTGTAAGGGGAAATGTTATGACTTCCTAAATGAGATTCCCAGCCTAATGGGATCAATAATCTTTAACTTCATGTCGATAATTTCACTATTTAAAAATGATTTCAACTAAAACATTAATCAAAAGAAATTCATGAATCCACCTAAGAAAGTGAATGTTTCAATTGATACATTTTTGTGACAAATGACCCTAATATTCATTGTCTCTTTTATTCCATTAAATATATAAAAATCGATCAGCTTTATTGAAAAGATATTCATTTCCGTTTAATGCTCTGTCCTATAGATAGTCATATATTTTATTTATCATAGAGAAAGAGAACTCAATCGATGGTTATGACTACAAAAAAATGATACCTGAGAAAGGGATCAAAGTAATGGAATAGAAGTAATTCTTGAAACTCTTTTTTGATAAATATTTTTCGAGAAATATCTGGCTTAAAATTGATATGGATATCCTTCCCCTTAAGGAAATGGATGAAACATTTATAAGGTAATATGAGGATAAATTATAAGACATTCATTATATTCCACTATCTTTTTCATTACCCTCATATTTACAGTGAGAATCTTTATTGGTGGTATGATGCTAATACTATGAAAATCCATAGAAATTCATTGCTTTGACTGTTATGATGAAATTGTTCAATGTACCCTCAAGTTTGAAATGGTGATCATAGAATCCCAATTGTCTCATGGGGTAATAAGTGGAAGGCGGAGTTTAATTATTGTTATTTGATGGAAAATCTAATATTTGAAAAGAATATCAACATTCCACTTGTAAAAGGAATGGGAATAAGAACAATAGAAATTGTATGTGGTGTGTGAGGATATGATTTAGGTGTGGGAAGGGATCCAAGATAGTAACTATCAGCCTGAGAAACCCACAAATGTGATTGAAGAAAATAAAACCCAAGTAAACCATCATCCCATTTTCCAATGTTTCAACTGCATGACACAAGGACACTATGACAATCAATGCACTCTGATAGCTGTTTTTGTTGATAATCGATGGCAGGAGCGTCCAAGGCCTAAAAATAAAAGGTGACCTTATGTCATCACAACTATTGAGGTGGAACTAAACAATGATGTGGTAACTGGTATTCTAGTTATTTATTCTATAATATAGAAATTAATTTGAAATTATAAGTCAATGCATACATTATATCTCAAATATTTAGTAGAACTATTCAAAAACTGCCTCAAATCATGGAATTCGAGAACCAATAAATATAAAAAAAATGGTGGAATCATTGCATCACAAGTATATAACACATCCTATGTCTATATTTTTGGGATGAAATTCCCAGTAAACATTGTTATACTGCCTTTAGTATTATTTTATTCAATTTTAGGTATGGATTATATTTCATTAATTTATGCCAAAAAAATTACTAAGAGAAGGAAGTCGTCCTTTATATCGTTTATCTCCCTCCAATTCAATACAATTGAAAATTGTAGGATGAATCTTCATTGGTACCTCAATCACCAGTATGGATATTATTATCTTGGATGAAATATTATCAATCAAAAATGATTGAAACTAAATAAAAGAACATCCTTGAATATATTCCCATTTTGATGGAATATGTGGATGTGTTTCTCAAAGTCTTTATTGGTCTTCCTCCTAGCCATGAGGTTGAATTTTAAATAGAGCTTATACCTAGAGATATTACAATATCCAAGACATGGTATGTAATTCATATTATTAAACCTAAGGAAATTATGAATCAACTATATGAGAATCTATATAAAGGATTCATACACCCATGTGCTTCACCATGGGGTGCGCCAGTCCTCTCTGTTAAAAATAGAGATGGGTAACTGTATCTTAGCATTGATTATTATGATCTCAATAAGATCATGATAAAAAATATGTAGCCTCTATATCAGACTGAAAACTTTTTTGATCAACTATGTGGATCCCAATAGTTCCCTAAGATAGGTCTTCAGTTGGGATATTATCATTTAATGGTGAAGAAGTATTATATCACTAATACTTTTTTTCTAACACGGTATGGGAACTATAAGTTTATAGTGATTCAATTTAGACTCAATAATTCTCCTAACATATTCAGGGGAATTATGTTATATAGTGTTTATAAATTACCTTGACACATATTTCATAGTCTTTATAGATGATATTCTTATCTAGTCCGAAAGAAAGGAGAAATATGAGGAGGATTTGTATTTATTACTAAATATGATAGGCAAAGAATTGTCCTATGAAACTTATAGTAAATGAAAGTTCTCGTATGATCATGTAAAATTTATAGAGAGTTTCATCACCATAAAATTTATATCTTTGTAATCATTAAAAACATAAGAAATTAAATAATGGAATAGGTAAACCTTTATGTAGAAATTCCATAGTTTCCGTGGATTATATAGGTATTAAATTTTTTTTTGAGAAACATATAACAATTATCAATCCCCCTAACCATGATAACATTGAATGGAATCATGTTTGTCAACAATAATGAATTAGAGTAATGTTTAACAGAGATGAATAATTTTTTAATCAATATACATGTAATCACATTACCAACTAGTGGATATGGATTTAAATTCTATAGAAATGCATCTAAAAAGGGTTTGGGTAGTATACTCCTAAATGTTTTTGAAAGTGATAGTTTATGCCTCCCTTTGACTAATGATACATGAGAAAAACTACTCAACTCATGATCAAGAATTGGATATAATGATCATCACATTGAAAATTTTGATACATTATATTTATAAGGAGAAATGTGACATGTACATGAACCATAATGTCCACAAGTATATATCCAGACAAAAAGATCATAATATGTGAAAAAGTATGCAGTTAGAGTTAATAAATGATTATTATTTCTCAATACATGAACATCTTGAAAAATAAAACAAAGTGTGAGATTATCTAAGTAGAAATGAACTTGAAACTCTATCCATTATTACTATTTCGTGGGATCTATTCTTCTTGGACCTATAAAGAACTGATTTGGGAATAATAAATGGATCCTCAACCTACCTTTCTCAAATAAACTCTCAATCATCCATCCATGAGAGCATCAAGGAGGATCATAAAGATGAATAGATAATATATAAGAAGGTAGTAGATATTCTAGATATAAACTATGATGAATATATAGTTATAAGGTTTAGAACTTCAATATATTTCCAATAAAAACTATAACTCAAATGTTACTTGTGTATGATGTGAATGGCTCATCCTACTATATTAAACCATGAATCACTGATATGTATATATATTTATACAAAACGTTATGGTGGGATAACATGGAGATGGAGATTTTATAGTTTGTATCTTGATTCTTGGTATGCTAGCAAGTCATGGTGGAAAAATAGAAGTCTAAGGGTGTGATGAAACCATTTCCCACACCATTATGGACCAGAGAAAATATTAACATGGATTTTATCACAAGACTCCCATGGAAACCTAAATGCAATAATGTTACCAAGGCTTTTTTAAATTTCTTTAACAAGTTAGACTATTTAATTTCCATTAATGTAAATTTCAATATTAACCAACTCACCAAGATATACATATTAGAAGTGATAAGACTGCATGGAGTGCCACTCTCTATTACATCTGATTTGTAGTTGACGTTTTGCACAAGGTTTTGGAGAGGAGTTTAGAAAGGGTTGGATATAGAATTGAGATTCAGAAGTGCATATCACACTCAAAAGGTTGTTCAATCAGTCAGAAGAATCCCTACTCTAGATAACATTCGAAGATAAATTTTAATTCATTACCAAGGATGTTGGTGTCAAAAAATCACCTATTGTTTTTCTTATATGACATAAGTTTCCACTTTTTCATTCAAATAGAACCGTATGAGGTTTTTTATGGGAAGATATGTAAGACTCCAACATTTTAGGATGATTTTGGAGAGAATAATCTAATGGGACCTTGTCTTATCTACTATATGATAGAAAAGAATCAAATAATTTAGCGTCATATGAATTCATCACAAATTCCATAGAAAATATTTGAATGAAATAATTAATGAGAGATGATGTTTGAGGTATACGATAATTTATTCCTCTATATCTCGCCATGGATATAATTCATGAGGTTCTGGAATAATGGAATTCTCAGTCCATGAAAAATCATCCACTTTGATATCATTGACCCCATTTTAGAAGTGTCATATCTATTATCACTCCCACCATGCCTATCTCAAGTGTATGATGTTTTCTTTATATCCTTATTTTAAATGTAAATACCTAACCCTACTCAAGTACTAGATCCATATTCGGAACCATTAGAGAATGAACATTAATAAGATGAGAAACAGGGGAATATCTTATATTTTAAAGACAAAATTCTATGAAACAAGACAACCCACCTACTCAAAGTGTTGTGATAGAACCACAAGTTTGAGTAAGGGATGGATGAACTAGAATTGGATATGAAACAAAATAATTCTCATCTATTTATGCGTATGCAATAAATCTTGTAAGGGGTGAATTTTTTAGTGGGGGAATAATATAATTACTCAAACATTTAGAAAAGATGTTTCCTTTTTATTAAATTAAATGTTGTTATATGTAATGTGGTTATATAAAGCATGTGGATAATGTTTCATATTTAGGACCATTATATGTTATATCCTATCAGATTTTAAAAAAAACAACTAAGCATTATAATCATTGATAATATAGATTTATAATAGTGATCATATGATTAGTAAATATTATAAGGATTATGATTAATTCCATTTGAAATGTACAAAATAAGTTATTTTCTCCACTAGTATTATTATACCTTATGAAGCCTATTTATTGATGATTCCAAGAGAGGTAGAATTATTGGTCTTTTCCATTAACCAATAATATGTTTAGACTCATCAAATAAATCATGATTGAAACCATTTATGATGTAATTTTAATCTCAACAAGATCATAACCCAAACCATGTTCACCGAAGCACCCTATGATAATCTCACTAGCACACTCCTTAACCTTATGGAGGACACTATTATAATAAGAGTTTAAGTACCTAGAACCTAATTGTATATATATATAAATATTATTTTCAGAAATATAATTTTTAAATTTATTCTTTATTTTTGTTTCTTTAAAATAGAAAAAATAAAATATTTAGATAAGAATTAGATCTCAATACGATAAAACAAAAAATTTATTTTAGGTAATATATAATTTCAATCTAGATTATATTCATAATTTATTCAAGAATTTTTTAAATTGAAGAAATTTTAATGGAAAATATAAATAAATAAAATATATTTAATGTAAATTATAACATAATATTTTGAAGAGGAAATGTGATTTTTATAAGGGTTGGAGAAAATTTTTGTAAAAAACAAGTAGTTTTCAATAAATAGGTACTTTTATCTTAAAAGATCAATTTCAAATATTTGTAAAATTATTGGTTAGGTTATAATTAGATGACATAAATTATTGAGGGGGTTAATAGGCCATATTATAATTCAAAATGAACGGATTAATAATAATAATTAATTAGTCGAGTTAATTATAAGAGTTTGTTAGTAGTGAAAAATAATAATAATCAGAATGATTTTTAAAATACATAAGTCCAAATTTGACCTAGTCTATTCTTATACCACTCCACTTAGTGAGAGATACCTGGTTCACTACCCTATTTTTAAGGGGGAATCGTAACCAAATTAAAAACATCTTTTTATAGAGGAAGAATAACCATACATCTGCAATATTTTTGGGGAGGAACAACCAAATAACATCTCTAAATTTATATATCGGGAGTCACAGCCCGAATGGTTCTGAATTTAGAATTCAAGAGTCTCAAAATGATGATAGAATATTCTTTTTTATATAAAATCATAAAGATAATGTGAGAGTATGTGAAAGATGGTAATAATCCTTACAAACTCAAGATACCCATACGAAATGGATATAAGAAGAATAAAAAATCATTACTGGTTCATGAGTGTTTGATCAGCATGAATATATCAGAAAGGAGGTAGAGTTCCATGACATATTTACCCCTAGGGAGATTATCTAGTAGTAATAAAAACAATGTATAAGATCATATGATGGTTAAAATACTTTGAACACTTTTTACATCCTTAAGTCATGTGCACTCATAACATCATAATTTGAATATATATGTATGTTTATTCCAATCCAAATAATTTCCATTAAATATAATTCTACATGGATTACATGATAATGAAATCCATTAAAAAATAAAAATAATTATAATGAAATATCAATGGAGAGAGATATATAAATTTGATCATGTCATGAATATCGTGCAACATGATCAAAATTCAATAAATAATAATTCAATCCAATTTAAAATAATTAAGTGAATAATTTAAATGATTTATATAATAAAATTTCAATATATAATCCAATTAAAATAACATGTTTGAAATTGAAATATGATATTCAACAATGGTCTGCTATAAAATAAACAGCAATTATTTGGAAAATTCAAAAAAAATTAACAAATTAAAGATATTAAAAAAGTTTTAATGAGATTAATAACAAATAATATTAATTTGAAGACCATAATATCAAATAATAATAATAGTGAACTTTTTAGTTTCAAGTTTTAAGTTTCATGTGTCAAAATATAACAGCTTTTGATCTTCATAAAAACAAATTTTTAACAATGAAAAACTCATCTCAAAAAATAATAGGGATATATTAATTTGTTAGAACAATTTAAAAATAATAAATTAAAATTCATTAATTTATATTGAAAATTTGAAATATAGAAATTTTATAGAAAAGATAAATTTGATTAATCTACATAGTAAAAAATCATATATGATTTTTTACTGTATGTATTTTTTTCTACAATAGAATATTGACTACATAAGTAAAAGGCGTGTGGATTCAATACATATGCATTATTTAAGTGAAATATATGTGGGTGATTCATCATTTTAGGTAACTTATTTATCCAAATTCTATACCTAAGATAATTTTTCATGTAAGCTAATTGGTCTTGTAAAGTAGTTCTTGGAAACTAAAAGTTGAATAATTTTCAAAATTTTAAAGCTAAAAATTACCAAGATAAAGGTAGAATTTTATTTTTTCTCCTTTTTAATTATATATATATAATTTTAATCTATATCCAAATAATCAACAATTTCTTAAAATAGTTTTTATAAAAAATGAAAAATAGTTCTAATAAACTACCAAAATTAGATGAAAAATATATTGTGACATATGACCTAATTTATTACAAGATAGATATTAGTTTTGATGTTGATATATTATAATTAATTGTAGTAAACCATTGTATACATACAAAAAAATATTCACTCAATTTGGGGTTTTATATCTCAATATATTTTCAAAATACATATTGTATCTGAAACTAGAAAATCATATTTGTGGCTAACAAAACAGTTATGTAAATTTCCTACTAGTGTCGTGGATAAGAAATTGTATATGTGGGTAATATAACATTTTGATGATGTGGGAATTAAAAAAACATATAGAAATTATATATTAATATTATTAATGAATTAGTCAGGCTATGAACTCAGAATTGAACTTGTAGAACATGTTATGATCTATCAAAACATGAAATCAAAATAATATTAACTGTATAAATATTATGATATTATTAATATTAAGTATTAATTAAATAAATAAATTTAAATATATATGATATATAAAATATATAAAAATTTAGTTTAACATAATTAAACATTAAAATTTATTATTATTTTAAAAAAACATAAGATGTATTGTAATCAATCAAAACAAAAAGGCATGAAAGAAAATGCACAAACAATCTCCCCCTTTTTCCTTTGATCACAAAACTAGATATTAAAGACTATAGTAACTCTTCCCCTTCTTATAAGTAATAAAAAACATTATAAAAAAATATAATAAATATCCTAGATAATTTCATCCAATTTTAGAACATTGAATTAAATTTAAATAGCATATTTGTTAGAAAAATTGAGAAAGAAAAGAGAAATATTTTACAGAATATTATATTTTGTCAAATGAACATTTAATCAACATGTTAACATCATATAGGTTGTATTATAAGTATTAAAATATTTACATAATAAAAAATATTTACATAGTATAAATATAAGTAATCTTATCCACAAATGCCTTAAATATATATGAGTACATTTATTAAAATTTATACTAGAAAGGATTCTTTTTTATGTTATTTAAAAGTTTTATACAAGGACTTTATGCTAATTGATGTTCTCTTAGATTTCCTCAATACCTTGGTTATACATAAATGTTTATTTCAAATAATTTATTCTATATATTTTTGTACAATAATTTTTTTTAATCTATATTGGTAGTTAATAATTCTATTGATAACCCAATTGGGCCCAAAATACTATGGGTACCAAAAATATCAAAAAAATGATTTTTATAGGAAATATTCCTTGGATGAATAAATAATGAAACATAGTATATGAATAATGTTTATTACTGGAACAGGACAGGTGACATATGAAATTTTCTATCCTACACCAAATGTGATGGAGGCTCTGTCACTTTGGGAGATGAAAATAAATGAAAGGTTAAAGGATTTTGTGAAGTAGGTGATTATAATTTTGTTTTAGTTTATAAGGATTAATACATTTATGTTTTGAACTACAACATAATTTTTATTTCTAAATTATTTTATGATAGTGTGTATGATAAACTTGATATATAAAATTTTGTGTTTTTAAAAATGAAAATGTTTTATTTGGTGATAATAAAAATGAAAATATTTATTCTATAAATTTATTTGATTTAACTGATCTAAAATATAATTATATTAATTCAATAGAAAAATATTATTATCCTTGTGAAATAATTCTTAGAAATTCACATTTGTAAATGATACAGCAACTAATTAATCACATACATGTTCTAGATTTTTCCCATGTTAAAAGTAAGTATAGATTGTGATTCTAATTCATTCATAATTGGTATGAAGCAAAAGGAATCATTCAAATCATTCAATATTGTTTCTACTTATAGACCACTTGAATTATTAAATATTAACTTATTTATTTCTATGAATACTAATACTTTAAGTGTAATGAAATATGATTTTTCATTGTTGATGATTTCAATTGTTTTACATTGGTTTATTTCATATTTCATAAGCATGAAAACATACCGAGATTTTTTTGTAAGATAGTTAAAAATATGAATTTTTTTTAATTATTTATATTATAACTTAAAATGGAGAGGAATTTATGAATTTTAATATTATCATTTCTTTGAATAATATAGTTATTTTTATGCTTTCTCATCCCCTTGAAAACCACAACAAAATTCTATGATGTAATTGAAAAATAGAAACATTATTTTGATAAACTAAATAATAATTTTTTATTTATCACATCAATATTATCCAATGGTCAATATTTCATATTTTAATGGATAGTCAAATTGTTTTGGTCTAAATTAAATTCAATATAAACATATTTTGTGTATGATGACATTATAATCACCCAAAAGTGTTGTAATATATATTAAATAAAATGTATGAATGACTAAATAAATATTCCACTTTTAAAATATTGTGTAGTTTTAAGTAATTTTTTTAATTTTATAAACCCTTTATGAATCCTCCAACACCTATATTGTAGATTAAGGTTTTAAAATCAATTATTTATGAACATGACTAACTTCCACATCCCCAAGTGTAATTTTTATTTTTTTCAAATAATTTCCTAATAACATAATTAAAACCACTCTAATTTAGATTAAACTATGGGAAGATGGTAAGTGATTTTGTTTTTAATACTTTATTATATCGAATCCAAAACCAATGTTTATGAAATAATAAAGAAATATCCCCTATTTTCCTATATAAACCCACCCAAGAACCCATGTATCTTCACTAAAAACCTTTATATAATGAAATTACTCTTCCCCCCCCCCTCACTATAAGCCTCTCTAAATTCGCCAAATATATCAATAAGTTCCTCCCAATATTTTGGAAACACCCTCTCAAGGTAATGGATCTTCTCCTCTTCAACTTTATTCATGTCCATCCTTTATATTTTTCATTTTTTCCACTTTTTCATGTGAGGACATGTTTTTTAATATCTATATTATATATATTATGATTTCTATGTGATAAGAGTGTCCATTCACTTTTATTAACCCCTATTTTAAACCATTATATACCCTCATTATGTAGCTAGATTTATACTACACTCGTTTCATTCAAGACATTGATTTTGTGAACACCCATCCTTATTTATACTCAGGATTATTCACCAAAATGTAAAAATATTTATTTGATTCAAAAAAACATGTATTTTATTGAACTACTTAATTATGGTGTTAAAATAGGTGAAATAAATTTCTATGTAGTATTATCTATGTGTAACACTTATTCATGTATGTGATATTAAGGCGATGGGTGGGACTAGAATTACATATCCCTCCAATGAATTGGTTAATGTTTTATTATCAGGAGACTACATGTATGGTACGAGAGAGGTTATCCAAAGAGGCCTATGTATATAACATCCCTTCTCTTTATTACACATTAATAAATGATTTAATTACATAAAATTACATATATTACAACCCAAATTACTGATATGTTTGGTTTATTTGGGAATTATGTGCATTGCATTACAAATTTAATCAAGAATTACAACATCTTATTGAAAACTTCCTTAACATGATTGAGCTTAAAACATCATTGGATATCATAGAGAAATATATAAGAAAAGGGTGATACATAAATCCTAGAAAGGGAATTAACATGGAAAAACATTATGATAATAACACATGTTACACAAGTTATATCAATGTGTCATAAATGAACAAGAATAATAAGGAATGGCATAACATGATAATCATAACATGGGAAATGTGGAAACAACATAAAACACTGCATAAAAACATAGTTCAAGGCTAAAACACCATGAATTCATGGTGGAAGAATTCCCATAAAGTAATCCGGTAAACCCCTATCCCAACGTGACATTGCATGATACTAAACATTACCCAATTCATTTGGGATCTATATAATTATGGGTGCACCCATCACTTTTATTTCATTTTAATGCTTAAGTGTTCTACATTGATCATAATACATGGATTCCATAATCATTAGAATTTGTTCCATGATCAAGTAGTGTGGAATAAAAACAATTAACTCACCAATAAAAATTTATATGTTCATAAAAGTGGACACCATTGATAGGAAATTGGAATGGTATTCAATGCACAATTGGTTTGGCAAGGAAGATTGCGGTGAAAATTCGACAGCCAAACGACATCACATAAAATATCATATAATGGGTTGGTATGAACTAAATGGGTATTCTATTTTTTTAGAAATAATGTTTACCATAATAGATAAATGGAAGTACATGTCCACAAATATATAATTAGAAAAAGAAGGCATATGATAACAAATAATGTTGAATGAAAAGAGAAAGGCAAGGTTTCTTATGAAATTTCAGCATGGTAACAAGTGAATATGGGAGGGATTAATGATTTATAAATGTGTTTATTGTAATTTATTCATAATAAGGGAAGTATGGAAAGGCTAAAAAGAATACTCCATCATTAGTAATCAAGAATTAAATGGAATAAAAATGTAAAGATACTTGGATAAAGACGAGAAAGGAAGGAACACTTACTTGAATGTGTGGCTCTATAAAAGATAAATGGGGACTCTTGAGAACATAGGGTGACATGGGATGATTATAGAGGGGGTTGTAAATAGTAAGGAAATTCTCCAAGGATTTTCAGTGAAGTGAAATGGGGGATTATGTGGATTTATATTTTTAATGAGAGGAGAATACTTTAGTATTTCACAAAATTTGGTTTTGGACTCTGTATAATAAAATACTCAAAACCACAAAATTTACCCTGGTTTTTGACAATAATTTTTCCCAATGTAAGGAATTTTTTATTAATATATTAGTAAAAGGAGTGAAAATATTAAAATATTACTCTTGCTTTTGTGGAGGTGAGTCACTCTTTGAATGAAATGAATTCTAAGATATAAAATATATTATATATTTTGGAGGATTCATAAAGAAATTAAAAAATTATTAAAATAAACATTAAAAACATTATTTTAAGTGGAAGATATATATTTTTCCATAGATACCCATTATAGTATTTATTAAATCATTTTTGGTCATTATGATGTCATAAAACACATTGTATATATATACGGTATTTAAATTTTACAGGAAAATTTGGTTGTCTCAAAAAATTATGAAAAAATCACCATTAGATAATTTAGATATTCTGATTCCAAAAATAATATTTATTTTATTTAAATTAAATTTTACATATGTTCATATTTAAATTTAATATAATATTCTACGTTTCATGAAGAATGATGGTTTTTCGAAAATAACAGTTTTTGAACACTTATAAAAAGTACATTTCACATAAAAAAATTTATATGACAATTTATTATTGATAATGCTTATTTAATAAAATATTTTTACTAAAATACTATTTATTTCAGAAATCCATTAATACATCAAAATAAATCAACTAATTGAATTTTCATATTTCCTGAAAATACAATTTTATGTTCAAATAAATCAAAATAAAAAATATTTACAATATAACAATAAAAATAAAAGAACTTATTATTCAATTAAATATCCATATTGATATTATTAATGTCTTGTTAAATATCCCTTTAATACACTACCATATTCATTTAGAGTATGGTGTGTGGTGTTGAGACATTTATGGGGTCTTTCGGCTAACATGGTTTGGGTTGTTAACTCGGTGAGAATGAAATTCTCTTGTAAATGGTTTCACTCATGCTTATCTTTTTTATCTCATCTTGGTATTTGTAAATGGAAAATCGCCAAGACGTTATCTCCCTTACAAACTCAGAAAAATGGGCTTCATATGGAACAATACTACTGTTTGAGGCCATCACTTCCATTATCTAATTCAATTGGATTTGGTAAAAGCCATATAGTTATACTAATCCGGTTGTCATTGTTCAATGACTATATTAACAATGGTAAATAATTTTAATTTTATTTTAAATCCAATATGATATAACCAAGTAAGTTCATGTGTTTTCTATAACCATATTACATAATAAGGTGTTTAATTAAATCAAAAATGGAAAATTAATTTATAACAGTTCTGGTCCTTACAATCTTCCACCATTTGGGAATTTCACCCTCAAAAATTTCATTTCCCACATTAAAATAGATGGGGGTGACTTTTTTCATCACCTCCTATGGTTCCCACATTTCTTCTATAATCATGTGGTTTCTCCATATCACTTTGACAAGGTACATTGACTTATTTCATAGAACTTCAGCTCCATGAGATAAGATCTTCACTAGTTTCTCATCATAAGAAAGATCACTCTCCATTGGTACCACCTATAGATTATGTACATATTATTATTCATGTATTTACTTCCACAAAATTGATATATGTAATATATCCTGAACTAGATATAGGTTTGGTGGGAGTTCAATTCGATAGGAAACTTCTCTAATGTGATCGAGGATCTCAAAGGGGCCGATGTTTCTCGGAAGAGGCCTTCCCTTCTTCCTATACCTCATCAACTTCATCCATGGATATATTTTGAGGAATACAATGTATCGAACATAAAACTCTAGTTCTCATCAATAACTATTATAATATCTCTTTATTTACTGGGATCATACTTGATGTGCAACTGAATGGTCTTAACCTTATCTACTATTACCTTGACCATTTCAAGCACTAAATGTTTTCATTCCCCAACTTCATCCCATCATGCAGGTGTCCCATACCACTTCACTTAAAGGACTTTTTATGCAGTCATTTTAATTTTCAAGGGGAAACTATTATTGTAAGACAACTCAACCAAATGAATATGTTGATCCCATCCTCCTATGATGTCAACTGAGCATGCTCTCAATGTGTCCTCAAGTGTCTGGATAGTACACTATAAATTTCCATTTATTGTATGTTGATAAGTCATGATAAATTTTAACTCAGTGATTAGAGAATGACGAGGACTTTTCTAGTACTTGGAAGTTAATCTTGGATCTCGATTGAATATAATCAATTGTGGTACTCCATGAGGCCTGACCACTTCTATGATATATATCCTAGAATGTAGATCCAGTAATAATTCCTCTCATATCTTAATAAAGTGTCAAGTATTTTGAAGATTATCCACCACAACCCATATAGTATTATTCCATCTTAATTTATTTTGATGATCAATGGAAAATTCCATGGTGATGTTTTCCCATTTCCATGTAGGTATGGGTAATGGTTGCATCATCCACTTGACTTTTTTTCTTTTATTTTATTACATACTGAAATACAAGACATATTAATGAATATTTTTCAATCTCCTTCTTCATATTATCCCACCAATAGTGTTATTAGAGATATGGATGCATCTTTGTGCTTCCTGGGTGGATGGAGAATTTTGATCTATGTTCATCATCCAACAACTCCGTCTTTAACTCTAAATTTGAATATACACATATTCTTGACCCAAATCTCACAACACCTTCACCATTAACAATGAACTCTGAGGATTTACATTTCCTTATAGATTCTAAATTATTCTTAATTCCCACGTTAGCTAATTAATTATTCTTCAACATCTCCAGAAGATATGGTCGAGCAACCATTTGTGAAAGGATTGATAATGTTTCTTCCATTATGATTCCAATGTCATTCCTTTCCAAATCTCTGAAGATCAGATCCTTCTCAATCCTAATAAATTATAGGATTGCTGTATGATTTCTACATAGAGAACCTGCCACATTAATCACTTTCCCTTGATGATATTGAATTGAGAAGTCTTAGTCATTGATCATCTCTGGCCATCTTCGTTGGTGCATGTTCATCTCTTTCTATGTGAATATATAATTGACACATTTTGTGATTCGTATATATTTTAAAATTCTCCCCAAATGAGATAATACTACTAGATTTATAAAGAAAAAATCATTGTAGCCAACTCTAGGTCATGTGTTGGTCAGTTATTTTCATGTACTTTAAACTTCATTGAATAATAGGCAATGACTTTTTCATTTTATATCACCACACATCCCATGACCTTTCTTGAAGCATCACTGAATACCAAAAAAAGTTCTTCACTTGTGGGTAGTGTAACAATAGGTTTAGTGAAAAACCTCCTTTTTAACTCAATGATTCTCTTTTTACATTCATAATTTCATGAAATCATTACTCCCTCCTAAGTATGCATGGTAAGAGGGGTTCTCAATGGTGATAAATTTCTCAAAAAGGGGAAATGATACCAAGATAACCTAAGGAAACTATGGATATATGTCATATTTTTTTCCTCAGCCATTGTTCCATTGATTCTATCTTTGAAGGGTCTAGGTATATCCTATTTCATGTGATTATGTATCCCAATAAAGAGACATCCTTCAACCAGAACTCAATTTTCTATTTACATTTCAAAAATCTTATCATTTCTCTAGGTTTTTAGCACAGTTCTCAGATGCTCCTCATTCTCCCATTTAATATTGGAGTATATAGGAATATCGTCAATAAATATTACCAAAAAATTGTCAAGGTAATCTCTAAAGACTCTATTCATCAAATCCATAAATTTTTTGGAACATTAGTGATTCCTAATGACATCATTATGAACTCAAAGTGCATGAACCTTGTACGAAAAGAAATATTGGGGATACCCTCCTTCTTCACACTAACATGGTAATGTTCTGACCATAGATCTGAATTAAAAATGTATTTTTTTTCTACATTGATGATCAAACAAGTCATCAATCAATGGATTTAGATACTTGTTCTTTATCATGACCTTTTTGATCTCATGATAATAAATGGAAATTCATGTTCACACATCTTTCTTCTAAATAGGGAGGACTGGTGTACAACATGATGAATCACTTGGGCATACGAAACCATAATCCAGATTCTCCTATAGTTGTTTCCTTATCTCCTCAAGTTCCACAATAGCCATTCTATATCGATTATTGGATAATAGTAATACCCCAAGTACATACTCGATTTAATATTCAAAATATCGGATATGAGAAAGACAAAAACATTCTTGGTAAACACATATACATGTTCTCTCAAAATGGGCCTATCTGTTAAGGATGATTGTTCCTTAGACTAAATAATTTAAGCTTGAAATTGTTTCTCATAGGTTAATAATATCCATGCTTGAGATGATGGGGAAAACGATTCTTCATCCACCTTCTACTTGAATATAATTGAGGGTCGATCTACATTACAAAGTGTCCTTTCATTCTCATGGAAATTTATGTTTGGACTATATAGAGAAAGACAATCCATTATTGTAATATCATCAAATTACACGAAATAGAGTATCACAAGGTTATTTTAGAATTTCATACAAGAAATTGTGATAGAGGAGTTGTAATATACATTGGATGAAATAATTTCTCCATTTTCTATCTTCACTAATTACTCAAATTCGATGAATTTTGATGGTGTTTAAATAGTTCTACTAAACAGTCATGATATGAAGGAATGCATGGAACTCGAATCAAAATTTATTTTCTCTATTCATGAAAAAATAACATGCTTACGTGTCACAACTGGTTGTTAGGATCCACATTGTTATTTGTGATGGACAAATATCCCCCTTTCTTCCTTGGAGGTTGATGGTTGTCTAAGAGTTCCCTTAGTTTAATACATTGGTTTGAAAAATTTCCATATTCCTTATAGTTATAGAAATGAAAAATCCCCTGAGGATTGACTGGAGGATTCCTTTCCTCTATTGTAGAAGCATGTATTTCATGTTAGAAATCACTTGAAAGGTTCCCTTACTTCCCGCACCTAAATAATTTATTCATCCATTTTTGGAAATTTTTACGATGATTTTTTTCCACACCATTGGAAAGTGGCATGTTGAAATTTATTCAAACCATTATATGTCTCTATAGAACCACCAAAATTGATATAATATTTCTACTTCTTATCACCATGATACCCCTCAGAATCTTCAATCTCTATTTCAACATTCAGGGCACATTGGAAAATTTCCCCATAGGTATCAAAGTCATGGATCTCCAGGTATTATGATAGGTTAGGTTTTAGCCCATCAAGTAAGTGGCCAACCTTGTACACGGGGGTAATAGCAAAGCCAAAGGCATATCGTGAACTTCATGTGATGTTTTCCTTGTATACCCTATATATTTGTCATCTTTTGGATTGAAGTCAAAGAAATATCTTCCAATATTAATTCAGAGGGTTTGGGGAAATTATTTATAAAAAAAAGTTTATGAAAATACATCCATTTCATCTTCTTGATCTCTTCCTTAGGCTTCTTATTTTTTATCAATATCCACCACTAATAATCTTCATTCTTTATATCCTAAACATACAAAATAACCTTATCTTGTTCAGAATATTAAGGGATAGAGAATTATTCTAAATGGAGTTGATACATTGTTTGTTGATTAAGGGATGAGATGAGCCATTGAATGTATGACACCTTTTTTACATGAAGATCTTGATTGCGGCTTATTATCATTTGGGGGGGATTTGAACGCTCCTTCGGATCTAGTTTTTAGTTAAAACCCTATATTAGTTGAGAGATTGTCATCATGAAATTTGTGATTCCTGCTCCCATTAGGATGGGAATCTCATTAGGGAAGTCATCACATTTCCCATCGTAAAAATTGTTCACCTGATTCCTCTTATTTTGGCCATTTTCTAGAATAAAAGGAAAATTAAGGATTATTATTTTCAAACTATTAAATAGATAAAGGATAATCCAATGACGTTAAAGGAATAATATATAAATTACATGTATTTCCTTATCTTATGAATTTCTAGGACTCAATCTAAGTGAGGAATCATCTATTTAATAACATATATAATTATGGGATTTTTTCATTTATTAATGGTACAAGATATGATTATGAATTAATCAAATAATATCCCATAGGATTGTCAAACTAGGAGCACAGTGAGGCCTATTTTCATGTACCAGGTTACCCTTAGTCGGGCTTAGGACACTTTTTCAGAGTTGTTTCCTCTAGGTACATCTATATCATAACCAAGTTCACATATAGTATCCAAACAAGGATCTATTTTATTTATACACCAATAACTCTATAATCACCATAATTTAAGGTATGTATTCCAATAATTAGTTTGATCTCTAATGATTTTTTTATAATTTACTAATCATAATCCCAAAAATAACTAATTATTTCATCTAATCCCAACTATAATAGACCTTCTCTTTATTACACCTTAATAAATGATTTAATTATATAACATTAAACATAAAAACCCCAAATGATAGATATAACTAGTTTCCAGGGTAATTAGGTATAGTTCATTGCAACTCTAAACAAAAATTCCAACATCTTTATTGAAAATATCTTTTACCTTCTTGAGCATAAAATTTGATAGGATAAACATTAGAAATACATAAGAAATGGGTGATCCATAAAGACCAGTAATGTAATAAACATGGAATAACATGAAGGTAGTAATACATTTTAGAAAAGGTATATCAATTATTTTTAATGTAATATTAATAATAAGGCGTGATATATTAAGAAAATCATAACATGGGAAATGTGGGAACAATTTAAAACACTACATTATAAACATTGGTCAAAACTAAACTGTAAATACTTCATTGTGAAAAAATAAACATAAAGGACTCAAGTACACCCATTTAACAAAATTTTTTTTCATGACACTAAACATTAACCAATTCATTAGAGTGCTATATAATTATGGGTGCACATGTCACATTCATTCCATTTCCCATGATTAAGTGTGACACATAGATCATAAAATATGGATTCATTAATAATTTTAATTTATTTCATGGTTAAGGAGTATTTAATACATATAATTAAGTTTCTAATATAAATTTATATGTGCATAAAAGTGAACAACCTAAATAAGAAATTGGTATGGTATTCACTACAAAATTTGTTTGGCATGGAAGATCACTTTGAAAATTAAATAGCATGACAACGTCACCTAAAAAATAATAAAATTGAATTAGGAGAAGTAAATGGGTATATCTTAATTGGAAAAAAATTGGATAGTAATAGATACATGGAAGGACATTTCCACACACATTGAATTATAAAAAGACGGAATATGATACTAAATAAGCATGAATAAAAAGAGAAATTAAATGATACTTATGAAATTTTTTCATGGTAACAGGTGTACATAGGAGGGATTAATGAGTGATAAAGGGGTTAATTATTAATTACATATAATAAGTAAAGTATGGCGTATGTGGTAAATCATTCAACTTCAATAGTAATTAAAAATAAGATGGTATAACAAGATAAAGAAACTGGGGTAAGATAAGAAAAGAATGAACTCTTCAATGTATGAATCCAGATGTTTGAAAAGGGGCTTCTTGAGAGCTTGGGGAACCATGAGAGGATTATATGGAGTTGATGACAGAGTATGGAGAAGATACAAGGATTTTTTTTAAGATAAGTGGGAGAATGGGTGTGATTTTATAGGAAATGAGGGGGAATTCTTTAATATTTCACAAACATAGGTATTGAAATCTATATAATAGAATATTGAAAACCCCAAACCGTCCCAAGGTTATTTCCCACAGTTTTTTCCTAATTGGGGAGGATTTTATAATTTTATTTTGAAAAGGTATTAACATATTAAAATAATTCACTTTTGTATATGGAGGTTAGTGAATATTTTAAAGAAATAAATTTGAAATCATAAATTATATTATATGTTCTAAAGGATCCATAAATGAATCATAAATTTACCCAAATAAACTTGAAAACTCGTTATTTTAATTAAAAACATGTATTTGTATGATGATACCAATTATAGTATTTATTATATCATTTTGTGTCATTATTATTTGATAGAACAGAGCACATATTTATGCAGTATTTACGTTTTACTCGAAAATTCTACCATCGTAGAGAATTTTGAACCAATAACCATTGGATAGTTTTGACATTTAAATTCCAAATATAATATTTATTTTATATAAATAATTTTATAAATATTTTCTCTTTCACAATTAATATAATATTCGACATTTTTTTAAAAATGTTATGTTTTTGACAATAACAGTTTTCTAACAGTTAAAAAAAGTAACTCTTGCATCAGAAAAATTATATGACCATTAATAGTTAGTAAAACTAATATAACAAAAAAAATTATTAAAATGGTATTTATTTTAAAGAAACAAATACTTCATCAAAATGAATCCCTTAATTGAATTTGAATAAATCTATAAAAATAATTTTTTGTTTAATATAATCAATATCATAATGATTTATAATGCAATAATAAAAATGAAAATAATTTCATTATTTTATTCAGAATACAGATTCATATTATTATTTTCTCCAAACATATCCTATTATTACACTAGTATAAGCCCAAAGAAGATGTTTCATAATACTACGACTTTCATGGGTCTATTTGGAATCATGGTTTGAGAAATGACCTCCATGAACTTCAACATATTCCATAAACTATTTTTCTCATGATTTAGTAATTAGATCATATATTGGTCTTGGTCAAATGTAATTCCCAAAGATTCTATCTCCCTTGAAAGCTCTGATAAACGAGATTGATAAGTCACAATTCTACTATTTGAAGCATAATATAGAAAATATTTAAAATAATTTTACATTAAATTTAATTTTTTTTGAATCCCACCAATGTGTTTCTAAGATAAATTCCAATATTTTGTGATTTTACTGGTATTTTGAGATAAATCAAATACAATTCCCATTTTATTTTTTTAACAGTTTTCAATTATTTCTTTATTTTGGTCCTAATATTTTAAACACTAATAGAAAACATGAAATTAATTACATTTTTTATTATATACATGATGTGATATATTTCATCATCTTGTACCACAAGCACACTCCATCAATTGGAGGCCCAAAAGCATCTCACAAAACAGGCCTTGAATCTTTTCACAGATCTGGAAATTTCAGAATATGAGCTTATATCTCGACATTGGATAGAAAAATGAAGATGAAAATTGATTTTGATATATATGGGTAATTTATTAACAACTATCAATTATGATTCTACATATGAATCATCAATTCCGAAGGCCATTAATGCATGGGAAACCAGATACATTGACTATTTAATGTCTGTGTGGGCAGATTAAATTCTCAAAGTGCAATGGCCATAACTCATGCTATACTGGTCCAACTATTTTGGAATATTAATGGTAGATGTAAACGTGATTGATGTTTTCCATGCGTTAATTAGGTCATTTAATGGTTATAACACATGGTAACATTGAAATTAAAATTCTGGCCTATAAAATGAGTAGTTCTATACCTTCCCAAGTCATTCCAATCCATCCCACACTCTATAGAGAACCATGGAGGAGATCTCCATCAAGGGAGGCTGGATATGTCACAATATTCTTCCTCATTAATCTCTCTTACCTTTACTAGGTTGGGGTAAACATTTTAGTTATGTGGTAATGATTGGTTTTCTACTTTATAATTCTTGATTTCTTGGACACAATTGAATTAAATCACGTTATATCTTCTAAACAAATTGTTTTCAATTTCATATAGAAATTTATTTATCAAGTGAAATTGTATTTGGTTTTTTATCTTGTTATATATTTTTTCATTTTTAAATGATTATAATCTCCCTCCACAAGTTTTTTGTCTATATATGATGGAATAGACTAAGGCTTAGTGGTGATGTACTCAACAATCATCCATATGTGTTAGAGGGGTAATGCATGTTCCAAATAGTTTGGATAAACAAGAATCGATCGGTTATTTCCCATGTGAAAAGAGGATATTCAATGAATCTTTCCTGGACAAGAAAGGAGAGTACAAATAACTGAGATCTAGTTAAGGATTTCTCTCACCATCAATACTTGACCAACACAATGGGAGGAAATGATCATGGAATCTCACTTTAAATAATTCAACACAAGAATATAGAATAAATAGAACAAGGATAGAATTGAAATTTTAAAACCAACACCATCATGATCACCATTCTCATATCATAGTTTTAAATCATGTGAATTTCCAATTTCATTTAAATCACTTTCTTAATTAATTTTTATTATTTCAATAAAATCCAATTAATTTCAAAAACAACCCCATTTTACCCACTAATGAAAAGGGAAAAATTATTTTGTGTACACTCTTATTTGGGATAATACTTAGTTTATATCATTGTACTACACATAGGAAATTTAATAAAATTAGTTTACCACACCCCACGATAGGTGTGCATCAATCATAGAACGGTTTCCAGAGAGGTACTTTAACTTTAAAACCAAAAAAAACGTTATTTAAATTGAATGAACCATAGTTTAATTAACCATTTTAACAAATCTGATCCTTAAATTGAATGAACATTAACAAAAATTAGAAAAAATAAATAAATCTGAATTTTAGAAAATAAACTTCTCTCATTCATGTGACACTCTAATTGTTCAGTTTGATACCGAAATCATGGCTGGAAATCCCTACCAATCCTTGTGCGATCTCTGTTCACATCAATTTTCTATTCAAAATAACCAACTCATTACACCTACTACCCTAAATAATTTTTAATTTCATGTCAATTTGAGTGTTAATCTACTGAAATTTCTTTGTCTTATAGGAGAAGCCCCAAATCCACACATGCAAAAATTCATCTTCACTTGATCAAGATTTAGGCTAATATGAGAACATGATAACCAATTTAAATGGGGGATGTTCCCCTTATCAATTGATAGAGAAGATAAAGAATGGTTGTACAGTCAATGAATAGGGGATATCAGTGACTGGGAGGAATTAAAAAGATTCTTCATACATATATTCATTACCACATCCAACAACATCTCCATCAAAAATGATATTTATGTCAAACATCAATGAATTGGAGAGAACCTCTATGAGTATGTGGAGAATTTGAAAAATCAATATGCTAGCTTCCCAAATAAATAAATTGAGTAAAACCAATTACGTGTGTTCTTAAACCAAGGAATGCTTGAAAATTATTGAAATATACTAGAAGCCTCATCAGGAGGAGCTCTGATCAAAAAATCTCTTGTAGATGTTCATGTTCCGATTGAGATGATTGCCCAAAACTCGTAAAAATTTGGAATAAGAGGTACAGAACCCAGGGGTATACATGAGGTAAACAATTTGATTCATATGTCTTGATTGAAACCAATGTTTATGACCAGACAACGATAGTCCTTCGAATAGCTTTATATGAAGAAAATGAAAACAAGCTTCAACATAGGTACTTTTTTTATATTCCTCAATCATTACACTGACCAGTGTTTAGTGGTATATTGGAATAATACAATTATGTTGTCTTACCACCATGAAAATTAAACCAGAACCAACCACATTAACCCCAAGCCTATTAGGGATATAGAAACCAAAAAATCCAGACAATATTATCAAATCTTATCCAGTACCATATTCAACTTCCTTACCAGCATAAATAATATCATAACTCCTCTCCATTCAAAAAATCCTATAAATATCCCTTCCATCTACAAAAACCCTTTCATCCACCACCATTCCAAAGAAATACATTTTATCAACCATCCACCAATGTGCAATAATCAATTGAGAACACACTGTTATTGTCAGGGGTTAAGGGTCTTTAAGAAAATTTTAACGACCTATCCAACTCGTTAAAAAATGATTTAGATATTATAACCAAGAATATATGGTATATTCCATCCCATAATCTACCAAATAAAAAATATAATGTCAATACAATCACAATAAGAAGTGGAAAATAAATTCCACCTCCAGCCAACCTTGAACCCAAAAAAAACAACACCCTTTCTAAGGAAGAATGAAGTTGATAATTCTGAGGATTCTATGAAAATTAAACAAGGGGAAGAAAAGAAGTAGGAAGAGGAAAAGTGTTAGATAAGGTTTAATTAAATTCCAAATCAAAGGAATCAAATGGGTAATAAAGAAAAACACCAACCATTTTTATCAAGAATGATTGAATCAAAGAGATATCAAGAAGAGACACTTCAAAAGTAAATTATGGTCACCTTATAGAAAGTGGAAATCAATATCCCCATACATGATCCAGTCAAAAAATTCTAATTTATGAATTTTTTTGAAGGATATTTTCACCAATAAGAGAGGAAATCAATGGAATGAGAGGATAAACATAAGTAGAAGTATCTCAGCCTTTATCACACTACGGTTCCCAAATAAATGTCATGATCTTGGGATGTTTTCAATTACATGCATCGTTGGTTATATAAATTTATCTTATAATTTGATTGATATATGAGCTTCAATTATTGTTTTTCCTCATTCTATAGAAACATCTTTGTATATAGAAGACTAAAAACCCACAATATTCATGGTCCATCTAGCAAATAGATCAATATTTTTCCTAGAATGAGTTCTGGAAGTTTTTATGGTGAAATTAAATGATATTTTATTCCCAATTGACTTCTATATTAACAATATCAAATAATATAGGATCCCATCACACATAGCCATCATTTTTTAGAGACCATTCATAGAAATAGCTAAAATCATTTTCAATTTCTAGGAAGGAAAACTCATCCTGGAGTTTAGAGATAAAACATTATAATTAAACATTTTCTAAACCTTGATGAACCCATTAGATGACCACTTCTTATTTACAATCTCCTAGGATTTTGGTACTAAACCCATTAAAAATCATGTATATTATATGAATTCTTATAATTAGGAGATAATTTTTCTAGTAAAAATATTAATGAAAATGTGAATGTACCATACACTATAGATTCAAATTTCATGTTGGAAGAAGAGATAAAATATGATTTATTTGGTGATTTTTTATGTGATGGGGAATATAGTCTGGTTTCTTATGTGAAGAAGGTCAAGACTTTGGAAATGAAGAACCTTAATTTAATTTCATTCCTTGAGAATCCCCCAGATATATAATTAAAACTACTCCAAATTTCTTTAAAATAAGTATAACTCAAGGAGAGAGATGAATTATCAGTTATAATTACTAATAATCATTCTAAAAACCAATAAGAATAATTGATTGAGATTTTTATAGAGAACGTACAATCCATAAGTTGGATATTAGGTGATATCCCCCGATTAAACCTAAAAATATGGTCACATTGAATTAAACTACAGAGAGATTCTAAACCTTCCAGATAACACTAATTGAGGTTGAATCGCACCTTAATGGAGGTTATGAAGAATTAAATTGATAAGATCTTGGAATCTTGAATCATATATCTCCTTTTATATTCATAGTGGATTATCCCCATTTATATATTTCCAAAAAAACTTGCATAACCACTATGAAGAATAAACACAATGAATTAATACCTATGAGAATTCAGAATAGCTAGAGAGGATTTAATAGATTTTAGGAAGTAGAATTAAGTCACTTCAAATGATAATTTACCTATACCATTCATTGACCAGATGATACAGATATTTTCAGGGATAATTTATTATTGCTATTTGGAGGGATTTTTAAGTAATTTACTAGCTCCTTCACTCTTGAGGATCAAGAAAATACTATATTTTCATGTTACATTGGAACTTTTTCATATAAAAGGATTCCATTTTGAATTTTTATTGTACCATGAACATTTCAACGGTGCATTATAATTAATGTTTTTTTATCACTTTTATTATTTATTTGATATTTTCATTTATTATTACAATGTTTTTAGTGATTCTTTGGAACATTGTATGAAAAATCTGAAAAGGTTTTTCCAACCTACATTGAAAAAAATCACGTTTTAAATTTTCTGATGTGTCATTTAATGGATAAGTGAAGATGTTTCCTTTGTAATTAGATTTAAAAAATATAATAATAGTTGATAAATTGAAAACTGGAGTGATAAATTCTTTTCCATACCCTACTTTTTTTAAATTATTTAAATTATTTTTAGGACATGTTAGACTGTATAGGAGGTTTAACATAGATTTTAGAAAGATTTATCTCCCTATCCCTATATTAGTTTTGGAATATGATGATTTTCGATCAATTTTTCATGTAGGAAATCCTTTTATGTGTTGAAAATTATATTTATTTCTCCACCCATATTATTTCCACCTAATTGGGAAAAACCATTTGATCTTCTTAGTGATTCTTAGAACCAAGCAGTATAAGAAGCACTTTCTTATATAATTAAGGATAGGTCACAAATAATTGCATATTCTTTGAGTACCTTTGATGTCAACCAATCCAATTAAATGACCACAGAAAAATAGTTTTTAGCAGTTTTCATTTCATTAGAATGATTTAGATCATATCTACTTGTAATAAAAAATTACTATGTTGTTTGATAAAGAAATGCTTATTTACTTGATGAAGAATGATAATTCAAAACTCTAGCTAGTTATTTGTATGATACTAATATAGAAGTTATATATTTAAATCAAATATGATAATGGAGCTATGAACCAAGTGTCAGATCACTTAAGTAGACTGCCAAACTCTACTGAAACTGAAATTCCAAAAAAATAACCATCGAAAGATAAACATTTCGGATAGACATTTTACTTAATTGAAGTAGAAGTGAAGGTATACTAACATGGAAAATGTTTTGGTAACATATCAGGCCTGATACCATTTAAATTCCCACAATATTCAAAAACTGAAATCTGAATCTGAAAATTATATTCAGGAATATCCATTTCATCAAATGATTTTCAATGATCAAGTGATAAGATGATGTTTTCCTACAAGTGAATTTAAATATGGATTTGTGTTTTTTCACACATTATTTTGTTGAAGCATCATTGGTCCTTAAATAATATCAAGAAAGGTTTTATGTTCATGAATTTTTTGTCCAAACGTTTTTAATGATGCCCATGATTTTTTTAAAAGGTTTACATAATGTCAGTTTTCTCGAAATAATTAATTGAAAAAATAAATGTATTATATGCCTATTATTTTTTTGATATTTTTAAAGATTGGGAGATAGTTTTTTGTATCATTCTGAATTTATTTTGTAAATTATTATAGTTTCTTACAGTTTATTGTGTTTGAAACTGGGTTCAGGAAAAATCCACCAAGGGTGATGATTCTAATGTTGTTTTTGATCTTGTTAGAGACAACATATTTTGTATATTTGGATTTCACAAACCCATTATCCATGATCAAGGGAATATATTTTTCAATAGGATAATGTATTCTTCCCTGAGAAATTATGGGGTGCATCATAAAACATCAACTCCCTATCATACACAGACTAATGGTAATGATGGAGTGTCCAATAGGGTAATCAAAGGAATTTTGGAAAAGACTATTAATAAAAACAGGAAGGATTGGAGCCCAATCATGGATGAAAAATTATGGGATTACAGGATAGCAAACAAACCCCATATTGTAAAAACTCAATATAGGATGATTTATTATAAAAGTTGTCACCAACCTATGGAATTTTGGTATAAGGCATATTGAGCTTTGAAGAAGATGAATTTGGATCATGAAAGAAGTAGGAAAGATAGAGGATTTCAATATTACGCATTGGGGGAAATTAAAAGGTAATATTTTGAAGATTATTTGATATAAAAAGAGATGAAAAGATTTTCCCATGACAATATGATCCATCCAAAAGACTTCCATTATTGAGAGAAAGTACTTTTATTCAACTCAAGACTCACGCTATTTCTCGGAAAACATCGTTCCATATGGGAAGTTCTATTTATAGTTACTCATGTATATCATTTTGGTGATATGAAGATAGTTGATGATCTATATTAATATCTATTCACAATTAGTTGGCATAGAATTAAGATGTTCATTGGGACCCAACTATCAGAGCTAGTATAGGTGATCACACTCCTCGGACATGATTATCCATAAAATCTATAAATTCATACCTATCCTTTAAAATTTATTGGTTGATATGATCCATTTTAAAATCTTCTTAAATATTTAATAAATTTGAATGCATTGGGAACACTACATAATTTAAGTGTGGGGGATTGAACCTTTCTAGTTTAGTAGTTTTTATTTTTTTCTTTTTTTCAAAAAACACATTTTGTTTTTTAAGAATTTTGCATGTTTCGTTTCAAAATTTATGTTTTTTTATACTTCGGAGTAGAAATAATTATCATTTCCATTTTGGAAACCCATTTAAATGACTGATCCAATATATTCTATAAAGATGAGCCTAAATGAGTAATGAAAACGACTTTGTTTCATATTCAAATATTCACAAAACGTTTATGACAAGTCCTCTTATTTTTTAATCCCATTCCACATATCAGTATCTTTCTCTTTGAAGTCACCTTCTAATGAGTTTTTTAACAATTTTTCTAATGTTCTTTTCATTCACCTCACTTTTGGAGATAACCATACTATTTTTTCATTGACAATAATTTGATTTATTCTTGTCAAAAATTGAGTTCTTGAGGTAATTGTCTTTTACATGATTGAGTAATTTCATTTTTTCTAGCCCCATTTTCAAAAACAATATTTTCAATTATATCCTTCCATGTACATTTAATCCTTCTAGAACTTATAATTTATGAACATTCTATTATATTATCAATATTATACGCCATTTTTCCCTATTTGACCAACTCTTGAACAGAAATCGCAGGATCTGTTTGAATATAAGGGTGGGGGAAGTTGCCTTGTATCGTGAGACATCATTTGATGATACTTTGGGTGGAAATGAATTATTAAATATTTTTTTTGATAATAAATAATTAATTATTTTGAAATTTATTCATTTATATATATTTCATGATAAAAGATGTTGTGCCTTTCAAGATCTTCCAAATGATAAATAATGTAGTTCTTATCTAGTGATTTTAAGAAAAAATGTGATTGATAAAAATTATATTTCTAGTATTGAAATGACAAATAGTGTTGTATTTTATAGATATTCCATGAGGATGGATATAATTTTCTACAAATGGTAGTGTGTAGGAGACTACACTTGGGAGAAAATTATAATCTTTCAATTTTTTTCAAAAACAGCCAAGCCATTCTCATTTAGCCTCACAATTTTTAACATTTAAATCCTATAAATCCAAAGCCACATAATAACCCTATAAATTCCTAATGATAATAACATTTAATTTTCTCACATATGGTGGATATGTAATAATTTATCAATCCTATGGTTACCCTTTCATGTGTTTGGATGAGAAATCCTTGTTGAAATTTGTCATTTGTGAGATGATAGAAAATTCATTTGAGGTTGGTGTTTTCTATCCATTGAATAATAAATGAATTGAAAATATATCAAATTAAATAAATAGTTTAATTTATATAATTTTCGTTTTATGAGGAATGATATTTTTTTTAGTGATGTTTATTTGGTGGATATCATGGTCATGTGTTTTGAATTTTCTTTGATTTTATTTTAATCCTTACTTTTCCTGGAGTCCATGTGCTGCATGTGGGATATTAGTTTGGGAAACAATTTCCAATAATTTTTCATTTATTTTATATATTTTCAATCCCAAAAATGTTTTACTTCAAAATAAATTTCATATTTTATAATTTTAGTGGTAATTTGATCTCAATAATAAAAATGACATATTTGGGATTTTAACAGTTTTAAATTATTGATGTATTTCAGTCATAATGTTTTTGACGCTATTAAAATTTTAAAATTATTTATTTTTTGGATTATATAAATCTTAGGTTAAATGTTTTCCTTATGGACCACAAACTCAATCCATCAATTGAAGGACATAAATTACATCACAACACAGGCATCGAAAACTGTTTATAGATCATGATGGTGTCAAATATGAACTTACATCAAGATGTTGGAAGGCCCGATGAAGATAAAAATATACATGGAACTGTATATAAAATTTATTAACAAGATTAATTAAGGATTAAGTGTTTTATAATCCATTCTAAATTCCATTAATGTATGGGAAACTGAAGACATTGAATATGGGGAGTTTGACTGGGATGATCAATTTCTCCAAGTGAAACCGGAATAAATCTCAGTATAAATTTCCAAATACTAAGACATTTTGAGGGTATACATGGAAGAACAATTTAAACAACATTCCTAATGTGGTTTAGGAATTAATCATCCATTTACTAGGTCAAACATGTGATAAATGTTGAGGGGAATTTTGGGCTTATAAAAGGAGGAGAGCTTCCCCTTCCCAAATCATTCCAATACACCCCACACCATTTTGGGCACGAAGGAGTAGGTATCCACCAAGGGAGATCATATACCTGACCATCATATTCCAAATTCTTCTTGATTACCCTAACCATGGTTGTGTAAAAAATTGAGTGATTGGGGAATTGCTGGTTTTCTATTTTTTAATGCTTGGGTTCTTCTATATAATTGTACAAAATCTATTTCTCTCTTCTTAAAAGCTTCATTCAATTTAATATGGTGGTTATTATTCCCAATTGATATTTTTTTAATTCCATTATTTTTTTATATGTTAAATGATCATTATCTCCCTCTACTAGGTTTTTTTATATATGATAGAATAGAAAAAGACTTAGTGGAGAAGTACTCGATGATAGTCAGTACGTGTGAGATGGGTAATTGATATTTCTAATTGATTAGGATAAACAAGTCATGATCAAGTATTTCACAAGTCAAAAAGGATATTCAATGAAACATTCCCATACATTTAAGGATTTTAGGCCAAACTAATATATGTTAATGGTTTTCTCTCACCATCACCATTTGACAAAAGGATTAAGATGAAACAATCATGTAATCTCACTTTAAACAACTCAATATATAGAGATCGAATAAATAGATCACGGATAGCACTACCATTTGAATACCAACCAAAAATTGATCAACATTCTAAAATAATAGTTTTAAATCAAGTGAATTTAAAATTTAATTTTAATAATTTGCTTAATTAATTTCATTTACCTAATAAAAATTTACAATTTCAAAAACCAACCCATTTTTCTTGTAATTAAATGTGACAAACTATTGTTTTTCACTCCACATTCATATAATTCCTAGGATTAATAAATTGAATTAAATTAGGAAATATAAATAAAAAATCACAGCCCATTATAGGTGTGCATCAAGTCCATCACTTCATTTTTCTGAGTCAATTGGGTTTTTTAAAATCATTATACTTATACTAATCGCGTGATCAATGTTCAGTGGATAAATTAACAATGGTAAATTTTATTAATATTATTTTAAATATAATAAGATTTAAACAAGTATGTTCATTTATAAATAGTACATAATAAGACATTTAATTATTTTAAAAACGGAATCATTTTTATAATATTTTGGGTCATTACAATGTAAGGTTGTCTCAGAAGTTATCATTTACTTATGTTTATGATTACATGTTTCATGTTATTTTCACATTCCCCTGTTACATTTATATTATCATCATATATCATGAATAGATGATCATGTTAACGATTATCACTCATTTGATGGCCAAATAAAATTCCTATTGACTAACATGTGACGCTTTCCTCATGTTATGCTTTGTTTGTTCCCATACTGGGATTTATAGCTCATTCATTTCTTATGTATTTCCCCATGTTATCCCATACATTCTTTACAAAGTATTTGAATCTTTGGGATTGTTACATAAGTTTTAAATAATTTTTGTGTATCCAAATAGTATGTTTTTATTTTATGTACCTAATTTCCTAAATACATTAGACCTCATGATCTTATGGGATTATTTTGTGTGTACATTTATGTAATAAATAATGAATTAATGTATAATAAAATTTGGTTTTCTTTAGTAATTCTATAATATAAGGTCGCAAAATATATACAACATCCAAAGGATAACGACACAAGTGTATAACCTTATTTATGAGATATTGAGATATAAATAGATTATATTACATAGATTATAGTCATAAAAGGTAGTCATGGATATCAAATTATTCATCTCTGTAGAGGCCTCTATGTGTTTCTAGACTCCAGACTTTTTCTATGAGTTAGACTCTCTGCTTTCAAGATAAGGATGTTGAGGATCACACACTAAGTATATCCACATGTTCTGCATATTCATATGAATATGAGTTTAGGATAATGTTGGCCCCACTTGTGGGGGTTGGTGAACATCCGAGTATGATAAATCATAATTCAAAAATAATTCAATTTTGTTATTCATGATAAGAGTGATGATTGAATTTATTTCTCAAGGTTGTAACATGTTTTTTACCCATGAATGTGAATACGAGGGGACATAATTTTTCAAATGAACATATAATCTTCAAGTTTTGTTATATTATTTTCAAAAAATACAAGCTTAATTAATTGTTCATATTTTATTGAATGATATGTTTATATTTTAAAAGTGTGAGATAAAATATTTTTTACATTTATGACATGTTTAATTAGGTCATAATTGCGTGAATGGGTCTAAAATGAAGGGTATTAGGTTTTAGGGAACAAAGTTAAATTTTGGAAAAGTACAACCCAATTATAAAAGTGAATTTCAGACTCTAGAATAGTAATCTCAAATATTTAAATGAATTTAAATATAGAATCACTCATCTCCCCTCAATAATTTAAATAGAGTATCTAATGAAAGAACAACATCTGATCGATCCTGCCTTCTTGATCGATTCAACATTCATCACATGATCAGAAATAATTATGTAAATATTTTTGATTTATCATCCTAGAACTAGAGAATAAAAAAACTACGATCTAAGAGTTTTGGTGCATGTGAGGATGATCTATATAATGTCTATTTTTGCGTCATTGAGCCACAAATCACTGATAGTGAGAAGAAGTAATCAGGGATTTTAAGTGAACAAGGTACCATTTATTATTTCATTCTAATTTTATAGTGATAATATATAATTTCCCAGGATACTTTAAGATATATGGGAAAATTGTATTATAGATTTAAAATTATTAACATGAATCAGATCCCAAAATTTTAAATTGCGTATGTTTCATGCTTTAGATGTTCACCAGGTTCCTAAAATTGGTATCAGCTGTATCATATAATTTTTTAATTTAAAAATTTAAATTATTTACTGAATTTACTATGACTTTGAAATGGGGTTTTGATACCGTACCAACACAACTAAGAGATCATAGATCCATGTTTCTATTTCTAAGATATATTTTATTTAAGATCAATTAGTTTTTCATTTAATATGTGATGAGATATATGGTTTTATCTTTTCAATATTTTTAAAGGCTACTGGTACTATGTATTTTTTCCCATGGAACGACATGAGCACATTATGTGTTATTCGATGATAGCAGAAACTGTCTGGGGTAGTCTATTGGAAATAGGTCTTATTGTGAAGGCTTGAATTATTTTAAAAAATAAATCATAAACATACAAACCCACCAAAATAGTGGGATATGGGTAAAAAGTAAAAACAAAACAAAAAAACAAGATTCCATGTGTAAATGTGGAATGTAAATGTTTGAGGTCCAAATTTATGGGGAGGGTGACATGGTTTATAATGTTTATATATATTATATTTTATAATATATATTACATATTATATTTTAGAATATTATATAAATATTTTATACCTTTAAATAGATTCCAAAAGTAGACTTGGTCTGGACTGGGTTATTCTAGATCCAACTTACCTGACCCATTAACCATGTCATAAGTCCTAAATTAAGATTCAGTGATTTGGTTTAGGTCCAAATGGGTCTGAAAAATTATTAAAAAAAGTAGAAAATAATTTTAACGGCCTCTAATTAAATAATTTCTTTTTCAAGTGATGTCATAAATATAAATAATAAATTAGAAGTATTTTAATTCAAGTTGAAGCAATAAAAATATTCCTAGGATAATTCTTTGTAAATTAAATTTTCTTTTGAAATATAATTTCAAGTTTAATGATAAAGAACCTAGGATGAATTGTGTATGTTTAGTTTAATTTTTATTTGATTTAATTATTTCATGGAAGTTTTAAAATTTAAATATTATATTATTTTTATAACACATGCATTGTCTCTTCATATTTAATTTGTATAAGGGTTTTTGTGATCTCATTTAAGTGATAAAATGTATTTTTCCACTCATAGTTCAACTCATCTACATGTGAGTTTACACTTTAATGATTAGAGGAGTTCATGTTGATATGGTTTGAGTTGAGAGTTGATGTAAACCAACAATTTTATGTTCATGGGATTTTTGGTTTCTTCCATTCGAGTTAGAAATTGACTTTGGGCATTTCCCTAGGGTATAGATTAATTCATTGTTCTCTTGATAGACTAAAAAATACTTAAAGGATAATCTCACGTTATTATTTATTTATTTTATCAAATTCATGTTTAATAATTTTTTAATGTGTATTTATAAAATATAATCACACAATATAATAATAAACAGACATTCATAGATAAAACTAAAAACATCTGTGGATTTTTTCTATTTAATATCATGGTTATTTTATGAGTGTGATCATATAGAATGAACAGGTTATATATAAAATTATTTCATTCTATAGGGTAAATTGACAAAACTCTCAAATAAAATATTAAGTCATTAAATGTCTTCAATAACATGAATATGGACAAACAATATTGTATGAGGTCCTCGTTAATCATAGTTGAGGTTGTCTCTTACTTGTATGGAGTTATTATGAGAGTGGGGGGTCAACATGACTAATTTGTGTAGTAATTATGTAGAAATAGTTGGCTTGGTGCAATATTAGAGGAAAATAATTGAGCATGCAATATAATTATTTAAAATATATGAGACTCTACTAAATAGATCAAAGAGTAGTGATTTAATGTGGTTGGCCATTCGAAAGTCTATATTAGACTCTCGAAATAGTGTTGATTCCAAATCTTGGGATATGAAGATAGGTTTAAGGATACCTTCCACTAGAATACTCATGTGACTATGTATACTAAATTAACTAGTTTAGGGATATTAGTATTGATAAAATAATTGGATACATTTAAACTTTTTTATTTAAAAATTTCTACAAGTATCAAGTAAAATTAAAAATATTCTACGTTAATTTATTGTATATGAAATAGAAACTACCACCAATTCAATTTCACTGTGATCGATATCAGCTAAATGGATATCATGGTCGGTTATAACATTCAAGAGTAGTATCATTCATTATGCATATTACTAAACCTTGAAAGGAATCTTTATTTGTTGGAATCCCTACTTTCTATTTATCCGCTTAGGGATCACGCAATAGAGATTATGATAAATAAACAAAAATAATATGGATAATGCACTAGAAGGTAAATTTTTAAAGTTGTAATCTATGTACAGAGAGTTACATAAAATACATGAAGACAAATATGTTTTCTATAATTAACCAACCCAAGTCATACCACCACATAATTCTCAAGTCAAGTTTCTAAATGTTTTGAAGGGAATTCACAATCCCCACTGGAAGGAACAATTGTCTAGGTATCAAGTAAACCCCACTTGGGTACTATTTCATAAATTAATACAATTAAGGGAAGAAAAATCTAAAAATAAATGAAATTATATCATGATCCATTCATATATTGTATTTCCACAACTAAGAAAATTATACAGAATAGTAACCTAATATCAAAAATAGAAAATTAGTAGACAACTACGTGCACCAATAACCATACATTTTCTCCAAACACCCTCCCCTACAAGGAAAAGAAGACCCTTTAATGTCCTTGCTTCACCAACCAGTAGCTATATCTTCTGTCCAAACATAAAAATATGTAAAGGAATAAATAGATATTTTGATTAAGGAAACTAAAATAAAAACTAAAATGTAGAGATACCTATATTTTTATGACTATACAAGTCATTATTCAACAAAATAATCACAATTCACATGCATGTTAAAAATAAAAAATCTGAAACATGTAACGAAAAAAAGATAGAGATATAGGGAAGAGAATAAAAATTCCTACTATGGAATCCAAAAGAAAAAACCTTACTAATTACATTATTTTAAATATAAAATAATTTCATAATAGTTTTTTAGTATAAATGTATAAAAATTGGGTTTTTTATTCTATTTCATAAATAATTAATAGGTTATTACCTCAGAAAAAACCATTTCCCTTTTCATTTTCAAAAATGTTCCCAAATAATGAGGGGCTTTCCAGTAATCCACATATAAAAAGGAAGAATATGATAAAGTAATAGTCATGGTGAGAGATCAGGTAATAAAAATTATATCATCGGGTTCTACAATAGATATAGAAATAAAACATGGATTTTTATTATTTTAAACATGAAATGAAAAATAATAAAAACACAATTCTAAAATTATATTTTGGAAAAAAGAGTAAATGTGAACAACTTCTATGGAGAACTACTCAGAAGCTATGTTTGAGGCGATATATGAACATCATGTCTTAGTGATCAAACATATAATGATCCATTCAATTTCACAAGTCATTGGAAAGTATTAACCCATGTTCAAATGATAATTGTAGGATCTAAATAGTGATGTAGATGCTCAATTTACAAGAGGGGGGGTGAATTGTAAACATTAAAAATTCCTTTGGAACCTTTAAAGTTAATTAAGAATAACTATTTTTCCCTTAAGCAAAGAAAAGGCTAAGTTTAACAAAGTTAAACTAAGAAAATTCACAACACCACTAACACCTAATGCAAACTTGGAAAGAGATTCTAAAAGTAGGTTCCGGAAATATGGTTCCGGAAGTTGACACTTAACAAAAGATTACAATATGAGATTCTACCTTAAAGCGTATAGAATCTAAATGAAACAGAGTACAAGTAAAGAAGTATAAGAATGTTATACTTTCCTTATAATACAAAATGCAGCAGAATATAAACAAGTAGTTAAACAACAAGGAACAAGATATAAGTCTTTTAACCCAAAGAGAAGGGTATCCAACAACCTTGGATAAAGGTCCCTTGATTTATACTTTCAAGTAAGTCTGTCTTACCCACACCAGGGTAAGCCCTTGATACGAAGATCGGAGTCTCTGTCGTGCAATCCCTGCAAGCCCTCAACTTCAAGGTAGTGGGAAACCTCTGTCTTCCTCAGCAAGGAAGCCCTTGAACTTCAAGGTAGTCGGCAACCTCTTTCTTCCTATCCCCGGAATCCCTCGAATGTAATCACCAACATTCAGAGTCACACGAATATTTGAGAGTTAATAAGAGCCTATCTCTCTAGAATTCACTTCAACAACATGTATTCACAAAACCAAGTTGTTCATCTGTCATCAGTATTGAGCTCTTTCAAATGAGATCCTATTTATAGGTAAGGTCGGCTCCTTCTCCAACGGTCATATTTTTCTTAAAGATCGGAGGGACCTGTACATGTGTCACTTAGACAACGGATAATAAGAAACAGAATAGACGACATCGTTTTATAACAAAACAAGTGTAACAGAATGTACGACATCGTTTTAAACTCTAACATAAAAGTTCGAAATGGAAACTTCGGAGTGAAGGTTCGGAGTGTAACGAACAATAATAAAGAGTAGACAAATTATAGAAATGTAAGCAATATAGAAGTTCGGAGTCTAACCAAAATATTTTTCGGAGTCTGAATTAATTCAGAGTGTATAAAACAAAGATGATCATATTCTGTTTAATAGGTGAATTCGGAATGGGAATTTGTAATGAGAATTCGTCATCGGAATTCGTAATGAGAATTCTTCATCAGAATTCGTAATGAGAATTCTTCTATATAATTTGTAATGATAATTCCTCATCAGAATTCGTAATGAGAATTAATCATTAGAATTCGTATAGAGAATTCATTATCGAACTTCATAAGAATTCGTATCCTGAATCTGGAATAGAACATAGTCAGAGATCATCTCCGGAATTCGGAATGAAAACTTCCTTATAGTTCTTCACCAGAAATCAGATCCTAAAATAGAATTCTTCATATCAAAGTTTCAACGATTCCGTGAAAATGAATCTGAATCTCATACTTAATAAAAATATGGATGAAATTATGATAAGGATAATTTTTCTTATAAAAGCGATTTTCCTTAAGAAAGAAATTTTTCTTATAAAAGCGATTTTCGTTGAGAAAGCAATTTTCTTAAGATAAGGTGTTTGTGATTTTCAAAACAAGAAGGAATGGAAAAGTCGTAAGGAAAACCTTATTGACAAAACAATCTCCCCCTTTTTGGAAAGCAGAAAAATCCTTACGAAAAAGAAATTCTAAGAAGAAAGAAAAACATTAAGGCTTATCTCCCTTTACTTTAAGGATATTGATGAATACGACTAACTCCCCCTTAGGCTTTGAAACTCTAAGGATCGTATTCAGATTTCCGGAGTGATAAATAAGAAGGTCTTCTTTAATCAAAAAGCTCCCCCTTAAACAAACTCTTTTTAGAGTTTTTCTTTTTCTTAAGGTAATGTCATCAACATAAATTTGAACAATCAAAAAAAATTTCTTATCTTTTTTTATAAAAAGAGTTGGATCTACATTTCCCTTAACATAGTTATTTTGAAGAAAAAATATAGTGAGTCTATAATACCATGCTCATGGGGCTTGTTTAAGACCATAAAAAGATTTGGTAAGTCTAAAAACATGATCAGGATGTTTTGTATCTTCAAAGCGAGGAGGTTGTTCAACAAAAACTTCCTCTTGAACATAACCGTTAAGAAAATCACATTTCACATCCATTTGGAAAAGTTTGAAATTAAAAAATGCTGCAAAGGAAAGTAGAATACGGATAGATTCAAGTCTAGCTACTGGAGCATAGGTTTCTTCATAGTCTATTCATTCTTGCTGATTATAGCCTTTAGCAACAAGTCTAGCTTTATTTCTTACTATGACTCCATTTTCATCACATTTATTTCTGAAAACCCATTTTACTCTAATAACAGAAGTTTCTTTAGTTCTTTCATCCAAGGTCCAGACTTTATTCCTTTCGAATTCATTTAGTTCATCTTGCATTTCTTTGATCCAATCATCGTCACCTAAAGCTTCATCAGTGCTTTTAGGTTCTAATTGGGAAAGAAATGATAGATGTTCTACTTCATTTCATAAGGAACTTCTAGTCCTTACAGGTTGGTTTACATCACCAATGATACTATCACTGGGATGATTCTTAAGAAACACCTGATTTGGGTTTTGTAAGGCCTGCCCATCAACATAGGGTAGAAAGTCTTCTGGGGTAAATGTTTTAGAAGTATCTTCTAGAACAATTTCCTTATCAGAAGGTTCTTCTATCAAAGGTTGACAATCAGTTTTTGAAAACACATTCGAGGAAGAAGGCTGGGATGGTTTAAAAACAAAAGGATCTAATTCATCAAATTTTACATGTACTGTTTCTTCAGCAGTACGAGTATTTTTATTAAAAACTCTATAAGCCTTAGATGTTGTGGAATATCCTAAGAAAATTCCTTCATCTGATTTTGGTGTGAATTTATGTAAATTATCTTTAGTATTCAAAATGAATACTTTGCAACCAAAAACCTTGAAGTAGGATAGTCTAGGTTTTCTACCATTCCATAACTCATAAGGATTTTTATTAAGAAAAGGTCTAATCAAAACTTGATTTATAGTATAGCAAGCAGTACTTATAGCTTCAGCCCAGAAATGGCTAGCAATAGAATATTCACTCAACATGGTTCTAGTTATTTCTTGAAGAATTCTATTTCTTCTTTCAACAACACCATTCTGTTGAGGAGTTCTAGGTGATGAAAATTGTGAGTAATACCTTTCTTACTACAAAAAGTTTCAAAATATGAATTTTTAAATTCTCCTCCATGATCACTATGACTATTTTTCAATAGAAGGTTTTTATCATTTTTAACTTGAGCTCTAAAACTTTTGAAATTTGAAAAAGCTTCAGACTTTTTTGCTAGAAAATAGACCCAAGTAAATCTAGTGTAATCATCAACTAGAACAAACACATAGTATTTGCCTCCAATACATCCAGTTTGTGTTGGACCAAAAATATCCATGTGTACTAACTGTAATGCATCAGTTGTTGAGACTTCACCGATTGACATAAAACAAGATTTATGTTGTTTTCCATATTGACAAGGATCACAAACTTTAGAAGAATCAAATCTAAGCTCCGGTAGATCCTTAACTAGTTTCTTATTAGAGAGTTTACATAGGTTTCTAATATTACAGTGTCCTAATCTTCTATGCCATAACCAGGAATGATCTTCCATTTCACTTAGTCAATTTAAATCTTGGCATCTAAGATCTTCTAAGTTCAGAGTGTAAACATTCTCTTTCCTGTTGGCTGAGAGAATAAATTCTTCCTTGGAATTGTGAACTAAGCACTTATCATTCCTAAAATTCACAAGGTAACCTTCATCACATAACTGGCTTATGCTAATGAGGTTGTTCTTATGACCCTTAACAAAAAGAACATTTGAAATCAAGGTTTTACCAAGAAAAACAATATTACTAATACCAACAATCTCTCCCTTTTCATTATCTCTGAAAGTTACCTTTCCTCCTTTCGTTTTGATAATCTTTTCAAAAAATCTTTTGTTACCAGTCATGTGCCGGGAACATCCACTATCCATATACCATGTATTGTTGTTGGTACTCTCTTTGTTTTCCTGAAATTAATAAGAAAATTATCTTTTCTGAATCCAAACTTGTTTGGATCTGAGATTTCCAGACAATAAAATTTTAGGAACCCACATCTTCTTAGAAAAGTAATCTTTGTGAAATCCTAGAGATTGGATTTTGTTTAAGGAACAATTCTTTGCCCAGTGACCACCACATTGACACTTGGTAAAAAATGGGGCACTTTGAGGAACAAAATAATTGTTACTAAAAATAGGTTTTGCATGGGTATAACCAAATCCGGATTTACTTCTTAAAGGTCATATTTGGGAATACATCTTATCAAAATTTTCTTTACCATGGGTAAAGTTTGATAAACACTTCTTTAAGGAAAAAATTTCAGACTTGAGTTTTACAACCACGTTTTTATCCTCAAAATCATTAGTTTTAGAACTAGAGCTAGACTCGAAAACATTTTTCTGAGAAATTACTTTTTCAAATTCTTTAGAAAGATTGTTCTTATCAGAACTTACTTCCTCAAGTTTTTTTGAAATATTTTCAAAATCATCATTTTTCTTATCAAGATCTTTAGAAAGATCTGATATCTCTTTTGTAAGAATAGAATTCCTAGAATTTTCCTTTTCAAGTTTCTTATTGAGTTTGGAATTCTCAATCTCAAGAAGTTCAACAATCCTAGAGACTTCCTCATAAGTGGGTAAAGAATTTTCTTCATCAGAAGATGATTCTTCATCAGAAGAGTTGTAATAATTACTATCATTAGAATTTAAAGAAACATTGGTCAATGATTCAGCATTTCGTACCTTAGCCATAAGACAATGATTATCAATAGGTAATCTGGCTATATGACCAAGATTCTTCTGTCCTAAAGATTCATAATCAGAAGATTCATCTGAAGAGTCACCACCACTGGCACTCCAGGTGTCATTAACATTCAGAACTTTCTTAGCTTTGTCTTTGTAATACTTTTTTCTATTCCTGTCTAAATGTCTTTCCTTCCTTTCTTTCTTTTTGAGAATAGGGCAATCTGGTCTAATATGTCCAGCTCTTTTACATTCATAACAAGTAACTTCTCTTTCTTTCTTATCTTTCCTTTCCTTTTTCTTATACTTAGATTGAAAATTTCTCTGTCCAACTATCTTGTTCATCCTTCGAGCAAGATTTTCTAATTCATTATCTGAAACTTCACTCTCACTAGATTCGGATTGGAAAATAACTTTCTTAGACTTGGATCTGGTTACTCTCTCAGGAGTCTTAGCTTTCATCTGATTCGAGGTTGTAGTAAAAGAAACAGTACAATTTCCATTCTTCTTCTTGATATTGTCTGCATCTCTCTTCATTCTAGTTTCATGTTGTAGAAGTGTTCCAAATAATTCATCAAAAGTAATTTGAGTGACCTTCATGTTCTCATATATAGCTGTTCTCTTGGATTCCCACTCATTGGGCATAATATCAATTATTTTATTCGCAAGAGCTTCATCATCTAAAACTTTCTCTCCCATAGATTGTAGACTGTTAGCGATAGTCATAAATCTTTGTTGAACTTTACAGATAGGTTCTCCATAAGGAAAATTGAAGCCATGATATTCAGCTCTAAGCATAGCTCTTCTAGTCTCAATCACTTTGGAAGTCCCAAAGTGTGTAACCTCTAACTTCTTCCATATACAGTTAGCTGCTTCACAAGAAGAAATTTGGCTATATATATTTCTGGTCATTGAACATAGTAAAGTGTTGTGTACCTTATAGTTTAGTTGATATTCTTGCTTTTCTTGATTAGTAAAAGATCTGACTTCCTTGTCAGGAATTTTATAATCACCAGTAAGAATAACAAAGTTGTCTACTCCAGTATTGATAACAAAAGACTTCATACGATCTCTCCAGTATTCATAGTCATTACCATCAAAGATTGGTGGTCTTGTAGGATTCAGATTATCAATTGATCCAACATTGACTCCTGCCATACTTAAAATAACTTTGCACACAACCTTGTTAGTAGAAAAAGTTCGTAATCACAAAGTTCGGAATGGGAAACGGAATGGTAAAGTTCGGAATGAGAAAGTGAGCAAGAAAAACTTATTCGTGAGTATAAGTATTTTAGAGACCTCCTCTGATACCAAATGTAAGGTTGGTATAGAGTATGAGGTTTCCTTCCTTTGATACCAATTGTAGGATCGAAATAGTGATGAAGATGCTCAATTTACAAGAGGGGGGGTGAATTGTAACCTTTAAAAATTCCTTTGGAACCTTTAAAGTTAGTTAAGAATAACTATGTTTTCCTTAAGAAAAGGAAAAGGCTAAGTTTAACAAAGTTAAACTAAGAAAATTCACGACACCTCTAACACTGAATGCAAACTTGGAAAGAGATTCCGAAAGTAGGTTCCGGAAATATGGTTCCGGAAGTTGACACTTAACAAAAGATTACAATATGAGATTCTACCTTAAAGTGTATAGAATCTAAATGAAACAGAGTACAAGTAAGGAAGTATAAGAAAGTTATACTTTCCTTATAATAAAAAATGCAGCAGAATATAAACAAGTAGTTAAACTACAAGTAACAAGATATAAGTCTTTTAACCCAAAGAGAAGGTTATCCAACAACTTTGGATAAAGGTCCCTTGATTTATACTTTCAAGCAAGTCTGTCTTACCCACACTAGGGTAAGACCTCGATATGAAGATCGACGTCTTTGTCTTGCTATCCCTGCAAGCCCTCAACTTCAAGGTAGTTGGAAACCTCTGTCTCCCTCAGCAAGGAAGCCCTCGAACTTCAAGGTAGTCGGCAACCTCTATCATCATATCCCTGGAAGCCCTCGAATGTAATGACCAACATTCAGAGTCGCACGAAGCTTTGAGAGTTAATAATAGCCTCTCTCTCTAGAATTCACTTCAACAGCATGTATGCACAAAACCAAGTTGTTCATCTGTCATCAGTATCGAGCTCTTTCAAATGAGCTCCTATTTGTAGGTAAGGTTGGCTCCTTCTCCAATGGTCATATTTTCCTTAAAGATCGGAGGGACCTGTACACGTGTCACTTAGACAACGATTAATAAGAAACAGAATAGACGACATCGTTTTATAACAAAACAAGTGTAACAGAATGTACGACATCGTTTTAAACTCTGACATAAAAGTTCGGAATGGAAACTTAGGAGTGAAGGTTCGGAGTGTAAGGAACAATAATAACGAGTAGACAAATTATAGAAATGTAAGCAATATAGAAGTTCGGAGTCTAACCAAAATATTTTTCGGAGTCTGAATTAATTCAGAGTGTATAAAACAAAGATGATCAGATTCTGTTTAATAGGTGAATTTAGAATGGGAATTAGGAATGAGAATTCATCATCAGAATTCGTATTGAGAATTCTTTATCAGAATTCGTAATGAGAATTCTTCTTTAGAATTCATAATGAGAATTCCTCATCAGAATTCGTAATGAGAATTAGTCATTAGAATTCGTATTGAGAATTCGTTATCGAACTTCATAAGAATTCTTATCCTGAATCTAGAATAGATCTTAGTCAGAGTTCATATCCGGAATTCAGAATGAAAAATTCCTTATAGTTCTTAACCAGAAATCAGATCCTAAAACAGAATGCTTCATATCAAAGTTTCAATGATTCTGTGAAAATGAATCCGAATCTCATACTTATGAAAAATATGGATGAAAATATGATAAGGATAATTTTTCTTATAAAAGCGATTTTCCTTAAGAAAGCAATTTTTCTTAAGATTAGGTGTTTGTGATTTTCAAAACAAGAAGGAATGGAAAAGTCATAAGGAAAACCTTATTGACTCAACAATAATAATCCATTCCCACATCATTATTACAGTGTTTCATCATAATCCAACTAGTAAGACTAGTTTGAGGACCCACTGGGAATCCTATATATTGGTCCTATCTTTTCCACCTAGATAATCAAGATTACCATGTTCAATACCAATGAGGGGAGGTGCAGTAGAAAACCCAAATGTCAATAATACAAAAATGAAAAGTAAGCATAAAATAAAACATCACCTCCCTATACTACTAATTTAAAACCCCACATAATAAATCATATTAACATGCCATATATAGAAAACAAAATTCCAAAAAATATATTAACTTATGGGCTTTCATTAGAGTACAAAAATTTTTTTGAAACACTTTAGAAAGATCAAATCAGGACCCAATATTTGAAACTAATCATTGTTCATTTGGGAAAACAACTATTAAACCATATCGTTTGTGTTGCAAAAAATATTATTAACACTTAGACACTATATAAACCATAGTTTTTCATTCATTACTATTATATCATTTTAAAAATAAACAATATTATAGTATTACATTTGTGCATTGAAAGGTATAGTATCATTAGAAAATTAGGATCATTAAACACTTGAACAAAATAAAAAATATTAATTTATTTACATTTATTTTATTTATCATTATGAAGCTCTCATGTTCTTTTTATTACATGATATCTCTAGAGGATGTACATCAGTGAAAAGGGTGAGCCACAATCCCAATAAGAGGAAGAATATGTGACATGAATCAATAAAACATGGGTGATAATAATAATAATCATCATATCATAAGAATAAGATCATTATCAACATCATGAGGGAAACATTTGATAATGTTTTGTAATGTGGAAATGCATAAAAATTAATCATCATGTCATAGTGGTCAAATACCACACATTTCTATGAAAAAAATATAGAATCTTGTTCATTCATAACATATTTTCATAATCATAACATCATCATTATGAAAAAAAATATGAATTAATGTACATGAATAATATACATTACATCATGAGTTTAATCACATTAGACTTTTCATTAGAGGGACATATAATTTATGGCCCACCCCTCACATCTAAATATTTATATATTCATGCAAGCCGCTTAGAATTTATTAAAATCACAGCCATAAAAACCCCTAGGAAAAGGAATGAGTTTCACAAGAATTTCATAATTCAAAAATTCAAGAATAAACATTTTAGTTACCAAATAAAATGGAGTAACCTTAGTTGGAATAAAAGATCATTTTTTGTTAGATAAAAAACAACACAATAGGAAAGAATGATTTTTTTTGAAATAAATGCAATTTGGGAAACTATTTTTTATCTAAAAAATAATAGTTGAAACATTAATATCCATGAAATAAATGGTAATAATAATGAAATGATATTTAAGGTAAATTAATGGAACATTTATAGTGAAGATTTCATGAAACTGGCATAACCCACAGAAAAGACATTGTGTTTGATAATCCCCTTACCATAAATCCCTCTTGACTTCATCACTTTTCAACCGATAGAATAATATATATTGGTTTATTAAAACAATGATTCATAAGTGAATTAGTTTAATTTTTACGCGTATTTAATACTTATAGTCATTATATTTTTTTAATTTCCTTGGTTAAATGGAAGACATTTTTAAATCATGTTTTCTTTAAACGTTTCACTTTTCATTTTAATTTTACTATTTTTTTCAATGTAATTTATAAATTTGTATAATTAATTTTAAAATATTTAAATAAATATATTTATATATTTATATATCATTAATGAAGAATAATAACCATCTATGGGGTTGAGGATAAGAAAATATGTTAGAAACATCCATGTTGGCAGTTAGCTGACCGTTAATGATAATATTGTCCAAATATGAAGAAAAGATGTATAAAATATAAATATGAAAACCTTATAATTTATATATTAGGATGATATCATTAATATAATGAAAATTTCATCTTAATAAAGTGTTATGAGATTTTAATTTGAAATAAATTGTGGAAAATATAGAGAAGAAGATGAAAATGAGAGATTTGTTGAAAAAAAACCTACTCTTTCCCTGGTGTAGCTTCTCTTGTATGTCACAAAAAATACCATTATGTTTGAGGTTTTTTTACTTAAAAAATGCTTAGTTATTATAAGGTTCATAATAAAGTGGATTTTGTTAGAAATTTGGATTTGGAAAGTGAGGAATAATGTTTTTTCAATAGGGATGGAGAGCGACTATTTATAATCGAGGTGAGAGGTATTTTTAGAATAAAATATTGAATAAAATATTATATTAGAGGAAAAACATTTAATAGAATTTTTTTATAATATATATAATATATTAATATAATATAATTGTTTTAGGTAATAAAACCACTTTATAAATCGAATTCAAGTATTTTATTAAAAATTAATGTGGAAAAAAATTGTTACTTTAAGGATTCACTTTTGACTTTAGTTTTTGGAAAATTATATTTAGGTTTGGAAATTAATATAATTATGATTTAAAAAATCATTTATTTAATTAAATATATAATCTCCCAACCTCAAATTCTATAAATTATTAATTCATTATTATATCATGAATGATGTTATTTCTGAAACACAAGTTACGTGAAACACTATATTTTTACTATTCACCTAAAAATTAAAGTATTTAAAAAAATCCAAAAACAATCTCCAATATAGAATTTTGACGAGTTTATTTAAAAATTTATATTGTTTTGAACAAAATAAATATCTAACATAGATAAATATAACTATTAATATAAAAATTATGATTTTTAGAAAATACATTAAAATATATTTTATTTAAAATGTGTCTTTATTTTCATTTAGTTTTTAAATCATTATAATTATATTTTTTAAATTATAATATTTATATTTACTTATATTTCTCATTATTGTCACAATTTATTATTTTCATCTAAAATATCTATTCCAATGGTTAGGTTACTATTCCTAATATTTTGGTTACAAATATGTATGGTAATGTTATTATTCCAATAGTCAGATTACTATTCCAATGATCAGATTACCACCTATAAATATTTATTCATTACATAATTCATTTTTCACAAAAATTCCTCTAAATGTTATATATTTATATTTTTATAAGTTTGATTGTTTTACTAATATGTTGTTTTCTTCTATAGTGTTGTTCTTTTGAGGGATGATTATATCAAATTACGGTGATCCATATATTCCCATTTTAGCTTTTCTATTTAATATGTTTTGTACCCTTGTAATATTCTGAATTCAAATGGGTTTATTCATAGACTAATGTAATTATTTTAATTAATTAATTATATTTTGTGTTTTTCTCTATGTTTTATGTGTATAATAGTGCATAACATAATACACATTTATTTCAATAAGAAAATATCATTTATAAATTCTATATTGTTACATTATTCCTCTTATTTATAAATTTTATCCCCAAAATTTGAATTCAAAATAACATTTGAGAATAGGTGAGGTTACATTTGTTCCATAGTTCCCTCTTTTTCCCATGTTACTTCATTATACTTATGATTTGTCCATAGTATTTTGACGGGGTGTGTTATCTGGTTTCATATAACATTGTCTCTATGGTTCAAGATATTCCCTAGATACTACTTGTAAGATAGGTCATTCTCTACTAATACAATGTCTGAATTCCATACATGTGGGAGGATAGTAATGTACTTCTTTAGGAATGATACATTTAATACATCATGAACTTAATCCGTATTTAATGGAAGTTCAAGATGATAGGATACTTCTTCTATGAAATCAAGGATCTAGAAGGGGACACTATACATGGGGTTGAGAATCCCTTTCCTTCCAAACTACAGTTATCTCTTCCATGTTGATCTTACAAGTAAAAATAATTCTCTAACTTCATATAGCAAGTCACTTCTATGATTTTAATAATATCTCTTTTCCCATCTTTGAGAAGTTTTTATAAATTTTAGGATGGTTGAAAATTCACTATCATCACATGTACAAGATCAATTCCCTTTATATTTCATTCTCCAACATCATCCCAACATGATGGAGTTCTACATCGCTTCCCATATAGAGCATCATATGGATGAATTTTAATATTTTAGTGGAATATGATGTGGTATGAGAACTAAAATAATTGGAGATGTTGATCCCACACTCCTTTGAAATCCAATGAACAACCTCTCATCATATCCTATAGAGTATGAATAGTCCTTTTGATTGACCATAAGTTTTGGGAGATAGGTTATAATAAAATTCAATTTAATACTCAAATCATGTTGAATACTTCTCAATAATTTTGTGGTAATCCTTGGATCATGATCAAAGACAATCAAAAGTGGAACCCGATAAAACCTCACCTGTTTCAGTATGTATATCTGAGTAAGTTGTTCTAGTGATAAATATTTTTGAATGCAAATGAACTTAGTAGTCTTTGTGAGTTGATCCACCACAACCCATATCATATTGTTTCCTTTGGATTTCTTTTGGAGACCAATTACAATGTCTACAGTGTTTTTCTCCCATTTCCACATGGGTATAGGGAATTGTAACATCATATTTATGGACTTATATAGATCTTCTTGAACATGATGACATACCAAGCATCTTGAGATGTACTCATTAATATACTTATTCATGTTTTCCTGCCAATTTTTTTTTATGAAAGGTCATATTACATAATGGTACTTCCAAGATTAATGTAGAATGAATTTATATGTGAATTATCCAATAACTCCTTCTTTATCTCAGGTTGTGTAGGAATAAAAATTCTAGTTACAAAAATAGATGACATCATTGTCGTGGTTGTGGAAATCAAGTATCTTCCTTTTTATACTTGTTTAAAATTATTTTTAAGATAAATATAATCCTTTTATTCCCCTTTTATATTATCTTGCATAGATAGTTGTGAAATAATTTTTTAATTATAGAATGTATTCACTACCATTAGTATTCATAGATCCTTATTTTTCATATCTAGGAAGATAGACTCTTTCTCAATCAACATCATGGATAGAGAAGTATGTTATTTCATTATAAGAGCATCATCAACCTTTTTCACCTTTTCCATATGGTGATGAATAGAGAGATTATAGTAGTTGATTAGAAATAACCATACTCTTTTATGCCTATTAACATTATTCTATATGAAAATATATTTATACTCTTATGATCTAGATATATGTCACACTTTTCACCATAGAGGTAGTGCACCAAATCCTCAAGTCAAATGTCACATCATATAACTTCAAATCATGTATCAAGTATTTTTTTCTCATGGATCTTCAAATATTGTGAGGAATAGGCTATCACTTTTTCTTTCTACGGGAGTATGAAACCCAAGACAATCTTTGAAGTATCCATGTATATCCCAAATTTGTCTCCACTTAATTGTAGTGTGATTACATTTATATGGATGATCCACTTATTAAAATCCTTATAGATTTCATCAAATTATTCTTTAAGGGAATAATTCATCCCTTTTCTGGTTAGCATAGTAAATAGGTTATAAAATCATGATAAATGTCTCATAAAACCTTAATAATAACCTAATAATATATGAAATATATCTATTTACATTACACTAGTGAGTCTAGTCCATTACTAAATTATATTAATATTTAAAGGGTCAACACAAATTTTATCCCTTTTGGTCACATACCCCACGAATGCGACTTTTTTCATTCAAAAGTCCCAAATGCTGAACATAGTGTACATTTTCTCCATCCATAATGTCACAACCACAATCCTTAGATTCTCTTCACGATCATTTTACCCTTGGAGTAAATGATAATATTTGGAATAAACTCTACCAAAAATTTGTTATGTCAGACTATGAAGACTCTATTCATCAAATTCATAAATATTTCAAGATAATTAGTAATTCTAACGATAATCACTATGTAATCATGGTGTTCATACCTTGTATAGAAGGTTTTATAATGAATGTATTCCTTATACACTCTCATATAATGATATACAGAATAAATATCCAACTATGAAAAATATTGAGATTCTCATAGTTGATCAAACAAGTAATCATCTCTTATAACGGGATACTTTCTCTTTATGGTGATCCTATTATGTGTATTATTATTGATAAAAATCCTCATTGATCCATCCATATTATTAAAAAGGATAATCTTCACACCCTAAGGTGATGAACTTGAAAATATTAATCATTTTTTCGAATTCCCTTACATCTACCTTATTGACTCTTCTAATCTGATTGGTCCAATCCTATAGGTTAATTTCGAGATAAAAGTGGATCCATGTTTGATATATATTTGGAACAGTACATGGCGATCTAAGGTGTGTTCATATAATTATTTGGTAAATACATCATTATATTTTTTATCAATGTAATGTTCCTCAATTTTTATCCCTTCCTTCAAGGAAACCTTTTGGTATTTGGATGTTTCTTCATAGGGTATCATCACCCACACTGTTGAATAATTTTCCAAATAGTATTCATGACATTCTTGAATTTATAGAGGAGCATGGGATGGTGTGTAATATGAAGAAATATTTCATTTTCCTAAAATTTGATCTATGTTATATGTATTGATAGTGAATACATAGACAATATAGTGTCAAACTCTAACTAGATAAGTATTGTGATATTTTATGGAAGAATCATCCCATATATGCTACTAGAAGCAGAGTCCAACACATAGGATTCAATGAGCTCACCCCTATGTGTTTGTATATGTATCTCTACTTCACGGTATTATGATTCGATTATAAAGTTCAAGATAACGTTTTGGATCTAATGTAAATAAAAAATATAGAATCAAATAATAATATCTCCATTATTGGGAATATAGAAAGTGTACCTTCTACAACTTTAATTTCATGATCCACTTCAGTAGTAGTGATGGAATAAGCAGTTATGTTGTTCTCCATATTAAATGGTTTCAATAATTGGTTACCCTTAAGTATCTATGGTTTAGTGCATTAGCTTGAATAATTCCAATCCTCTGTACAATTTAAGCATTGAACCAAGGGTGGTGAATTAAGTGGTTCCTTCTTTTTATCCATTATATTGTCTAACTTCATCATGTATCTTCAACATTCTTGTGCTTTTTTCCTTATCACCCTTACTAGAATCATTTAAACATCCCTATGTGGTAATTAAAATTATTTTTATTCCTATTTTTATGAAACATCGATGGTTTCATCTAATTTTCCCCTATTTCATTTGACCCACCAACTTGAAACTACCTTATTCTTTTCCAGTACCCTTGTCCAAATGTTAAATATCCAAAATCCATATATACATTGATAGAACATAAATCCAAAACTTCATAACACTTGATTTACCATATTTCTATATCCTTTTAGATGTGTGGTTTTAAACCAAAAAAAGAATCTATCAATTTTTTTATCATTGTCGATAAAACAACCTCGTGTTATCTTGCAAGCCTCGGGAAAATTTCCATGTATTTTATGACAAATTCTCATTCTTTTTTCTTCATCTTAATTTATCACCTCTCTATAATTTTTTGATTTTTTTGAGGTAAATACTTTTTTTGAAGTATTTTTATATTATGTCACACTCCATCTCTTCCATTCCATCCTTCATATTGGAATTATTTTTCAATTCCAACCTTTGATCAACTTCACATTCTAAAAAATACACAGTAAGAGTTACTTATACTTTTTAAAATAGTGGAGTACAGAAAAGGTAATCTCAATTGAGTTAATACACTATTTTGTTACAAGTGGATTTGAATATCCACTAAATGTTGTTTTACATTGCTTCATAAGAAACTCAATAGCCAAATTTTCCTTCTTTTTTGGAAGACAAAAATTCCACAAGATTTATGTTATTGTTCATAGCCTTAGATAGTTGGTAATAATTTCTATAAAGTTCTGAACTATAGCTACTATGGCATTGGGGATGATGCTCAGTAAATCGTTTCATTATCCTTCTCACGAGTTGTTGTCCAGGTTTTTCTGGGATCCCATGATTTTCAAAAATAGAAAAGGTTTGAACAAAACATATATGTCAATAAGGTATGAATAAATAATTTATTCATTTTCAAAATTAAATCTAAGAGATTCCAATGTTTATCCTTTTATAAAATAATTATTCTTATATGTTTAACATTTAATATACTTATAATTATGGTTTTCAGTCATATATTCTAATCCTAATTCTCAAAATGACTAAACCATTCCCCTATTACCATCTATGTTGACATTTCATTTTATAGAATGGCTATTATATCATTTTAATGATAAAAAACACAATAGTTATTCATTCTATGAATGAAACATCTAGTATATTGTGAAAATTAGGAACATACATCACCTAAACATAATAACACAGAAATATTTATTTAAATTATTCTTTTTTATCATTATAAATATATCACATTATCCTTAGTGAATGAAGACACATAGGTATATAAATCAATGAAATTTGTGATTTAAAATCCATTTATGTAGATGAAAAAGGGACATGAATTAAAATAACATGGATGAGAATAATAATAATCATCAAATCATGAGCATAATATCATTACCAAAATCCGGAGGTCAACAATTTATAAAGGAATAGAAAGTGTAAATTAATAAAAATTAATCAACATGTCATAGTGGTCAGACACCACACAAGATTTTGAATAAATCAAACATCACATTCATACATAAAATATGTTCCTAATCATAACATAATTGTAATGAAAAAATTGATCATAATTTTAATCCATAATACACATTATCTAATTAGATACATCACGTTACCCAATTAATTGGAGGGATATATAAATTCTATCCCACCCGTCACACCATAATATTTATACTATTACATGCCATATAGACCGTATAACAATCATATCCATAAAATAACGCATAGAATGGAATCAGTTTTGTAATGAAATCGTTAAAAATAAATTCAAGAATAATTTTTTTTTAAAAAAAATCAAAAAACTAAGATCATAATTTAGAGTAAATTTAAAATTTTCTTTTCATAAGAAACAACATATAAGGTTTCAAAATTTTGTTTTTGAGATAAAATTCTATTTGGAAAATATTTTTATTTGGATTAAAAAAAATATGGAAATATTAATATCCCCAATGGAAAAGGGAATAATTATTAATGATATTTAAGAAACATTAACAGAATATCTATAATGAATATATCATGAAGTAGGGATAAGCCATCGAAAATGAATTGGGTTTTAGAATCCCCTTACCTTAAATCCAAATTGATTTCTTCATTTTCCACATCCATAATAATAGAATCAGGTTAATTAAAACATTGATATAGAACTAAATTGTTATCATTTTCATGACTATTTTGAAATTATATTCATTTTATTATATTTCTTAATTTATTTGGTTAATGGGAATTCATTTTGAAATCATTTTATCCTTAAATATTTTTTGTTTTGTTTTGATTTCACAATTTTTTTAATGTAATTTATATACTAGTATAATTCATTGTAGATGATTAAAGTAAAAATATCTAAACATATATAAATCTTGAATAATTAATAATATCCATACATGGGGTTAGTGATAATAAAATAAGTTGCAAATGGCCTTGTTGGAAATTAATTAATTGTTTACGGGATTGTTGTCCAAATATGAAGAAACAAGGTATAGAATATAAATACATAAAAAATATAAATTTTAAATTAGGTTAATAACATTAATATAAATTTTAAATTATAACTAATTAATTCTAATATGAATTTATTTTGAAATACATTGGGGAAAATAGAGAGATGAAGAAAAACAGAGTGCAGAGTTTGAAAAAAAACTTACACTTTCCTTAGTGTAACTTCTCTTGTAAGAAGCCAAAAATCCCTTGAATTTTGTATTTAGTTTACTAAATAACCACCCTAGGTATTATATATTGTGACCCAGACAAAAAATATAAATATATGACATTATTTAAGACGAATGTTCAGAACATTAATAAAAAATACATGCCTGAGGACTGTAATAGTGTAGTGACTTTAGAAACAGGGGGAAAATATTCTATCCAAGTAAAAGATCTTCCTCCACTACCATAATGATATAAAAATTTAATATTTCTAGCTAAAACCTTTATTTATAAATTGGGGAATGGAAACATAATAAATGGGTGAGCTCAGATGCCCTGTTAGGGTAAATAAGGTAAATACATACACATAATCATGAAAATAAGGGTATAAGAACATTATCATGGAAATAGAAGATAATAAAATACATATCAAATGTCATAAACATGTATCATTGTATAAATATTAGTAGTTTGTAAGACATGATTCATATGTTTTTTAATAACATATGCCATGAAAGTGTAAAATTGGGACAAAACATAGAATTGTGGATAACACATAAGAATATAAAAAACCTTATGTCAAGGATGTTAACTATGGCCTTTGTAACATGTTACACTAGGGATAATCTCATGTGTACCTGGTTCGGATTTGGATTCCCTCTCGGGTACCCTCTTGTTTCGGGATTGGGATATCCTCTCTTGTATATTCTTATTTCAAGATTCAGATGTCCTACCATGTACCCTCTTGTTTCGGGCTTGGGATTCCCTCCTATGTACCCTTTGAGCACAAAAAAATTTATCATTACCCAATTTATTTGAGGGAGATATAGGTCCTAAATGTCATATAATAAAATCATACATGAATGTGTAACAAAACATTAATCATATAATGATCCATGAAATGAGATGGGTTTTATAAACATCAAATGATAACCCATGAAATTAAATGTGTATCATTAACATTTCATCATGACATAGCCTATAGAAAACTGATAGTTTCATATTCATTTCATCAAAATCGTAACCCATAAAAAGAAGTAGGTTTCAAAATCATATAACCCATGATGGAGAAACAAGTGTCATATGCATCATTCTATCAAAACATAAACCATTCAAAAAGGAATATGAATAAATACATTGGATGATTTATTATAAGGGAATTAGTAACATCAACAGATGTCATCTTATATTTAAAATAAATAGAACACTATTCTGAAAACATTTCCTGACGAATACATCCATTATTTATTTAAAATGGCTTTTTAAAATACTAAAACCTTTTTAAAACTATTTCCATGAAATAATAATGAAATACGATAAATAATGATTTAAATACCATTTGTAACCCTTTTTCCTTGAAAAAATATAAATTGACCTTGAAAATGTTTTGAAAACAATTCATTGTAAACATATAAAAGAAACATGAATGCATTGTGAAAACAATTTTCCAGGAAAACATATAAAAGGTTCTTGAAAATAAATTAAAAAACGTTTTTCCTTGAAAAAATATAATTAAAACTTAAAAAGCATTTTAAACCCATTTCTATGAAAATATCTTCTAGAAAAAATTCATAAAAATTATCCTTTTAAACATGAAATTAAAGGTTCAAGGAATTGATAGTGGAAAAATCCATACATGTCATACGAAGTAAAAATAACATTTTTATTGCATGGTATAAATGTTAGAAAAATGAATTGTTCAAAAATAATTAACAATATTCCATTGAAAAAATTAGTAAAATGAAAAAAGGGACAATTTCTTTTTAATTATTATTCGATATTAGTATAATATTCATGAAAATCCTTTTTAGAAAACATTGTTTTGAAGGAACATGGATTTATGACTGAAGAGATTATAGAGTCATGTTGTTATAAAAAGTAATTTATTTTTATTATATATCAAATATTAGTAAAATGATAAAAATACATGAATATATCATGAATATAGAATTGATAATAAAATTCATAAATTTTCAGGAGATTTGGATTATGAGATTTCGATAATGGAAACATAATCATAAACAATATCGAAATGTGATGAGATTGTATCAATAAACTCTTATCACTTGGTAACTTTTAACCATACTCCCAATTTAAGAAAATGAATTTTCATAAATCATAAAATATCATGAAGAATGAAATATTCTGAAAAGAATGAGATTTAAGATATATCATTTCAAAGATTGTATATAGACCTCATGGAAGAATATAGGTTCATAACATGGCATCAGTCTCAAATAAGACAATTTGAGACAAAACTACTTTACTGATTTGGGAACTTATGAAACATAAAACCCTTGAAATAAAGTACATCAAATGAAGATGTAAATACCCAAAAAAGTTAATTATAATAATCCTATAATTAATATATGGTCAGTATTCCCACAACTCAAAAGGAATGGGTGGTGAATAAATCTTATATCTTTTGTAAATGAAAAAACATATGAAATTCTTTTACCTTGTGCCTTGACTCTCATCACACTCATTCAAATATCATATATAATAAATTAATTTTTTTTATAAATCTTTCTGAGAACCATATTATTACTTATAATTCCATGTATGGATATATTATGGCTTTATATTACCCTCTTTTTAAAAATTCTATGTTAAGGTTTTATTTCGGGTAATATCTTCTTTGTTTTTGTCATGGAGCTTAATTTATTATATTTGTGTTCTTTATACTTGTATCATGATATATAGAATTTAAAACATTATTTAAATATAACATATTTTTATTATATTCTTAGTATAATAATCCTTAAAAAATGAATGTATGAAATAGAATACATCATTCATGGAGATGGGAAGCCATACATACGCATGAACACTATTTCTATTTAATTATCTTATTTAAATAGATAATGTAAAAGACATTGTGTATATATATATTAATATATATCATTCTTAAATTGGCTTTATTATATCATATATAACATATATATTCACTAAACCCATACATAATATATTCCATTTAGTGTATGAATTAATCACATCACTTTGAGGGGGTGGTAGTCCACACTTCCTCACGCAAAATTATCAGATTAACATAAAATGTAATGTATAAAGATATGTGTTCAGAAAGTTATAAATATTATTAAATACATAATTCATATTTTAAACATAACAGTTTATACCATAATTGGTGGTATGAAAAAAATGAACAATAATCGTTTTGTGAGGCAGTAGTTCATTGTACACATAAACAGTACGTTTGTTACCCATTAGATGGAGGTGTGTGTATGTATAAGTTTAACCCTTGGACTAAAAGAATAATATTATATTAAGTATATTATTTTTTTATAAAATAATAAAATAATTAATGTGGAGGGGATAGAGAATGAAAATAAAAGAAAGGATCTTGAGAGAAGATGTTACAACTTCATTAGGTAACTCCTTTTGGTTTGTTAGAAATGGATTACTTGGATTTATTTGAGGAAAAATGGATTCATATATAATTGAGGGAGGGATTTTTGGAGTTTATTGTATAGACATTCGCTAACACTATGTGGTTTGATAGGTGTGAAGAAGAGGAATAGGTGGTGTCCTGTTATAGGGAAGCGAAAGGACACACTTGGTAATATTGAAAAAAAGTTTGGTGTACCCATGTGTTTTACCTAAAAGACATAATGAAATTAATAATGTAAGGTTAATTTATGAATAATGGCCATCCAATGGGTTTTTTAAATGTTTCTACGTAATTTGGGGTCTTAAAGTTATGGTTTAGTACTTTGTAAACCTAATTTTTCTTTTAATTGTTGTAATTAATTTTAATCACTTTCACAAATATTATTAGTAAAAATAATTTAACTTATTTGAAATTATAAATTATTATTAATTCTAATGTGGAGTCCATTTTTCCAAATTTTAGTCACATTAGTGGAATAAATTAATTTAAAAACTATCCTCTTGATGGGATGACACCACAAGTTTTTAAAGTTAAAACATCCAAATGTTGGCTATGTTTTTATACTGAATTTCCATGTCAAATTGATTCCAATGAAATAAATTGGACATATTTATAAATTTATTATCTAATTATAAATTATAGAAAATTAAAAAAAATCTCCTTATTAATGGATTAGATGAAAAAGTAGTTTAAATTAAAATTCTGTATTTTAAACAATTCATTAAAAAATGAAACCTTACATTAAAATACAACAAAATTATCTTAACCTAATTTTTTGTTTATCTATCAAACATAAACATTATTCTGACAAATTTAATCTATAATTGTTCCAGAAATTTTATTTAAAATGTGGTATCCATTAAAATGCAATAAAATAACATTTATAAAAATATATGTTTCTATGTATAAAAGTTTTTTATTCTTATCTTTTATATATCATATATATTGGATGTTTTTAAATAAAAGTGTTTGAATATATAAAATATAAATTTAATTAATATCTTTCACTCTTATTAATTAATTTAACTTGATATTATTAATAATCTCTTTCACCAAAAGTATAATTTTATAAAATTAGTCCCTTTATATTTATTTGGTTTCTATATCCTCATCTAATTAATATATAACCAATTATTTCAACTATATATATTCAGAAGTTTTTCAATCATATAATATAAAATTTAATTTCCATTTAATATACTATTAAATAATAAAATTTTAATAATGAACTTTATTCAGTAACACTCGGTCTTGCATGTTACGTATGCCACTGAGGAATGATAGTCTTGTGTATAACGTAAGCTAACCTGAATGTTCCATTTAGAGAGAGCTAAATTTAAAGTTAAATTTAGTGAATTATTAAAAATATTTTATAGATAATGAAATCCAAATATAGTTCTCCAAAACAAAATAAACTATTTCTAGTGTGGTGTGAAATGAAATATATCAAGGAAATTAAATTAATTTTAAATATATTTCACAAAATCTCAGGTTGTTACATTCTAGGGGATTAATATAGTATATTTGGGAATAAACTAGGATTTGTAGAGTTAGTGAGTAGTGGTTATCCAATTGGAAGTATAAGGGTTATTTAAACATGAGGAGGAGTGTATTTTTAGAAGAAAATATTGAATAAAATATTATTTCAAATGTAAAACATATAATAGTGAATTTTTTATAGTATTAATATAATATAATTATAAAATAATTATCATAATAATTTAAAAAACATTAGAATTATAATTTAATTATATAATTACAAAGTAATGTGAAAAAACAAATAAAATGTTATTTTAAGGAATATCTTTTGACATTAGGTTATGGAAAAATGTTTCTAGGTTTGGAAATTAAGTTTAGTTTTATTTTAATGACTAAATTATAAAATTCAGTAAATCATTTCTCAAACTGAAGCTATATAAATAATTAGGTCAGTATTATATAATGAATTATGTAATTAAATACACACCAGTTATGTGAAAAAACTATGTTTTTACAATTCACTTAAACTAGAAGTATTTTGGAAAATTACCAAAAAATAACCCTTGCATAATATAAATGTTGTAATTTAAAAAATTACATTAATTTTATAACCATAAATATATAAAATAGTTATATTTATTTATTAATATAAATATTATTATTTTAAAAAAATACTTTAAAATATTTTTTATTTAATATGTGTCTATATTTTAATTGAGTATTATAATCATGATATTTAGTTTTTGGCATTAAATTTTTTTTATTTACTTATATAAATCAATATTTTTAAAATTCAATATTTTATGGAAATTCACCACTCCAATGCTCAGTTTACTATTCCCTACGGTCATGTTACTATTCTAAATGGTTGGGTTACTATTATAATGGTCACATTAAAATTGTAATAGTCTAAATACCCCATATAAATACCTTTTTATTCCATAATTAATTATTCAGCCCAATTCCTATAAAGGTTATATATTTCCCTCTTTTATAATTTCGATGGGTTTACTGATATTATGTTTCATTTCTACGGAGTTGTTAATGGGAGATATGATTCATGTAGATTGGGTTGAACAATATTTTTCCATTGTATCTTTTCTGCATTTAATTATTTATCCACTTATAATATCTGTAATTTTAATGGGATTCCTTATTGAATATTATAATTAATTTAATTAATTAATTAATATTTTTATTACTTATCAATGTTTTTTTATATAATAGTGTAAAATATAATATAGATTTATTTTAAGAATATAATATCATTTATAAACTCTAGGTCAATACAAAAACATACAAACCTCGATATATATATATAAGAACCCCTTGAGACTATGTACATGTTCCCCTTAACTGAGAGTGAATATGTACAAAGAGGGAACCTATATTTGTATCAATAAATGAATATATGTATATGTCAAATTTAATACATAAATGAATTACAAATAATTTAAATGATATTTAGGAAACAAAAACATGCCATTGTTACATTATGAATGACTTTCAAAAGACAAAAAAATCCATCCTTTTCAAACCCAACATTTAAACCCAATTGAAAGTCAAAAGAATCTTCCTATATGACAAAAAATTCAAAGAAGCTTGAAAACATGATTTAATAAATTAAAATCATGCAAGAAACCTAGGAAAATATTCAATGAATATGGAGAAACCCATTCAAATCATCCTAACCATTTGAAATTATATATTTATGTCAGAATATAATAAAAATAACCATTAAAAAAATTAATATAGTTCTCAAATAAAATGCTTAGAGATCGGGTAACCTTACTCAAACAAAAGACTAACTCACTACCATTTATGTGGGGACTAATCCTATCTCAACTAAATCCAAGGAAAAAAATACAAAGAAGTAATTGGTATAAAAAAGAGCCCATATATTTAATGACAAGAAAACCATGGAGTTAAACAAACCTCAAACCATATGAAGGAATAAAATAATGAGAAAGAATAAAGTGACATAAGATGGGAAAGACGCACTGGAGATGATCACATAAGGAAACAGAGGGAAAAACAGAAAAAAAAATTGAGGGGTGGAGAGTATGTGGAGTAAAAAACTAAGATAAATGGGAGGGTTTTGGTGTGTGATGAGAGAGATAACTATGAAGGGAAGAGGATGAAACCACATTGATGTATTTAATTCTTTGAAGGAAAAATAGTAACATTATTTTATATTATCTTATTTTAGTTTTTGATGTCTAGAGAATGTGAACTGTTAGAATAAACTTTTTAGAAAACCATGTTCCAGTAATGCACCCTATACTGATCACCTATATGAGAATGAATGTTTATATCATATAGTTTTTTAAATAATGCACTAACTATCTAGTAGGATCTACAATCATAAAGAAGTTGTCATAGAGTTTTCACATGACTTAATAAATCATGTATCTTAACCCTATAAAATTACTTTTATGTCCATAAATTCATGTTATGGTAGAAATATTACTTAGAATGAAAAGGAATAAATTGGGACCCAAAAATGAATAAAATAAATGTGTAGTATTGGGTCAACATGTGACACATTCCAAATGTTTTCTTATCTCCAATAGTTATAATATGAGAGAGGTCAGCAAGAAAGGTATGAAATATCTAGTGCTTGATATAGATGAAGGCTATGATAAGGGAATGAACTAGGACCTCATGTATTCAAGACGGTTGGGTACACTGAGTGACCGAACAACCTTGGTTTCAAACTGAACCATGAACTAGCTAATTGTAACGCCCCAACCCCAGTTACCTAGAGTTGTTTCATTATTACATAACATTGTCATGATCACAAAAGATCAAGTCTTGAAAGACCGAATTGTTTAGTAGCCTTGGAATTACTATAAGGTTTACATTACATCATAAAATGAAAAAATTCAAAAAAAAGTCCATAGACCACACTCATATCCTCTAATAATATACTGGTAAATAAGCCATAAAATACTTCTTCACATCCTAGTAGAAACAAAAAATATAAAGGGGTGAGCTCAGATACTCAGTAAGGATATAAAAATAGCATAAACTTTCATAAATAAGCATAAACATTTGAGGCAATGTATAATTAAAACAAAAGCCTTTTAAACATGAACTTTAGTATAATATGGCAAAGTTAAAATAAAATAATTCCATTTACTTATTCACATTGATATTCTATTAGTCGAATTATCACATGCAATATCAATAACCACTTTCATAATGATGGAATGCATAATGACAGACTATCATAACCACATAGTCACGGCCTTGTGCGAAGACTACAAATAAGATTTTGTCAAGGCCTTATGCCAAGACACTAGTTTGTCTCATGAGACCTACCGATGCATCGATAAGATATAGAGGGCTCCACCCATCACTTACTAAGTCCAATGCCTTCATCATATGAGTAGGTTTAAACATAACATAAACATTCATATCAAAACTGGCGTATGAAATGTTAATACATTATTTACAAACCATGAATGGTATAAAAACAACACATCGACAGTCAAACATAACTCATTCGATACAATATAGAATATTGTATTGTATCATATTAACCTTAATTGATAATAATGAAGGATATTTACATTGATGAAAATAATCATCAAAAATATTAGAGAGAAATATCCCCCTTTTTCTTGAAATCATTTAAAAGTCACACTATTTTTCAAGAATCCATTTAAAAATAGATTTTTGAATCAAATTTCTCAATACCACTTTGAAACTTTTAAAAGAAATTTTTATTTGAAAACTTTAAAGTCCATATAAATAAATCCTTAAAACAATTTTTAAAACAGGGACATTAATGAGAAATATTCAGAATAATAAATATTTAAAAAAATTTAAAAAGATATTTTAGTTAAAGTTATTAACCAAAAGAGATACACTTGAATACAATTAATTGAGGTTTTAAATTTTTTTTAATATCATGAGAATAAATAGATTCATGATATACTATGTAAAAGTACATTACATACACCATATAAAATTGATTTGGTGTATAACAACAAATAAGTCTCAATGGAATGTAAATTGAGATGAAATCTCTTATAAAGACCATATCCTTTGGTTAAGGGTAAATGAATGACATAATTTTGTGTGACAAATATAAATTCACTAAATATAATTGGATATTAAGTGTAATTAAATCAGAGGACAATCACACATATTCTTGTAAAAACAACACCAATGAATTGGATGCTTATCTCAACAAATGGATACTGAGTTAAAATTACTCTTATCCAGCTCATATCGATGACTTGAGAATTTATCAGTTGAGTGACTTTGTGTATCAAAATTATATACAAAGGACGGGGAGTGGAAATTATTATATAGGAAAATTAATAGTGATTCCACACATAATCTTGGTGTAAAATAATCAATGAATTATACGTAAAGCCGAATGTGTAGAAATTGATCTTTCAAATTCCCTTATCAATTTGGTAACTTACAAAACATACACCCATGAAAGAAGGATCATACAATGATGATTTAAATATCCAAAAATTAAATTATATAACACAATGAATACAATCATGGGCAGTACACACACCACATGCAATAAATAAGTGGGGAATAATGGAAATCTCACGGAATTAAATTTGAGATAAGAAACCCCTTACATTGTACTTTTTCCTTGGTCGAGGTTTGGTTAAAGTCATGTATAATGGTGAAATAATTTTTATTGAATTATAAAAGAATTATATACATAAATATGATATCATATATGATCTTCTAACATTTATTTGTTAATAATATCTTAGTATTATCATCATTTCAGGTATTAACGGATTCGTTTTCCTTTATATTCTCTATTATGTGAGCCATATTTTTTATGGATGTGATGTATCTTATTCATATCCAGAATGATATCATGTCTCTAAACGTTATTTTTAATCATTAAATGAAATTTAGTCTTGAATGGATATGATGGGGAATGAATCTCATCGTGTTCGTGGAGACAGTAGTCTGTATGTACGCATGAGGGACAATATCATTCTTTAATATTAAAATAATATATAATTGGATTTTATATCATATATACAGAATCATTATCATGTTATATTTATTATTTACTTCAATTATACATCATTATTATACCCAAACCAATAATAATGTTTTGAATAACAATTACACCATGACGTGGAGACGGTAAGCCATACGTACGCACGTATGGTGACATGTCATTAAAAATGTGGATAGAATACTGAATGTGGTTGTACCATATTTATAATAACATCTCAGTATATATAATATACTGTATTTTATATTTTATAATGTAAATAAAAATGAAAGAAGAAGTGGATGAAGAAATGAACATGAAAGAGGGTGGTGAAATTATTACCTCTTCTTTGAGTTCTTCCGTTTGATTTGATCAAAAGGGCTCTTTAAGATAGATTTATGACCAATGGAGGGCCACTAAGATGAAGGTATGATAGTTGATATGGTATTTTTGTACTGTTTGGCAGAGCCAAATGGCTTTTATGGTGTGAATTAGTGAGAAAGGGGAGTTCCCTTTTATAAGAGTGGTGAGGGGCACCTTAGGAAAAGCTAGAAATATTATATTATAATAAATTCATATTTGGATTATAATGGATCCAAAGTGGATTATTTAAATTTTAAAGTGGGGATAGGTCGAAAACCACTCAACCAATAGGTTTTATATAGGTTTGGGTCACTATATTAACTTTGACGTTTTGATTTTACTCTTAGTTAAATAGTTAATCATTTACCATGTCACATTGTATTTTTATATAATATAGTTAATAAACATACTATATACTTTTAAGAGACCCCAAAGTGGGCCATTAATGATACCAATATCATTATATAATTCTTTTTGCTGAACAGTAAATTTTTAGGAATATAATATCAATTAATAATATAATCTTTGTTTTAAAAACTCATTTATATCAATTTGGACACTATTTAATAATTTTTTTTATGTCTTAACAACATTATTAATTAGACCCAAATTACTTTACACAATAAAAAAATGTAATATTAACCAATAAAATTCCTAGATTGCATCAAAACTTTCAAATTATATTTATTTTAACATTTATAATACCAATTATTTGATTCTTTCATTAATATAGAAAATACTGCATCATTATTTCGTCATAAATAAATTTAATTATGTAATGTTTTAAAATTATAAATAAACTCATATTATGTAGGAAATATTTTTATATTTCTAATGAATACTTATAGTCGAAAATATAGCATATATAACCCTATATAAAAAAATTTAAAAGATATATGCTTATGTCATTTTTGTATTTACTTTAACTTAATTAATATAAAGTTTCATTATAACTTACAAGTGGCACCATGGGGTCCCAAAAATCGACCCCAAGATGACCTTGGTCGGAAATATATCATCCAATAGGGTTAGGACACATTTTAGGGTAATTTATTATTATTATGATATTATTTTTTACCCTACTTTACTAGATTTATCCTTCAACCATGGTAAATAAAATATTTACCGAAGTAATTATTCAAAATTTCTAAAAATAAAAGATACCAACATAGAAAATTTGTACCTCATGATTCTAAATATGGAATCCATTTATCTAAATTCAAAACACAGAAGTGGCAGAAATTAATTTAACATTAATTCTCGTTGTCAAAACAAAAAGCGTGTTTTTAAGAAATAATAACTATCAAAAGACTGACACTTGCTTATGTCCAGTTTAAATGTGAAATTATGTACAGTGACCAACATTGGATTAAATGGTAAAAATATAATCTAATTATAATTTAAAATAACTAAAATGCATAATTTTTCACTCTTAATTATTTTGATTAAAAAAGTTGTTTTTAATTAAAATTTAGTAATTTTCACTATTCATAAAAAATTTAAAGTTTTTAGAATAAAAACCAAAATTCACCGTAAGCTAATTTCGATATTCCGAATGAAAAAATTAATTCCATTTTAAATGATAAAATTTATAAAATTTCAAAATGTGGGTATTACTATTCATAACATCTAGTTTGATTGGTTATTGTGCATGTTAGAACTCGAAGTTGCATACAGCACACGCTACTGTATTATTCAAAGAGAAGAGCACGATGGCAGATTGGGCTGTTACATTCGCCCCTCCTTCAAATAATTTCGTCCATGAAAATTTTAAAATTTGTTTTGTTAATATAATTGGAAGTCCCACATCGGAAAAAGAGTGAATAAAACTATCACCTTAAAGGAAAGAAAGAGAAATACAAAGGTAACCCAAGATAACTCAGACTAGGATTCCATGTAATAAAACATGGATATGGAAGATAAAATAATTTCCAAGTTATGATGGAGAGGGATATAAAACATGATCTGAAGAAAGTTAACAACAAGAAAGCCACAAACTTGTGATGGGACAAACAGTCATTAGTTTCCTAGTAGGAATAGTTAAAAGACATCATTTTTTAAGTTAAATTACATAATGATGAGGAATTTATTTATGAGATTGGATAAGAACATAAATAGATATACATACATTTTATGTATAGTTTCATTATTTAATAAATTTCTACCACTAACTCTATTTTTTAATGATGAGTATTCAAGAAAACTTGGTCACACTTGAAGATCTAGAATAAACTTCTAGAGAATCACAAGATCCACAAATGATAAACTATATATTTACTGTGTCTTTATAGATTAATCCAAAATAAAATTGTTAGTACAAGATCTTATGATCCCCCAAAATTATATTCCTTTAGAGAAAGAAACACTAATCTTAATTTCTAAAATTAAACCAACAATACCACAAAGTTAAATAAATACCATTCAATAAACAATTGTCCTTAAAATCCTTCAATATAATCCAAACTAATATTGAAACCCAAAACATATAAAAATTTTGTTATGTAGTCTTTCACATTAAATTGTATCTCCAAATGACATCAACAACTATTAAAGTCACATACTTAAAAGTAATTAACCTAATCATGTATTCTCTATTATTTGTTAATCATTTCCATAAATAACCCAAATCACTATAAATCCAAAATATAAATATAGATAAAAATCCACCATTAGTCCTCAAATGAAATCCCATAATATTCTATTTTCCTTGGGCATATAGTATTCCCAAAAAAGCCAACATATTCCAAAATAACATTTATCACTTAATCACCAAATAATTTACCTATATTAGGGTTATTCAATTGATAAGACATAAGATCCTAAATCATCTTATTATTTATCAATAAAATCATTTAACTAAAAATAATTAGTCACACTAACTAGGGACATCACGTAGTCCAGTGGTAGGCGATAAATCCCAATCACACTTTGGTTTTGGGATCAATTCCCACATCTTTGTCTGACTCGACGGGTTGTCACACGGTCTGTATGTTGTCATTTTTCAAAAACAATATTTTATAACACTACCAAAATGAGATAAATTCCTCAAAGTAACCATAACATAATTTAACCACAAATGTTATCTCATAAATTGAATTTTCATCCCAAAATATAATAACTTGTAATTGAATCAAACCCAATGATAATATAAAACTAAATGGTTGTTTATAACTATATCCACAAGAGAAAAGATAAGTCTTCATCATATATCATTCTCAAAGGAAAACTACAGGGTTACAAATACAAGAGAAAATTATTCCAAAGTAATCCCATCAACTAGGAGCACTAACACATTTAGACATTTCTCCAACCATTTATTTCTACATAGATTTTACTTTGACCAAGAAAATATCCTATATAATAGGACATTCACTCGGGTAATGGTCGGGTCCCCTACATTTACAAAAAATGACTGTAAATGGATTCTTGGGACCATTTTTATTTTCTTCCATAATACTCTTCATTTTTCCTCATCAATTCTTCACTTTATGTCCTTCTTTACTTCACGTAAAGAATTTATTTATTCCATTGAGACACTTTCCTAGGTGTCACCTTCCACATTTCCTATATGATGGAAATTGAGGATTCTTTTCTCCATGGTCTCCACTGCTGGAGATCTTATCATTCATCACCTTTCTCTTCTTTGTTGAGTCCAGGAGTTGGTTAATATATATGTTGTTGATAATATTTTTGGAAAAATGATTTGGAATGAACAATATAACCTTTAAAACTATCAATATTCTATTTTGTTTCTCATTTTCACCACTATTACCACATTTTACATCATTCTCAAAGTTACTACGACTTCCTTGGAGTTTTGCCATTGACTAAAACCAAAAATCAATGTGTGAGTAATAATAGTCATAAAATTATTTAGAGAATATCATGACACTATATTATCAATTTGAAACACCTTAGGATTAAACAAGTTCATTTATTCTCATCTTATATTAAAATACTTCATATTGGTTTGTAATGAAAATGCAAATTATCCTAAGAAGATCCCCCAGGAGTGTTGTAACCAAGAGTGAAACAAGGCCTGTTGTCGTGCACCAGTTCCTATTCGAGTTTAGCTCAAAGAGATGTTTTCGGGTTTTACCCATATGTACATCTATGCCAGAGCCGCCTCTATGTGCTCATATCAAAATAGGGGTGTATTCTTTGTAAAACTCACAAAATTTGTACAATACCAAAATTCTAGGAAGTTATTCTATATTAATCCTCAAAGTCTATCTTAGGGCTATGTTCTCTAATAAGAGTATATCAAAATATAGTTTCTATGGTTTGTACTAAACTTCCTCTAATACCAACTGTAATTCCCCGACCCTAGTTACCCAGAGTCGGTGCATTATTACATAACATTGGCATGATCACAAAATATCAATTCTCAAAATACCGATTATTTTAGTAGCCTTGGAAGTACTAGATACATTTATAAGGTTTACATAACATAATAAAATGAAAAAATACAAAAAAAATTCCATAGAACACACTCATATCCCCTCAAACTCTCCTTTTATGTAAGTCATAAAATACTTCTTCACATCCTAGGAAAAATAAAACAGAGAAAGGGGTGAGATCATATGCTCAGTAAAGATAATAATATAGTGGAAACATTCATAAATAAGCATAAACATTTAAGGCAATGTATAACTAAAACAAAATCCTTTTAAACATTAACTTCAGCATAATATGGAAATAATAAAATGAAATAATGCCATTTACATATTCACATGGATATTCTACTAGTCGAATAATCACATGAAATATCAATAACCACTATCATAATGATGGAATGCATAATTTCAGACTATCTTAACCACATATTCAAGGCCTTGTTCTAAGACTACAAATAAGATTTTGTCAATGCCTTATGCTAGGACACTAGTTTGTATCATGAAACCCACCGATGCAGCAAGGAGCTATATCAGGCTCCACCCATCACATACTAATTCCAATGCATTCCTCATATGAACAAGTTTAAACATAACATAAAAATTCGTATTAAAACCGGCATACGAAATGTCAATACATTGTCCAAAAACCATAAATGGTATAAAAATAACACATCAATAGTCAAACATAACTCATTCGATACAATATGAATGATTTTATTATATCATATTATCCTCAATCGAGAATAATGAAGGATATTGACAAAGATGAAAATAATCATCAAAACTATTAGAGAGAAATATCCCCCTTTTTCTTGATATCATTTAAAAGTCACACTATTTGTCAAGAAGCCATATAAAAATAGATTTTTGAATCAAAGTGTCCCATACCACTTTGAAACTTTTAAAATGAATTTTGATTTGAAAACTTTAATGTCCAAATAAATAAATCCTTAAAACCATTTTTAAAACATGGACATTAATGAGAAAGATTTAGAATAATATATCTTTAAAACATTTTAAAAAGATATTTTAGTTAAAGTTCAAAACCAAAAGAGAGACACTTGAATACAAATAATTTAGGTATTCAAAACATTGTAATGTCATGAGAATAAATCCATTCATGATATAAAATGTCAAAGTACATTCTATACACCATATAAAAGTGATTTTTTGTATAATAACAAAGAATTCTAAATGGAATGTAAATTGAGATGAAATATATTATAAAGACCATATACTTAATTTAAAGATAAGTCAACGAAATAATTATGTGTGAAAAAATATAAATACACTCAATATAATTGGATTTTCAGTGTAATTCAATCAGAGTACATTCACACATATTATTATGAAAACAACACCAATGAATTGGAAACATAACTCAACAAATAGAGACTGAGTTAAAATTACTCTTATCAAGCTCATATCGATGACTTCAGAATATATAAATGGATTGATTATGTGTATAAAATGTATTTCCATAGAAAGGGGATTGGAAATTATGACATACACATATGAATAGTGATTACACACATAATCTTGGAGTAAAATTATCAATGAATCATGCGTAAATCCGAATGAGTGGAAATTGAAATTTCAAATTCTCTTATCAATTTGGTAACATAAAAAAAACATAAAACCATGAAATAAGGATCACAAAATGATGATGTAGATATCCATAAAATAATGTATATTGCACAATGAATACAATCATGGTTAGTACACACACCACATGTAATAAATAAGTGGTGAACAACGGAAATCTCAAGGAATTAAGTGTGATAAGAAACCCCTTACATTGTACTTTTTTTTGGTAGAGGTTAGGATAACCTCCATTATAATGGTGAAATAATTGTTATTGAATTATAAAAGAATCATATACTTTAATATGATATCATATATGATCTTATAACATTTATTTGTTAATAATATCTTAGTAGTATCATTGTTTTGAGTGTTAACGGATTCGTTTTCCTTTATATTCTCTGTTATGTGATCCATATGTGTTATGGATGTGATGTATCTTATTCATATCGAGAATTATATCATGTCTTGAAACATTTTTTTTAATCATAAAATGAAATTTAGTCTTGAATATATATGATGGGGAATGAATCTCATCGCGTTCGCGGAGACGGTAGTCCGTACGTACGCACGAGTGACAATATCATTCTTTTGATATTAAAATAATATATAATTGGATGGTATATCATATATACAGAATCATTATCATGTTATATTTATTATTTAAATCAATTACACATCATTATCAAACCCATCCAAATAATAATGTTTTGAATAACAATTACACCACGATGTGGAGATGGTAAGCCGTACGTACGCGCGTATGCTGACATGTCATTCAATGGATGGATAGAATACTGAATATGGTTGTAACATATTTATAATAACATCACAGTATATATAGGATATTGGAGTTATTATTTTAGAATAGAAATAACAATTAAAGAATAAGTGGATGAAGAAAGGAACATGGAAGAGGGTGGTGAAATTATTACCTCTTCTTCGGGTTCTTCCTTTTGATTTGTTCAAACAATCTCATTAGGTTTTCTTTATGACCAAAAGAGAGCATCTCGTATGAAGGGAGTATAGTTGAGAGGGTATTTGGGGAGATTTTGGCCAAGCCAAATGGCTTTGATGGTGTGAATTAGTGAGAAGGGGGGGGGGTCCCTTTTATAAGAGTGGTGAGGGGCACCATAGGAAAAGCTAGAAATATTATTTTATAATAAATTCATCTTCAGTTTAAAATGGATATTAGGTAGGTTATTTTTAGGTTAAGGTGCATATAGGTCTAAAACTACTCATCCAATAGGTTTTAGACAGGTTTGGTTCACTATGTTAACTTTGTCTATTTTATTTTACTCTTAGTTAAATAGTTTGACATTTACCATGTCTCTTTGTAGTTTTATATTATATAGTTAATAAACACACTATATACTTCCACGAGACCCCCATGTGGTCCACTAATGATAAAAATATCATTATATAAGTCCTTTGGCTGAAAAGTATAATTTTAGGAATAGAATATCAATTAATAATATAATATTTGTTCTAAAACTCATTTATGTCAATTTTGACACAATTTAATAATTTATTTTAAAGTATTAACAACTTTATTAATTCAAAAAATTCATTTAAGCAATGAAAACATGTCATATTAACCAATAAAATTCGTGTATGGCATCAATAATTTCAAATTATATTTATTTTGACATTTAGAATATGAATTATTTGATTCTTTCATTAATAAGGAAAATACTACATCATTATTCTGTCACAAATAAATTTAACTATTTAATATCTAAAAATTATAAATAAAATTTTATTATATATGAAATATATTTATATTTATAATGAATATTTATAGTTTAAAATATAACATATATAACCCTATGTAAAAGTTGTTTTACTATAAGATATATGCTTATGTCATTTTCGTATTTACTTTAACATAATTAATATAAAGTGTCATTATCACCTACAAGTGGCACCATGGGGTCCAAAAAATAGACCCAAATATGCCCATGGTCGGTCGTGTATCATCCAATAGTGTTAGGACACGTTTTATGGTAATTTAATATTATTATAATATTATTTTTATGTTTCTTTAACGAATTTATCCTTCAACCATTATAAATAAAATATTTGCCGAAATAATTATTCAAAATGTGTAAAAATAAAAGTTACCTATTTATAGAATTTGGACCTCATTATTATAAATATGGAATCCATTTTTCTAAATTCAAAATACATAAGTGGCAGAAATTAATTTAAAATTAATTCCCGTTGTCAAAATAAAAAGCGTTTGTTTAGGAAATAACAACTATAAAAAGATTGGCACTTGCTTATGTCCAGATTAATTGTGAAATTATGTATGATGGACAAAATTAGAATAATTGGAAAAAATTTAATTTAATTATACTTCCAAATCACTCAAATTATTAATTTACCACTATTAATTATTTCGATTAAAAAAGATGTTTTTAATTAAAATTTAGTAATTTTCACTATTCATCAAAAATTGAATGTTTTCAGAAAAAACCAAAAATTCACTCTAAGATAATTTTGATATTCTGAATCCAAAAATGAATTCAATTTTTAAAGATAAAATTTATAAAATTTCAAAATGTGGGTATTACTATTCATAACAGCTAGTTTGATTCGTTGTGGTGTGTGTTAAAACATGAAGTTGCGTACAACACATGTTATTGTATTATTCAAAGAGAAGCATACTGTGGAAGCATGGCGTGTTACATTAATGAACTTATTCTTTCCTATTTACCACATCTCTTCTAGATATTTATTATTAATTATAATATTAATAACATTAATAATCTACTCTTATATTTTTCACTTTAGTTCACCAAGAATATAAGTATATGAATAATAAAAACTCCTCTATTTCTAAGGTGAATTATAATAATAATAGAATTGAAAAAGCGTCATTCTATGTCCCATACAAAGTCACTAATTAACCTACCTTTTAAGAAGCCAATGATACATAGGGAGATCAATAAGTAAGAGATAGTCTATATTTCATGTGGTTAGAAAGACCATTGGAATAATAATTTCATAGCAAGAAATTTGAAGTAAGTTGATCCTTCCCCTTCATGTTTAATTTTTATTTAATAAAATCTATCTATTTCTACCATGTGGTAATTTTATATTATATGTAGCTCACATTTTAATACATATACTTAAACTAAGTATATTCACTATGATTAAAAAATATTATGAGGATCTCTGAGTATAACATGGGGTGACACTATTATAATTTTTAGTTAGATATTATCATCTTACATTACCTAGTGTAATGTTTCTTGTAGTAAATAATCATTAATATGTACCATCTGTTAGAAGAAAATAATCTCAGGGTGAATTTTAGATACTATGGGATTTTTTTTAGGTATAAATATAAATAATTCTTTATTTATAAGGATAAAATATGTTATGGTATAGAACATATTATCATAGGGTTGAATATTGTTTAAATAGAAAATAATATTTTTTCAATCAATGAAAAATTCAGTGAGAATGACTCATATCATGACTATCTATAGAACTTCGGGCTAATTCATGTAAATGAGAATCATTTAATAATATTACATCAAGATGGGTATTTAGAATCCATTGAGTTAAAAGCCTTAGATGCATCTCAAACATGTTTACTAGGTAAAATTATTGAAGCACCTTTCAGTTGGAAACGAGGCAGAGCTAAAGGTCTATTGGAATTGGATTATACAGATGTACGTGCTCCAGTTTGAGTAGAGGAATGGGATGTTTTTTGTTACTTAATTTCTATTACCAATGACTATAGTAGATATGGATATATCTACATAATGGGGTATTATTCATATTCCTTTGTAATGTTTATGGAATTTAAAAATGAATAATAAAATCAATGTGGTAGGAAGATTAAAAAAATTCAATCATAACATAATGGATAATATCATAAAAAAAGTTTTCATCGATCATTAAAATGTGTTTCAAATAGTTTCCCAACTCACTCCTCTTGATACACCTCTATGGACTAGTTTTTTTGAATTTAGGAATTTCAATATTCTTGGAATGCTCCAATCGATGATAATCAATACAACTCTACCATTATCCTTTGGGGATATGCACTACAGTTTGCAGTATGTAAACTTTACTAATTACCAACTAAATTAGTATATGGGATTCCATATGATATTTTTGAGGGAAAAAAGAATGTCTTTCACATATATGGGTATGTGATGTAAATTTTTTTCAAAATTAATTATAGTGAAAAATTTCTATCTCATAGAAAGAAGTTCATTAGAATACATTATCTATAGAAAACTGAAGGATATTACCAATATAAACCATCAGATAGATTCGTGGTTGTAGAAAGACATGCTATGTGTATAGAAAGAGAACTCATTTCCAATTTAAATAGTGGGATAAATATTGAATTTTAATAAGATAATTATATAGATACGCAAGTGTTCGTATGGGAACAATCTCCACAAGGGAAAATGGGGGAAGAATATAATCCCGAGACATAGGTACTAAGTAGGTTTACTAGAGAGATTAGTGAACAAGTGAGATATAGTTTTCTTCTCACTGAGTTAGGTAACAAATTACTCCTAGAGAATGTTTAACTGATAACCTAAAAGGAAGTATTTGATAAAATAGATGATACTAAATGGAAAAACACCATGTATTCAAAAATATGGTCCATGTACCAAAATCAAGATTGGATTTTGGTAAACCCACCTGCTTATGTTAAAAACAATTATATGTAAATGGGTATTCAAGAATAATCTAGACATTGATGGTCAATTGGGAACCTATAAGGCATGGATAGTGGTGAATGTTTTTAGGAAAATTCATGGAATAACCTAGGATGAAACTTTCTCACCAGTCACAAAAATGAAATCCCTAAGATTATTAGTTCTGATAGCATCATTCCATGTTTATGAAATTTATAAAATCGATGTCAAAAGTGATTTTCTAAATGGTATTTTGGATGAATATTTATATATGAAACAACCATAGGGGTTCATTATTTCAAATAGAAAAAATAATGTATGATATCTTTAGATATCCATTTATATATTGATGCAGGAATCATAATCATGGAATGTTCATTTTGTTGAGTACATAAGAGAATTTGGTATCATTAGGAATGAATATGAGTCATGTCTCTAAAATATTGTTAGTGGGAGTACCATAGTCTTCCTAGTATTATATGATAATTAGATACTGTTAATTTGAAATGAGATATAACTATTATAATAAGTTAAGATATGATTAAATTATTACTTCTCTATCAAAAGACTAGGTGAAGTAGCCTACATTGAAGTGATAAAAATTTATAGAGACAGATCTCAGAGGCTACTTGGGCTTGGTGAATGTATATATATTGACATGTAACCCAAAAAATACAATATAGAAGAATCCAAAATAGGATTATTTCCAATGTCACATGGAATTATTATATCCTAGAAAATGTTTCCATAAACATAGGATTAGATTTAATTAATTATTACAATCACTTATGCTTCAGTAGTCGTATTTATCATGCATGTTATGTTGTGTACTAGGTTTATAGTTTTATTTTCATTAAGAATTGGAGAAGATATCAAGATAATATTGGAGAGATATATTAGGAATCTATAAAAAAATATCTAGAATATTTTGATACATAAAAAAGGATATATTCCTATTTTATAGAGGATATGAGGAGGTAGTCATGGTGGGATACACCTACGATCACTTCCAAATAGATCAAGATTATCTAAAATCATATTTCTGGTACATATTTTTTCAAACTGGTGGTGCAGTGAATTAGAGGAGCTCGATGAAATATATGGTTGGCGATTCTATAATTTTATCTAAGTATATAAAATATTGAAATGTTTCTAAAGAAGTAGTATAGATATGAAAAAATATTTTCAATCTTGGATTTTTTCATATAAAGAAATAAAATATTATAGTATATTATGATTATACTTTGGAAGTGATGTTTTCCAAGGATCTAAGGTCACAGTAAAAGATAAATCACATACTTTATAAGATTTATCTCTTAAGGTATTTTATTTAGAGCGGTGAAATTGTAGTTATAAGAGTAGCCATAGAGGATAACGTTTTAGACCCCCTAACTAAAGTCATATCTCAGTGGAATCATGATGCTAATGTGAGATCTAGAGGATTTAAAAATGTAAGAAGTTGGATCTAGTTCAAGTGGTTGTATTGTGAGTGGATTTCCTAGACCCAAATCTTTTATGTAATTTGATTACCATTTCATATATACATGTGTTTATTTTTACCACAATAGTGTCAACACTTCTACATCCCCTATTTACATGGATATATTCATAGATTATATGTGGTATGAAAATGTTATAGTAGTTCCCTAATATAATGAGAACCTTGAGGCACGACAATAGTGATCTTAAACATATTTCCTATGGTCCAGATATATAATAAAAATGGGACATATATGATTTCTGAAATATAGTTTTTGGGGGATAATAATCAATAAGACTTATTCTAATGAAGTTTACAATTGGTGATCTTATGTAGATTTAAATATGGGTAATGTCCTGCCAATAGGAACACCCCATGTTTTGGGTGTCATTGGTTGATCCTATCAATGAACATATATTTTGGTATCCGGAATTGAGATCAATATTGATGAATAAAATTTGATTTCATACTTTGATACATGTTATCAACAATGAAATTTAAGTCATGTCAATGTAGCTTGTGTTGGGTGAATCAATGGTTGTATGACATTGGTTCAAAGATCAATATATATTTTTTCACTTACATGTTGATGAAGAGATGTCTCAGGGGATGAGGATAACCAGGATTTTAGTACCTTCCTTCAATAAATGGTCATATCATAAGAAGGTAAGTCTATCTAATAAGGTCATAAAATATATAAACAATCAAAATGATGAATACACAAGTGTACATAATCCTTTATGAGTTATTGTGACAAAAAGAGAATATATTACGTAGAATCTGTTTGCAGATGGTATTTTTAGCTAATATATTCTTTATCTCCATAGGTTCTATGATATTTTTCTAGAATATAATATTGGATAGTGATTTGAAACCACTAATATTGATATAACGACTTACGGGGACACACACTACATGTATCTAGAATTTAATCCTATTCATATTAGTAGGATTTTAAGATGAAGTATACCCATGTGTATGGGTTGATAAACATATGATTATGATTATTCGTAGGTAAAAATAAATCAATTTTATTATAAATATTTTTAAAATGATGATTGAAATTATTTATCAAGGTATTTAAAAAAATTGATCATAATTATGAATATCAGAAGATATAATTTTACGATTGAACATATAATGTTCATGGTTTGTTAAATAATTTGATATCTTATAGGATAAGTTAATGGTATATATTTTATCTTCTCACATGTTTATATTTAATTATCTTCCATATTATTATGTTAAAAGAGGGGGGAAATCATATTGACATGTAAGAAAAGTTAAATTTAGTAATAACTGTTTTCATGGTTCTAAAATAAAGGTTATTACATTCTAGGAACCATAGTGGAGTTTTGGAAAGTATTACCTAAGTATAAAATCTTATTTTATACTCAATAATTGTATGCTACACCATTCATAAAAATTTATATAGATAACATCTCCTCTACTATCATTTTATTATTTTAGAGAGATTAAGCAATGAATGGAAAAAACTCAGATATATCTGATTTTCATAGTCGAGCATGAGTTCTTCATGTGATCGAAAGGATGTAATAAATCTCTTCAATTTCCTATGATAGAACCATAATAATTGAATATTGATAATCCAGGGGAGTTATTTTATGTGTGGAATATCTAGAGAATTCCTACCTTTGTACCTTTCATCCATGACACACTGATGGTTAGTGAATCAAATCAATGATTTTTAATGAAAAATGTTTCATATAGAGTTATATTTTATTTTATTATTTTATTATCAAATTGAATTTCATTTGATCCATTGAGAAATTAGTTTATTTGGTCATTCGGATTCAGTTTTTTTAAAAGAATCTGAAGCAAAATATTTTAAATTATTTTTTTCCATGCTACCTCTTTGCCCAGAGATCTGACAATATTTACTGGATTTGATTAGAAACACTATTAGTGGAGGTGTATTGAGTTGTAATCACACCCTTATCAGGTAATCAGGCATCTAATAAATTTTCAGGGTTTTTGACATAGTTAAGGGAAATTTCCCTTCTATAGATGGCTGAGATGAAGTTTTGTGGTTGGATCATGGATATAGGACTAGGAAAGGACTCAGGGCCAGTTTTGATATGGTATCTCGTATTTTTTTATTTTATACCATATGCATTCATCTGAACAGGGATCTTGTTTATTGATGTTTTATTTTCTAATGTAACAGCATAACTTATTTTTTATAGCATTTTATATGTTGTCTTCTTATGTTTGGATCATAGTTGTAATGCTAATATTCAATATTTATATTGTTATTACTATTATTATTATTTATCCTTGTATAATCTTTATGTATTTTTACAAGTGGGTATAGTCACCCCATGGTCACCTATAGAACCTTATCACTTTTTGTTATCATCCAGTGTTTAAGGAGGTGCACATGAGTTATTTAATGCATTAGAACATCCATGTGGGAGGTAAATTAACATGGGGAGGTTATAGTCATAAACTCATATCATTATGATCAAATATTAGAAATTTATAGAAAAACTTTTATCAATATGAAAACTATTAGTTTTTTATACATCAATTTTCCTAAGGAAAATACCATGAAAATACATGAAAATAAAAAAATTATTTCACTAATTATTAAAATTATATTTATCCTAGAATGGTGTCATAAAATTTCGAATAGAATATTTAATGTTTTATTAATAAAATTAATAAAAAAGTAATAAACCAATATCAATGGATGGTTTTTGAAAATATGTAAATATCATTCACTTAATAATTGAGATAAATTAATTAGTTTCAATTTAATAATTATAATTATATTTCTCGTGATGAAATATAATCATACTAATTTAATATATTCAATTCTATATATCTATGAGAAAAATTTATCTGATGCCGAGAAAAAGAAAAATATAAACTATTTTTTATAATTTACTTCACTCTACTATCACGGATCTTCTCCCTTAAAAAATATTTTTTTCAAAGATTTTCTAAGAAATATAATAAATCAATATGTCTAGAGATAATAATAATTTAAATAACCATTTACAGGTGAATTTAGATCAATAAATTGTGAATGTGTCATTTTATTATTGCAATTATACCTCCTAAATTATTAATCCTCTCATTATTGAATAAAAATCAACTAAAAAAGAATAAAAATTATATTTGTAGAGATTAACATGAATAAAACCATTTTCATGAATTTAAAATAAGTGATATATTAGTGAAAAATAAAGTCACTTTAGTCTTATTGAATAATAATTCACAATGTGCCCCTATAAATGAAAAAAATAACTACAACCTATAATTCTAAAAAAAATATCTCATAAATTAGATAAATAACAAATATTTATATAAATTAAAAAACCATATAATATTATCAGTCAGAAAATTATAGTGAATTTATATCTTTATGAAAATGGTTTAATGTTCACTTATACATAAAAAATATATATATCCTTCGGTTTTAGAATTTAAACTTTTTTATCATGCGAAAGGTTATTACAAGGTTTTGAAACCGTCACCCAATCATTAAATTTCACATCATTCAGACTTCATTAACATAGATTTAACTCTAATAGCATGTTGTGGCTCTTAAAATAATATCTTGGTCTAGTTATATTTGTAATCTATTTTAAAGGATAAACAATGATGTTTTCTTACTAACCATTCATTTTTTGAGATGGTATAATCCACGATGTAAATTGTCACTAAACCATGGTTTAGTTCATGGTAATTCTTATATTACGAGATAAAACATTCATTTATTTTATTCTTCCACCCAATATACAATGGTATGTTTTGTAATTGTGTATTAATGAGTTGAGGAGTGTTAACAACTATATTGATAATTTAAAAAGGTAAAAACATTAAAAGTATTTAACTATGATTTTTTTAATATTTTGAATATTAATAAGAAAATTATTTAATGATGGTTTTATTTTTGAGTTCCATGGATATTCCATGGATATCTCTATAAATGAGATCAAACCTAATTGATATTGTTGGAGCAAAGGATTATATTATGATATTTTAAACTCTTTAAAAACAAATATCAATCCCACTCTTTGTATTTATGTCTATCATAAAAAGGTTATAGAAAATTGTTTGGAAAAAGAAATCATTCCTAAAAATTGGGATATTTATTGAGAATATATATACATTATAAGTAATATTATTTTCATTGTATCTCAATTATAATTATCAATAATGTGTCAAGGATCATAGATATGCATGATCAATATATTTTGGTAGTCATTCTTTATTTATATTATTTAGTCCTATATGAAAAGTATAATCTATGAAAAATTAATTTTGTGTTAATTTCATTCAACTATATTTATGCATGTTTTCCCCTCCCAATAAAATTAGTGTTATCAAAGAAACTTCTATTATATTTGGAATAATTTTTAAATTTATGACAAAACTGGGAAATGATTTTTTTAGAAACATTGTATGTTTTATAAAAAAATATCATGGTTCTTGATATTTTTATAAACATTATATTTTTTAAATTGAAAATTAACATGGTTATATACATGATATAAAAACATTCATGTTTTCATAAAAATGGGCATGGGAATATTTCATGTAAAACAAATAATTACAAATACGATAATACAACATCATGGTTTACTAGAAAAATGGTTGTGGTTAGCATATAATTATGATTTTCTATTACTATTTGATTAATTATCCAGGATGAAATACATTAAGGTGTTAAAAGTGTGAATTATAATGTTTTGGAATGAAATTTCTTACTCCCATGAAAATATCCATAGTTTCTCGTAGAATGTATTATCAATGAAACAGAACAAAACCATGATTTCAGGAAAACATTGTCCTGGTTTTTTTTTAATAAAGATTTTTTTTAAATATTCTCAGTCATGTTCCAAATCAGAATAGGTATTTGAATGATATAAAAAAGGATAGATGTGATCTAGTTTTAAATTGGATAAAAATGTTAAATTTATAATTTTAAAAAAAAGAAGAATTAAAATTGTTTTGATATTAGTTTCTGAAATCTACATAACTAAAAATATGAAATGTTTATATTGATGGGTCTTAATTAAAAATATGTGATATATGGTATATTTGAAGTGTTTGTATAAAGTATGAAATTTTTATATAATTATAAAATTATTCATAAATATAGTAAATTTTTTAATTTGAATGAGTACATATTAAATTCAATGTAATTTAATAATATAAAATTGTTTATATTAAAAAAATATAATGTTTTCATATATATAAATTCACTAAATGATCTTAAAGAATTTCTATATAATAAAATTATTATGATTTTTTTAGAAAATTTTTAAAAATGATTATATTAATTCTAATCATATGAATTTATAATTTATTATTTATTCCCCAATTATTATTTATAAATAAGCTGATTTATATTATGAATTGATGTATTATTTAGTTTTTCATATTATAATTTTCACTATAAATTTAATATCTTAAGTAGTTTGATTTTTGGAATGACATAATATTTCACTACATTCATCATTGACTATTATAATACCCCTAGTTTGAGATAAAATGTTGTTTTATTCTTATTTATTCTTATTTAGAGTTGTTGGAGTAAATTACTAGAGGGGTTTGAATGGATAAAAAAAGTAACCGGGTATCTGGATATAGGAACAATTCACGCCAGGAATGGTTATTAATGATTTAAATGTTTTTTTAGTTATGTGATATAAGATACCTTATAATAATAAATACATTTCTCGGATGAATCATACCACAATGTGACATTTATTCATAGCATGAAATAGCTTTTAGGATTTTAAGCTAATGAGTAATGAATTTTTTTATGTGTCCTTTCCAGTATTTGTGTTGTGAATCTTAAATTATTTCTATAAATCACGCTTAATCCAAACTATTTTAATCCTCCCTGAACATTTAATCCTCATTATGTTTCCATTGTATTCCTATCATCTTAAAGGGTTCCCTAGAGATATTTTTTGTGATCTTCGATTTATGGACTCTAATTCCAATAAATCATCAAGCATTTTTTCTTTATTCTCATCATATATCTCCAAATATTTTCTTGAATATAACTATAGAGCAGTTTTATTATGCTTGGATCTATAGGAACTGATAAGGATGGACTAAAGATTCCTAGGATTTTATAGATGAATGGAAGGATGTGGTTTGATCTGCAGAATCATATGATATCCACCCTGCCAAATGAACCTGTAGTGGGTGTTTTTTATCCTTCCACCTATTTTGGAATGTGAAATTTAATAGGTTTATTTTAAATAATTCCATTTTTATATTAAATGGTTATACCAAAATATTAATGAGAACATATGGAAATGTCTCAAACAAAAATGAATATGTTTTATGTGTAAAAAAGAAGATCATATAGAAAGTAATTGATGAGGAAAAATGAAACATTTAATGGTTGTAAATAAATTACATCCTAAAGTACCATCTATAGTTAGATGTCTTATATATGGTGAACTTTGGAATTATCTGAGTTGATCGCCTAATCTAACAGATAACCCTTATACCAAGGAAGGGTCTATTCCATGTCAAACATTTAATTAAAACATGATGTATAAGGCATAATCATCCTCCACACCATATTCAGTTATTTCAAGTTAATGATAATAAAAATGTTCTAGAAGAAAATATTTTTATTCTTCCTTTTGTTTAATTTTAGGTGAATTTTATCTTTTATTCTCTCACTCAATATATATGCCTTTTAAATTGATAAAATAATGAAATCCAATTTTACATACCAAATCAACCAAAGATCATGTTTCAGTACGAGGATGAATATGAAATTATAATGGATTTTAATTCCATTGTATGGGTCTAACTATAAATTCATGAGGAATATTTATCTAAAATTCTTGGGGAGAAACTCAACATAAAATATAAGAATAATCTTCAAGAATATTTTGATGTTTTTCCTGAAGACTTACCTAGTTTTACCTCTAATCGTGTAGTTATGTTTTCAATAGAACTAATACATTTTTCTAGACCTATTACAAAGACTCCATATATAATGGCCATGATTGAGTTTCAATATTTAAAGGATAAACTCCAAAAGAATCTTGATAATGGATTCATATACTTGACTACATCACCATGAGGTGCACCTATTCTCTTTTTTAGTGGAAAAATGGGTCAATGTTCCTTTTCATTGATTATTAAGAACTTAACAAGATCTCTGTCAAGAAAAAGTTTCATTTACCCCATTTTTATGACATTGTTGATCAACTATGTGTAGATTAGTACATTTCCTAGATTAACCATCCTTTTGGACATCATCAATTGAGGATAAAAAATCAAGATATTCTAAATATAACATTTCATATGAGGTATGGTCATTATGAATTTATAATTTCATCACATGGACTTCCCAATGCCCCATTTTATCTTCATGTATTTAATTAATAGATTTTTTAAAGATTACCTCAATCATTTTGTGATAGTATTTATAGATGACATTATTATATATTCTAATAAAAATTTATAGCATGAAAATCATTTGAATATTTTTTGGATGGCCCTAAGTAATGGGAATCTCTATGCTATATTCATAATGTGTGAATTATAGTTATAAAAAGTTTCATTCTTCAATCATATAATCTCAAGAATGGGTATATCGATAGATCCTTCAAAGGAAGAATTTATTAAGAAATGACCCAGACCAACCATGGTAACCAATATATATATTTTTATAGGGATGTTTGGATACTAATGAAGCTTTGTGAGTTATTTATCTGGGATATATAATCCAATAACAAAGTTGACATTGAATAGAGTTATGTTCCTTTGGAAAATCAAAGTGATGTAAATTTCAAAGAGATACAAATATGGTATGTCAGCATAGTTGTACTTAATGTACCTTGTAGTGAATAAGGGTTTGTGTTTGAATAATAGAATGAGATGTGTCCTCATGTATAATGAAAGGGAGAAAGCTTAATCCTCATTCTAATTTAAAATTCATGAAAAACGTTCTGACATGTGATTTGGAATTTGAAGGAGAAATGTTTTAATTTAATATAGTAGAATTATCTTTATTGTGAATGATATGATATATATATATATACTAATCATAAACTCTTTATTTATATATTTATATAGAAATAATTAAATTTTCACTAAAAAATATGGATTTAATTAATTAGATATCCGGACTAATAAATATATTACCTCATGAAAAATTGAACAATATGGATGATGCACTAACATAGAAATAGCATGCTAGTTTTTCTATGATGATGATTAAAAGAGATCAAATATTTATGGATTTATAGAATATGTATCTTTAAAATACGATGAAAGAGGATAGATATTATCATTCTCAAAGGAATGTTCAGCCATATGTCCATGTGACAATAAAATAGGTGTAGAATGAGGATGTGGAACTATAGAAGTGGGTGATAAATGTTCAAAATTTCAAACATGATTGTGATGGAATGATAATATTTAGAAACCAAGTATGTCTACATCTAATATAATACTTGAATAAGGATTCTATGGTTTATTATCCTAGATTGTTATTCTATATTAATCTCATAAGTATGATGATTTATATAGATATAAAAGATCATTTTTTATGTGAAAAATAAAGAATGATATTTCATAGTATGTATCTCAATGCCTTGTATATTATCATATTAAGGTTTAGAGACATAGGTCATACGAGATGTTATAACCATTACCCATATATAATATAAACATGTAAACATTTCCAAGGATTTCATCATAGAAATCCCCAATATTTCTAAATGGTACAATGCTATTTGGATTGTGTTTCATCTCCGTGAGAATTTACCAAATTTCATTTACATCAATGAATATTTCTCACTTGATCATCAAGATATTCATTAAAGAAGTGGTTTTGTTTCATGAAGTGCCATATTCTATTATATCTGATCAATATCTAAGGTTTACCTTGAATTTATAAATACGTCTTCAACTAGATTGGAATACAATGTTAAACATTTGTATAGTATATCATCCTTCTATAAATGGCCTTCCTGTGAGGTCCATTCAAATTTTATAGAATATTTTGAGATCTTATTATCTATATTTCAAATGTGGAATGGATCAAAACCTTCAACTTTTAATGTTTTCATATAACAATTTGTTTTATGTGATCATTCCAAAGACTCATTTCAAATCTCTCTCTAGTAGTAATTGAAGATCTCCAACATACTGGGATGAAGTTTTAGAATTCTTACCTAATATAGGTGAGTAAATGCCATAGAAGGTTGGAGTCATTTAGTATCAAATCAACAAAACACAAAGGGAAAAGAAGAGCTTTGGTGACCATCACCAGTGATATATAGAATTCAAAGATGGTGGGAAGGTGTTTCGGTGGATTTCTATGTGGAATAAAATTATGAGATTTATAAATAAGTGGAATTGTATCCCATGATTTATTAGTATAATTTATATTCATGACTGGACCATGATTATATCTTATCACTTACTGCTTCCACCAAACCTTTCTCAAGCTCAAGATGTGTTCAACATATCTCTTTTAAAAAACTACATAACTAATCCTTCCCTTGTACTAAACTCAGAAAAAATAATTTTGTAACTTTTTCTTTAATTTGAATAAAAACTGCTTAAAATCATAGATCATAGAGATAAAGTTCTATGAAACAAGACAACTCGCCTGCTTAAAGTTCTTTCAATGTATCGTAAATTTGAGAAACCTATGTGGGAAACTAAGGATGTGATGAATTAGAGATATCCTCATTTTTTATATCAATGTGATGAAAATTGCTAGTATAATTTAATTTTTAAGGGAAATAGAACCTAAAACCACTATATTGTCTATATAAATTTTGTTTGTTTGAAATAAACATGAAGTATTCATTAACATGTTCAAAATGAAACCCCAAGACGAAATGAATTGTGATATAGTATAATATTATAACTACGATTTTATGATGATTTGTATGAATATAGTTATCAAAATTAAGAAAAATATTTATAAATTTAAGGGATAATAAATATTTACTCAATCTTTAATAAAGTTATTTTATCCATCCAAAATATTTATTCATAAAAAATGTTTTTTATTGATATTTTTGAGAAGAAAATATAACTAATTTAAAACATTTTTTAAAATTTTATTTGAGGAAATAAATACAAATTTTCAGTTAATCATGTCAATATTATCTAAAGGTGAAATGTTTTATTTTTATTTCTTTTTTTATGTGAAGAATGAAAATTAAATATTTTTGTAAAACTGTCATTATTTATTAAATAATTTAATTTAAAATTATAATTTTTTTTTAAATTTGATAATAATGTTAAATAAGTATCCTTTGATTATAAATAATATAATTAATTACATAAGAATAAATATTATATTGGATTTTGATATGAGTTCATTTTTAGGTTCAAAATCCACTTTTCTGTAAATGGTTTTTCGACGTTCTTTTTGGGTTTTTTAATATAAATATATCATTTATAGAAATTTAATTTTATAACATTTATATAATAAATGAAATAAAAAAATTAAAATTTATTAATGAGTCCAATTTCATGTTTTTCATCTTAAATAGGAAAAAAGTATAAAATTCAATATTATGGTAATGGTTAAAATGGATTAACAAGGGTGGGGATATTCCTAGAAGTAAGGGTTAAAATTACGTAAAAACATTTACAAAAAATGATATATATTTATATTTAGATCGTATTTATTCCTTAAATCATAATAATATAATTTTGAGAAACATGGTTTGATTAATATGTTAATATATTTTATTTTTTTGGAAACAAATTGAAGTGTCTCCTCTCCCTCCGTTAAAAAAGGGCACCACCTCTCATATAATACTCACAATTCAAGGGACTGGTATATAAAAAAATACCAAAATTGTAATGCCCCAACCCCAGAAGCCTATAGTCAGTGCATTATAACATATAATTTTCATGATCATAAAAGATCAAGTCTTGAAAGACCTATTAGTTTAGTAGATTTGGAAGTACTAGATACATTCAGAAGGTTTGCATTACATTATAAAATAGAAAAATACAACAATATTTATTCCATAGAAAACACTAAGATACCATAGACTATCCCTGGACGTCAGTCATAATATACTTCTTTGCATCTTGGGAAAAATAAAACATAGAAAGGGGTGAGCTCAGATGCTCAGTAAGGATAATATTATAGAAGAAACTTTCATAAATGAGTGTAAACATTTAAGGCAGTATATAAGACTATAACAAAAGCCTTTTAAACTTGAACTTTAGCACAATATGGAAAATACAAAATTAAATAATTCTATTTACTTATTCACATTGATATTCTACTAGTCAAATAATCACATGCAATATCAATAACCACATTCATAATGATGGAATGCATAATTCCACACTATCATAACCACAGAGTCAAGGCCTTGTGCCAAGACTACAAATAAAATTTTTTCATGGCCTTTTTCCAAGACACTAGTTTGTCTCATGAGAACTAATGATGCATCATGGAGCTATAGCGGGCTCCACTAGTCACTTACTATGTCCAATGCATTCCTCATGTGAAAATTTTGAAATATAGCAAAAACATTCGTATTAAAACTAGCATACAAAATGTCAATACATTAACCACAAACCATGAATGGTATAAAAATAGCACATCCAAAGTCAAAAATAACTCATTAGATACAATATATAAGATTACATTATATCAGATTAACCTCAATTGAGAATAATGAAGTATGTTGACATAGATGAAAATAGTCATCAAAACTATTAGATAGAAATATCTCTTTTTTTCTTGAAATAATTTAAAAGTCACACTTTCTCTCAAGAACCCATTTAAAAATAGATTTTTAAATCACAGTATCCTATACCACTTTGAAAATTTTAAAATGAATTTTAATTTTAAAACTTTAATGTCCGTATAAATAAATTCTTAAAACAATTTTTTAAAAATGGACATTAATGTGGAAGAATTAGAATAATAAATCTTTCAATATTTTAAAATGATATTTTTGTTAGAGTTCCTAACCAAAAGAGAGACACTTGAATACAAATAATTGAGGTAATCAAAACATTGTAATATCATGAGAATAAAGGGATTCATGATATACTATGTCAAATTAAATTATATACACCATATAAAAGTGATTTTCTATATAACAACAAATAAGTATCAATGGAATATAAATTGAGTTGAAATATATTATAAAGATCGTATCCTTAGGGTAAGGATAAATCAAAGACATAATTATGTGTGAATAATATAAATACACTCAATATTTTTGGATATGTAGTGTAAATAAATCAGAGGACATTGGCTAATATTCTTGTAAAAACCACACCAATGAATTGAATATTTAACTCAAAAAATGGAGATTGAGTTAAAATTACTTTTATCAAGTTCATATCGATGCCCTGAGTAATTATAAATGGAGCAATTATGTGTATCAAAAGTATATAAAAAAAGGTGAGTGTAAATTATGACATAAGAAAATGAATAGTGATTCCATACATAATCATGGAGTAAAATAATCAATGAAGTATGCGTAAAGCCTAAGTAGTGGAAATTTAAATTTCAAATTCCCTTATCGATTTGGTAACTAACGAAACATACACCCATGAAATATGGATAATACAATGATGATGTAAATATCCTTAAATTAAAGTATATTACATAATGAATAAAATATTGGGTAGTACACACACCACATGCAATAAATAAGTGGTGAACAATGGAATTTTCACATAATTAAAAGTGAGATAAGAAACCCCTTAATTTTTACTTTTTTCTTTTGTCGAGGTTAGTTTAACCTCATGTATAATGGTGAAATAATTTTTATTTAATTAACTAAGAATCATATACATTAATATGATATCATATATTATTTTTTAACATTGATTTGTTAATAATATCTTAGTATTATAATCGTTTCTCGTGTTAACGGATTTGTTTTCCTTTTTATTATTTGTTATGTGAGCCATATTTGTTAAGGATGTGATGAATCTTATTCATATCCAGAATTATATCATGTCTCTAAACATTATATTTAATCATCAAATGAAATTAATTCTTGAATGGAAACGATGGGAAAGGAATCGCATCGCATTTGTGGAGAAGGTAATCCGTACGTACACACGAGCGACAATATCATTCTTTTGATATTAAAATAATATATAATTTAATGATATATCTTATATAAAGAATCATTATCATGTTATATTTATTATATACAGGAATTACACATCATTATTATACCCATCCAAATAATAATATATTAAATACCAATTACACCACAACGTGGAGACAGTAATCTGTACGTACGCATGTATGGTGACATGTCATTCAAAGAATGGATAGAATAAAAAATATGGTTTTACTATATTTATAATAACATCAAATTATATATAATATACTATCGTTATTATTTTAGTATTGAAATAGCAAAAAAAGAATAAGTGAAAGAATAAAATAACTTGAAAGAGGTTAGTGAAACTATTACCTCTTCTTCGGGTTCTTCCTATTGATTTGATTAAAAGAGCTACATAAGTAGGATTTATGACCATAGTAGGGACTATAGGATAAATTTTGGGAAGTTTAGAGGATATTTGGTCAGGGTTTTTCTGATCCAAAATGCTATGAAGGAGTGAATTAGAGAGATAGTGGAGTGACCTTTTATAAGAGGGGTGGGTCCCCTTAGGAAAAGCTAGAAATATATATTTATAATAAACTCATTTTAGGTTTTAATGGCTAAGAAGTGGAATATTTAAATTATAATGTGGGTATGGGTAGAATACCACTAATCCAATAGGTTTCAGATAGGATTGGGTCACTATATTAACCTTAACCTTTAGATTTAACTCTTAGTTAAATAGTTTGACATTTACCATGTCTCTTTGTATTTTTATATTATATAGTTAATAAAATAACTATATACTTTCAAGAGAACCGTAATTGGTTCATTAATGATGAAACAAACATTATATAAGTCCTTTGGCCAAACCTTATATTTTTAGTAAAAAAATATCAATTAATAATATAATATTTGTTTAAAAAACTCTTTTATGTCAATTTTGACACTATTTAATAATTGATTTTTGTTAAAGTCCTAAAAACATTTTTATTTAGAACTAAATTTATTTAAAAAATCCTAACATTTCATCTTAACATAAAAAATTCTTCAATGTCATCAAAACTTTAAAATTATATTTCTTTTAACATTTACAATACCATTTACTTGATTCTATCATTAATAAGAAACATTATGCATCATCATTGTGTCATAAATAAATTTAATTATTCAATGTCTAAAAATTGTAAATAAAATACCATTATGTAGGAAATAATTTTATATTTCTAATTAATTATTATATTTGAATAGATAACATGTATAAACCTATGTAATAATTTATTTACTAAAAGATATATGCTTATGTCATTTTTGTATTTACTTTTTCTTAATTAATATAAAGTGTAATTATCACTTAGAGGTGGCTCAATGGAGTCCCAAAATAGACCCAAAAATTTCCACAGTTAGATATGTTTCATCCATTAGGGTTATGAAACGTGTAAGGGTATTTTAATATTATTATAATATTATTTGTTTACTCTTATTTACAGGATTTACCCTTTAACCATGGTAAATAAAATATTTACCGAAGTAATTATTCAAAATTTCTTAAAATAAAATTTACTTATTTACAAAATTTGGACATACTGATTCTAAATATGGAATCCATTTTTCTAAATTCAAAACACAAAAGTGGCAGAAATTAATTTAAAATTAATTCATGTTGTCAAAACACAAAACTTTTTTTTAAGATTACATTGTACTTTTTCCTTGGTCGAGGGTAGGTTAACCTCCTAAATAATGGTGAAATAATTTTTATATAAATATAAAAGAATAATATACATTAATATGATATCATATATGATATTTTGACATTGATTTGTTAATAATATCTTAGTATTATCGTCGTTTCATGTGCTAAAAAATTTGTTTTCCTTTAAATTCTTTGTTATGTGAGCCATATTTGTTATGGATGGGATGTATCTTATTAATATACATAATTATATCATGTCTCCAAATATTACTTTTAATCATCAAATATAAATTTAGTCTTGAATGGATTCGATGGGGAGTGAATCTCATTGCGTTCTTTTAGATGGTAATCCGTACGTACGCACAAGAGACATTATCGTTATTTTGATATTAAAATAATATATAATTGGATGTTATATCATATATAAATAATCATTATCATGTAATATTTTTTATTTAAATGAATTAAACATCATTATTATACCCATATAAATAATAATGTATCGAATAACAATTACACCATGACGTGGAGACGGTAATTCATACGTATGCACGTATGGTGACATGTCATTCAAAGGATGGATAAAATAATGAAGATGGATGTACCATATTTATAATAACATCACAGTATATATAATATACATGAAAAGTCATTTTATAATGGATATAAAAGAATTAATAAGTGGATGAGGAAAAGAACTTAAAAGAGGGTGGTGAAATTATTACCTTTTCTTCGGGTTCTTCCTTTTGATTTGATCAAAAGGTATCCATATGTTGACTTTATGATCAAAGGAGGGCCTCTAGGATTAATTTATGGACATTTAGAGGATATTTGGTCAGGGGTTTGCCGAGCCAAAAGGATTTTATGGTGTGAATTAGAGAGAAGGGGGAGTGCCCTTTTATAAGAGGGGTCATGGGCACCATAGGAAAAGACAGAAATATTATTTTATAATAAATTAATTTTCAGTTTCTAATGGATAAAAAGTGTATTAATTAAAATATAAGGTGTTGTGGGGTCGAAAACAGCTCACCCAATATGTTTTAGATAGGTTTGGTTCACTATATTAACTTTAACTTTTAGATTTAACTCTTAGTTAAATAGTATGACATTTACCATGTCTCTTTATATTTTTATATTATATAGTTAATAAACATACTATATACTTCCAAAAGAACCCCAAGGGGTTCATTAATGATTCAAATATTGTTATATAAGTCCTTTGGCTGAACCTTAGATTTTTTTTGAATAGAATATCAATTAATAAAATAATATTTGTTTTAAAAACTCTTTTATGTCAATTTTGACACTATTTAATAATAGATTTTTTTTAAAGTCCTATCAACATTATAAATTGAAACTAAATTCAATTAAATAATACTAACATGTGATTATAACCTATATATTTCGTTTATGTCATCAAAACTTTAAAATTATATTTATTTTAACATTTATAATACCATTTACTTGATTCGTTCATTAATAAAGAAAATACCGCATCATCATTGTGTCATAAATAAATTTAATTATTAAATGACTAAAAATAATAAATAAAATACCATTATGTAGGAAATTGTTTTATATTTCTAATGAATATTTATAGTCAAAGATATAACATGTATAACCCAATGAATTTTGTTTTACTAATAGATATATGCTTATGTCATTTTTGTATTTACTTTAACTTAATTAACATAAAGTGTCATTATCACTTACAAGTGGCTCCATGGGGTCCAAAAGAGACCCAAACTGTCACATTGTCGGAAATGTATAATCTAATAGGGTTAGTACAGGTGTTAGGGTAATTTAATATTGTTATAATATTATTTTTGTACCCTTATTTACCGGATTTACCCTTTAACCATGGTAAATAAAATATTTACCGAAGTAATTATTCAAAATGTCTAAAAATAAAAGAAACCTATTTAAAAAATTTGGACCTCCTGATTCTAAATTAGGAATCCATTTTTCTAAATTTAAAACGCAGAAGTGGTAGAAATTAATTTAAAATTAATTCACGTTGTCAAAACAAAGATCATGTGTTTTATGAAATAATAACTATAAAAATATTGACACTTGTTTATATCTAGTTTAAATGTGAAATTACATCCAATTACCAATATTGTATTAAATGGTAAAAATATATTCTAATTATACTTTAAAACCTCTCAATAGTATAATTTATCACTATAAAGTATTTGGATTAAAAAAGTTGTTTTTAATTATTGGTTAGTATTTTTCAGTATTCATCAAAATTTGAATGTTTTCTAAAAAATATCAAAACATCACCCTAGGATAATTTCGATATTCCAAATTCGAAAATTAAGTCCATTTTAAAATTTTGAATTTTTAAAATTTAAAAAAGTGGGTATTACTATTCACAACGGCTACTTTGAATAGTCGTGGTGTGTTAGAATCTCGAAGACGCGTACAATGCAAGCTATTGCATTATTCAAAGGGAAATGTAATGTGGAAGCTTGGGTTGTAACAAAAATATCTCTATTAATTACATATCCATGATATATAAGTATTTTTGTTGTCAAAATATTATCCATAAAAGGATAAATTTTTAATCCAAAGGAGGTTTTCCGAAGAAGAGGTATAACTCTAAACTTGGTGTTTTCTTTTTATTCCTTATCATAAATCCTTAAATTTTGTGTTTATCATGATGGTATAATAATATTAGTATCTATCATATAGAAATATGTTACAATTTCAATTTAAAACCATTATTCATGTTATTCGTTATCTAATGGGAAACAAAAGTATCTTTCATGCGTACATACAGGCAACCACCCCAAGAAGCAACACATTTCAATTTTCATCATTCACATTCATGATTGGTAATTACGATGGATTTAATTTCTTTATAAAATATTTATGAAATAATTATTCTTATGTAATTTTTATGTACTATCTTTCTTATTATATTCCCATCCATTGGGAAACGATAACATCATTCTTATATATGTTTGAACTACCACCTCCATAAAGAGATGTGAATCATTTTTCATTTCATTTTACATGGATGGTAATAATTGTATATTTATTGAATATATATTTTATTTATTATAAAATAATGATTTTTTAAATGTTAATTATTTTTAAAATTTCATTAATTACACAAATAAAAAATTGTAATCATCAATCTTGTGTATGTATGGACAATTGTCTTCATGGTGTGATGTAACTCATTTTTCATCACTGATTTATATAAATAGTTATGAAATTATATATTCCAGTTAAGTAATATTTTAATTTAAATATTAATATTTTGAATATGGTGAATTCATGAACAAAGAGAAATTACTAGAACCATATAACTAGAATATGGATGGAAAACAGAAAAGTTTTAACTTGAATGTGTATTTTAAGAAAGAATTTTTACTAAATAGATAATTAAAAATTATAAATTAATGGTATATAGTAACTTTGGTATGAATATGGTTATATAATACATATATTATAAAATTATATTTATTTTATAGGATATTTCAATGCTAACAAGGAAATACAGGACTTTGGGACTGTTTGATACATAAAATGATTTAGTAAATGTTTTAAATGAAAATTTAACCTTATTTCATTATTGGTCGATGAAAGTTTTCTTCCATGTACATGTTCTTAAAAAATTTATGTTTAATATATAATTAAAATGATTTAAAAAATTCATTTTCATTGCCTTTTTATTATTTACAATTTTATAAAAGAAATTTTTTTAATAAAATATTTTCTAAAAAAACTCATTTTTTGAATTTTAAAAAATAGTATGAAAAAAATGTTACCTTTTATTGTATATAGTATGGAAATATTATTCTATCATCATGGCCATTATTTAAATTGATCATTCTTTTAAAATTTTCAATGGAAATCATTTTCTCAATATTATAGTAATTTTAAGTTAAAATGTTATCAAAATAATATAATGTTTTCCCCATATTTTAAATGAATGATTTGAATGTTTTTTAAAGGTATTTTCACCAATACAAACATACTTTAACTATTTTTATACATACCCAAGTATAAGATCTTATGATACCATCCACTTTCTTTATCTAGATATATAGTGAAGATTGTGATTTAAGGATGATTATATGAAACTGGTTTTTTTCTCACAAGTTTGTTAAGTTATAATGATATATTTTTTAAATCCATTTCTTTTCCATGAGTAATGATATTATTAAATGTTTATGAAAATAATTTTATTTTCAAGGTTTTTTATATAATGATTTGATGACTTTTTAATGATCATGTGGATCACATATGTATGGCTTTAATTATGTGATGGGTTGGATTATAATTTAATAATCCATAAGCACATTGGTTAAAGATGGATATCTCCTCCGTTAACAAGGAATATAATGGGGAGTCAACCAAGTTTATTAAGGGGATATATCCAATAATATTTTCATGGGAGTGAACCTTGACTAAGGAAATGATGGAATGGGGTATGAACTCAATCGACTATGATTTTCTTGGCATTGAAGCTTAACTAAAGAAATGATTTTTTATTCTTATGTTTTCCTTGAAAATTTTTGTATTTTTCTTATGATATGTTCTATTGGATCATGGTATATTATTAGTGAATCTTCAAACATACGACTTATTTATTGTTTTTGTAAAAACTTCTTATGTGATGATCTATTATGAATGAAATTTGTTTGATTGGGAATGATTTTCTGAAATTATAATCATCTTCTCATACCTTTTTTCATATATTGTTATCCCTAATGATTTCTTATTGATATCTCTAATGTTTACCTTTACTGAGTATTTGGGCTCAGAATTTCTTATGTTTCATTTCAATGATTTATGAGGAAAATGTTTACTATGGAATTTATAATAATTGTACTATGTGAGAATAACTTTTTGGGATATGTTAAATATTTTTCATGAAATAAGATGATTATGTATCTAGTTTACAAAATAACTATTAATTTTTTAGGCAGTGAATTGTTATGATATGTATTGAATATTCATTTAAAATAATATAATATATATGTTGTAAATGATTGGTTAGCCTCAAATATACTTTTTTTCATACACCCTTGACAATGTTCATCTAGTTATTTATTATATTAATAAGGAATTTAATGGTGTTGATGGATTGTTATTATTATCGATGAAGTTGTTTCATTGAAGGGTGCTTAGATATGATAAGTGATATAATGTTATTATTTGTAGTGAATTGATATAGAAATTATTACTATATTGACTTATTTTCTAACATGTTTTTAAAAAAACACATGTGATTCTTTTGGTATCCAAGTGGTAATGTGAGGGGATATTGTTATACTAGTTTATTATACAAAATTTTTAGTATCCCCAGGATTATTTCATTCATTTACTATGTTATTTATCCTAATAAGGATACTGAGAGAATTTTGAGGTATGTGTAGTTTGATTGTATTATAGGCCTATATGTGGGTCCAAATATTCAAGCCCTAGATTGTCTCATTAGGCCCAATATAGTTATCTCATTATGCTCATTCAATATATTTGTGATTATTTATTTTTTTGTTATTTTTTAAATTCTACATTTATGAGATTATGATTGTTTATGTTAGGTTGTTATCTTATATATATTGATAAAATATCATTTTATTGAACCATTTTCAATTATAAAAGTAAAAGGTAAAAAAATGGAATTTATTATCAAACTAGCGATCTATTTTTTGTTTGAAAAGGAATCTTAGAAAGGATTGACTTTGTCTATTTATCAACTCAATGGTTATAAAAGTATTTTATTATTTTAAAATTAACAATTTTAGTTTGTCTTATAAAAGGAAATGAGTGGAATAGAGAAAGTAATATTACTATAATTTTAACTCACTAACTATATACAGACATTTTTTATACATATATACTTTTAATCTTGAATGTCTTACTGGTGTAGTAAATATCTTTCTTTTTTATTTGGATCGAACCCTTAACTTGATTATAGAGTAATATAGGTGATATAATATGATTATATTAATGAATCATATAGAGAATGTGATGTATTTTATATCATTTATCTATTATTATATTGTATTATTGATAGTCTATGTTTTGGGTTCTATCAAATTATTTGTAGTTTTTGAGTAATTTGGTGCATTAGAGTAAATGACCATGGTCATCTCTCAAAGAGGTGGTACATAAAACAACATATTAAAGGTATTATGAAAAAAAATAAATTAAAAGAAATGAACTACATTCAACAAATGGGTGGGGTGTTGGATATAATTTATAATACATGAAGAAGTATGTTGGAAGAAGATTTTATTTTTTGGTTATTTTTTTATTTTTAAAATTGATTGATAAATCATGATAAGAATATTTTCTAATAAAATATTTTTAGAAGGAAAAATACATCTAACTCTAACTCTTCCAGTAGTGATTAATCATTATCATTTACATTACCATACACATAATTAGGATCCCCTAATATATTATTTCCTAATCCCAAGAATAAGTTACCTCAAATACATATATTAAATGAATTAAACATTAGAATAGCTTAATAACATACAATCATATCACCCTGTTTGGATTTTCATTAGAAGTCTACAAAATGTTAAATGGTTAATTGAGGCTCATATTGATACTATAAGTGAGGTTTATTGTCTATAGATATTACATTTGATGTATATAAATTGATCTCATGTTTTTTTTGTTTTATCAATTAAGAACATGCTCTAAAATTTCACACATTACTCGACCATGTGTCTTTTATCTTAATTGTTCAGTTTCATTCTTAGTTTATTTTATGTTAAAGGGCCAATTCATATATCATATTAAGTGAATTTCATTAGATCATTTATTGAAAAAATATAATTGAAAAAGCTAAAATTCAGATCGATTACTTAGAAAAAGTACTCTTCCATGGGTGGTGTAGTCATCCTTGAATTTTTTTCCTATGAAATAGTTTAGAAAGTGTATAACTCATTCTTATTTATAATATTTATTTTCTTCCTAAATAAGTAAATGAAACAATAATTAAAATTAAATTAGCTGAATTAATGGAATAGAAATCCAGAGTTTATTGAATGAAAAGAAACATTAATTAATGAAGTGGAATAGAATATAATTTTAGAGGAGATACTAGGTTGAGAGATTAACTCCTCCTGTGATTTATAAGAAATTAATGGAACAAATTATACCTTAATCTAAGTCCAATAATTCATGGTCAACCTCCTCTAAATAATAAAACCCCAAATTTATAAAGGAACTTGGGGAAAATGGGAAGCATAAAAAATGAGAAATTTAATGTTTTAGGATGGTATTTATGTTAAAAACATTAAATCCACGTAAAACCTTGATCATATTTCTTAACGAATCATTTGTAATTCAATTTCAGATTTAAAAAATTGAATGTAACCAAATGGAATTCCTTGTTCACTAGAAGGTGTAGGTTTGATTCACTCACCATCAATGTTTCATGAATCAATGAATCCAATATAGGATTCCTCACGATCATGAACATGTGAACCATTTTTCCTAGATCATTAATCTACATTTACCAAGTGCTAGAATGGGGAATCAAATAGATTTATGATGACCCTTTTATTTCATGAAGAACGTGGACTATATCTAGAATATGGGATAGATCTAACCTAGTTCTTTCTTCATAATACCTCTCTATGAACTTGAAGGGATAAGAGAGGTTATATTATCTCTATAAAGTTTCCAAATTGTGGATTTGTTTATTTAGGAGGCCAAAATTAGATTTTATACCATGTTTATGCTTTTCAAAATTTCACTTTGTTCCCTAGAATTTTGAAACCTTCATTTTAGACATTTTTACAAACAAAGAATTAATTAACATGTCATAAAAGTTATAAATATTATATCACTCACTTATAACACTTTAACATGTTATGTTATAAAATTAAAAAATCATCTCAGCCAATAAGCTTTATAAATAATTCAGTGAACCTTCAACATCCATTATTCATTCGAAAATTTATATTTTTTTATTCACATTTATGATCAAAAAACATTTGAATAACAAGATAAATAAATTCAATCATTATTATTATAAACATGAATATTATTGTTGACTTATTTTTACTTGTGATAAATCAGAATCAAACATTCATAAATCCCCATATGTGGGGACTACTTCTTATTAAACAAGTATTAATTACAATTGGATGAACTAGTGCATACACATAGTGTGGACCCTCTAATTACTCATCATGATCGTAGGGCTTCCAACCCAAAAACCAAGAGTGAAGTATAGAAACCTATCATAGCATATAAATATATAAATAATGTTATACTTATGACTTCCTCCTAATAATATGTTCTCTATAATATAATCTCTCTATCACATCATATATCATAAATTAAGATGAAAAATTGTTCAAAATCCTTTTTGTACATTCAATATTTAGTGACCTTTTTAGAAGGAGATATATTCTTGCACCATGGATATTTATTTAATAAATGTACTACCATACTGGTCAACCTGGTCCCTCAAGATATCTCTTTCTCAACAAAAAAGATACAAATTATATCTTGATCGTTCAACCAATTCCATTCCAAAAATGATGAACTCAAAAAAAAATATCTCATCATGACTTCAATTTCAGGGTTTTTTTCATGCATCAATGTATGTTATCAAAAGTTACACATTGATAAAAATATCAAGTATACAGAACAATGCACATTTTCATAGAGAGGAAAAACTAATGATACAAAAAAAATGTTGTGTTTCTTTTGACTTATTTGTAATGTCCTAGATTTTTCCTTGTATTATGTAATATTATATGGGAATTATTTCGAGACCAGGCTCTGAGACGGCATGCAGTTCCGAGGCCCGGTGAGCCCGGAACAAATATTTGAATTTAATTTAATAATTAAATTATGCACGCGTGCAGTTTTCTTGAAAAAGGGGAATAACTCCCGAATGAGTGCTCGAATTAAAAATCTGAGGGCATTGTTGCGTTCAGAATAGTGATTTTACCTAAGGAGAGGCCTAACCTCGGCTGGCACAGGTCGATGGTGAAATCTGGTTTTTTGGACGCAACAGTAATAAAATATGTAATTAAAATATTTTATTTAAACCTTGTTACGTCAAATATCTCTAATATTTAAATATAAATTTCAAAGGGGAATCAGGGTTACAATCCCCATAACCCTGAATTTATCTAGAGGCTCTAGGAATGCTCTGGAGGAAACCCCCAACACGGCAGCGACATTCTTGATGGATTTCGACGGCAACGACGACGCGGCGAGTGGATCTTCGCTGGCAAATGTCGTGAGTCCAGGTAGGGCGTTGTTTTGATTTTCCATTCCCCATTCTTGATTTCCTACGAAGAACGCTGATTAATCCACGAACAGATTAGCCTGCGGATCGATCGTATTTGCGGGATGGGATTTTGTGGGGATCTTGGGGATGTGATTCTTGATATTATTTTGGCTTTGTTCAACCTTTTTACGGGGACAGACCATGATCGACACGACCATCGATCGAGGTTCATACCTCTCGATTTGTTGTGTTCTTCTTCACCAATTCTCGCATTCATCGTCAGCGTTCTTCGCACGGTGATGGAAAATGGATCGTTGTGCATCTGTTCTGTGACACAACAATCCCAAATTGAAGAAACAACACCGCAGCAGTCTTGCGGAAGTGCGACGACGGTTTCGGCTGACGGATCGAAGCGAATCGGAAGAAATTGTTCTTCGGACGATTTCTAATCGGATGGCCAGAATTAGATTTTGGAGACGATTGAAGACCCGAAAACCATTAATTCAGCTTCAAGGAGATGAGGCGACCCGGTATCTAGAGTTATGCGGCGAACGGACGACCGAATCGAGATTCGGAGAATCGGCCGAGGCGCGTGGAGGAAGGTGTTGTTTCTGGGATTTTCCCGACTACACGCCGTGTAGTATGGGCTACACGGCGTGTGTTCGTCGGTAGGGTTACCCGGCGTGTACTCCGGGAGTAGACAGACACGAGCAGGATACATTGCCACAGACACGCCATGTATACACCATCCCCAGCCAGACCCGGCCAGATACACGAGATACCTCGTGTAATAGTACACGGGCAGGTGGCACGGACACGAGCAGAGACCGTGTACGGGCACATGGCCAGCGTACACGGAGCGAGCCCAGGCACTCGAACACAGCGTGTGTTTTTTTCTACATGTCGTGTAGTTGCTTTCGAAAAGCTGAGTTACACTGGCTGTTTATACGGGCAGAATTAAATGTCGTGGAACACGGCGTGTATTTTTCTACATGCCGTGTAGTTTGGGTTTGCACGGTGTGAATAAATGACACGGGCCATTTACACGGGCAGTACCCGGGGTCAAGGAACACGGCGTGTAACCATACTACACGTCGTGTAACCTTTTCTTCAAGGCTTGAGCCACTTCCCTTCTGTGACTTGGACTAGTTCTTAGGGTTTGTACCCTTGGTAATCCCCTGAAGGTTCTGGTATCAACTCGTTCATGCAGTATGATCCCTTCAGTAGAACTTCCTGAATAGAGTTGTTGGAATCCCCTCTATGAGATTTAGAGTCGGATCCTCTATTCATTCCTGGAACCCTAGGTAGAGTTCTTGGTATCGACATGACCAACTTCACCCAGGCACCGATCCTCTGCCTAGCCGAATAGCTCAGACTGAGATGTTGGAATCACCCCATGTCTTGGTTGTTATCTTCATCAGAGCTTCTTGTTCCCAAGGTACTTGTGGAGTGTGTTCTCCCAGAACGAGTACTCTCTATCTCTCTCTTCAGACCTAGGAGTTTTTCCTCCTGATGGTATGCTTAGTGGAATCTTCGAGCTGGATCCTAGTAGCGGTATCGCGATGGTCGTTATGTATGGGTATATCTTGATGTTCTTGTTATATGTTCTATAGACATATACTATGTAGAGCTGACTGTACCTTTCATTGTGGAATTTTTCCTCTGTTGTATTTTCCTTTGTGGTTTTGGGGTGTCCTACTAGGAATTCTTATACTCACCCATGCACAGGCTTTGCCAGTACATGTCGTGTCTTGTGCAGATGAGAGAGCCTTTGACAGGATTGTAGGCGGACCAGGACCGGACAGTGCTCAGTGAGATCAGACAGGCCGAGGTTTGTTCCTTCAGTGACAGGTTGCAGTCCCAGTACCTCTTTCTACAGGTTGGACTTGTTGCAGACTTGTTTTTGGTGGGCCTGTACTTTTGGCCCAGGGTTTTACATTACTTTACTTTACGTTCCTGTCGTACTCTTTGGTTGGGTTTTATTATATGCATGCTTCTTTTTCTTTTAGTAGTTTTTACATTTCAGCTTTTTGGGCTTGGAAATGTGTGTGTGTGTGTGTACAGGTTTATAGGAAATTCCTCCCATGTTAGTAGCATGTCTACTCGGTGCTAGTCACCAGCCCCTGGCCTATTGGAGGCGGGCTTGGGGAGATGCGGCTCGGGCCCCACTGTGACGGGTCGTGATAGAGTGTTATCAGAGGATGGTCAGTTCTACCTTAGGACCAAGAGTCGGTGAGTTGGTTTGGGGCAACAGTGTTAAGTGTTTCGAGTTCGGCTCTCAGGCCGGGGACCCCAGTGTTGGTGCGGCGGCCGACATATCCATACACCATGACTCTGATAACATTCTTTTCGACTCGGAACCTGAAAACACTAGTTTCATGGGGAAAAGTAATGGTACATGAATCATATAGGAATGGGTTGTGGTTTCCATGTCCTTCTTGAGTCAGCTCTCCAGATATACTCACTGACTGTGATACATATTTTTTCTTAAACAGGATGCCTCTACGACGCGCACCCTCTAGGATCCAGCAGCTCGATCACGAGGATGACCCCCTCAGTGATGAAGCTTTGATACAGGGGCCAGATCCCTTGGTTCTACCACCAGGTGGCATGCCAGTTGTCCCATCCCCTGTGGAGCAGTGTTTAGCGCCTGTTGTTCCAGTGGAGGAGGAGCGTAGGCTGAGCGCACTCCATGAGTTTTAGAGACAGAGACCCCTCAAGATTCGATGTGAGCTTGACCCTCAGGCAGCAGAGGACTGGCTTCAGGCAGTGACCAGTGTCTTCCATTTTGTCAGGACACCAACAAACCAGATGGTGATCCTGGCAGTGAGCCTTCTGGAGGGCTCAGTAGGGCAATGGTGGAGTTTGGTCATCCAGACTCACGAAGAGTAAACTCTTGCATGGTCAGAGTTTGAGAATCTCTTCAGAGAGGAATTTTCACCGATTACCCTAAGAGCAGTACGTATATAGGAGCATCTTTAGCTCCAGCAGGGAACCATGTCGGTGGCTTACTATTCATCGAGGTTTACCGACCTCTCATGGTACTCAATGGATATGGTAAGAGATCAGTACTTCATATCATGGACTTTTGATTGGGGCTTGCACAGATATATCCAAGCTAGCATCATCTCTATGAGCATTCCTACTTATTTTGGAGTGCATGAGCTGGCTTTGGTGGTCGAGAGCTTCCTAGCAGAGCAGGGACAACCGGAAGTTGTCAGTAGTGGGCAAGATGGAGCAGAGACCTCGGCGGCAGGGAGTCGAAGTCGGGGACCCAAGCGTGGGAGACGTGTTCAGAGGAGATCCCAGGATAGGGGATCAGCAGTCCATGGTTCACAGGGCGCTTCAAGCTAGCCTCGAGAGAGGCGATGTTACTCATGTTACAGAAGGGGGAATCTCGCTCGAGATTGTCTGACCTGCCATACTCCTGACACGGGAGTAGTGGATGGACCACCGAGGTAGAGGCAACGTGTGGAGCAGGCAGATCCGCGAGGCGGCGGACGTGGCAGAGGAGCTGGGAGAGCAGCTGGAGGTGGTCGACGTTTTGACCATTTACCACCACCACCCCCAGGAGATCCACCCCAGGCACAGGGAGCTGGTGGATAGAGGCAAGGACAGCTACAGGAGGAAGAGGCTTATGACCCAGGTACTCCCAGAATTATTAGAGGTACTATCTGTGTATTTTCTACATTGGCTGCCGTATTAATAGACACAGGTGCTAGTCATTCCATTCTGGTTGCTTATCATGTTCGAGACCTTCATATTCCAGTTGAGCCATTGACTCAACACTTACTCTTAGAAACACCGATTGGAGAAGATTCAGAGATCACACACCTTTGCAGGCAGTGTGACCTGACCCTTGGAGGCGAGATTTTCGGTTGGAACCTCTTGGTGGTAGCGTCAAGGCCTTACAATGTCATTCTTGGCATGGATTGGTTATCCACAGTACATTCCTAGATTGATTGTTTTAGGCGAAGGGTACGGTGTGTCCGTAGTGATGGAACGAGGTTCACTTTTTCCGATGAAAGAGAGACCTAGGCAGCGCGGGAAGGAATCGTGCATAGGAGGGAACAACCGATTTCACATCAGTTGGCTAGCCTAGCCCTTGGTGCGGCAGATGTTACGAGTTTCCAGTTTCCAGCATTGGTGGCTGAGTACGAGGATGTCTTTCCGGAGGATGTCTCTGGGTTACCTCCCTGAAGGGAGATAGATTTCTGCATTGAGATACAACCAGGGACGACCCCGATATCAGCATCGGCTAATCGGATGGCTCCTCTAGAGCTTTGTGAGCTGAGGATGCAGCTGCACAACTTGCTGAAGAAGGGCTTTGTGAGACCCAGCATTTCACCCTGGGCGGCCCCAGTGCTGTTTTCCAAGAAGGCAGACGGGAGCTTGAGGCTGTGTGTGGATTACCGGCGCTTAAATTAGGTGACTGTGAAGAACCGGTATCCACTGCCTAGGATCGAAAACCTCTTCGACCAGTTGAGAGGGCACGATGGTTCTCGAAGGTTGATTTAAGATAAGGCTATCACCAGTTGCGAGTCCGAGAAGAGGATATACCAAAGACGCATTTTAGATGTCGCTACGGTCACTATGAGTACTTGGTGATGCCCTTCGGCATGATGAACGCCCCGGTAGTGTTCATGGGACTCATGAACAGGATCTTTTAGACTTATCTATACCGATTGTGGTGGTCTTCATCGATGATATCCTTGTGTACTCTGCATCTGAGGAGGACCACTCGAGACACCTAAGGATGGTTCTGGACACACTCCGAGAGCACCAGTTGTATGGGAAGCTCTCGAAGTGTCGGTTCTGGTTACAGGAGGTCCACTTTTTGGGACATGTTATCTCAGCGGATGGTGTAGCAGTGGACCCAGCAAAGGTGGAGGCAGTGCTAGCATGGGAGCCACCCCGGAGCGTGATATAGGTGCAGAGATTCATTGGGTTGGTCGGATACTATCAGAGATTCATCCATGATTTCTCTAGGATTGCATCACCCATGACAGCTTTGACCCGAAATGGACAGCCTCTTGCGTGGACTGAGAAATGTCAGCAGGCATTCCAGCAGCTGAGACAGAGTCTGATGAGTGCCCCGATCTTGAGATTTCTGGAGGAGGGTGTCGAGTACGTAGTATTCTCCGAAGCATTAGGAACCGGTCTTGGTTTTGTCCTGATGTAGAGGCAAGCGATAATTGCCTATGGCTCACGTCAGTTGAGGCTACATGAGTAGAACTCCGTGACCCAAGATCTTGAGTTGGCAGCGGTAGTCTTCGCATTAAAGATGTGGCGGCACTACCTGATGGGCGAGCAGTATACTGTCTACTCTGATCACAAGAGTCTCATATAGATATTTTCTCATAAGGATCTGAATTTGAGATAGAGTTGATGGCTTGAGTTCCTCTAGGATTACGACATTGAGATCGTTTATACTCCTGGGAAGGGGAACGTGGTGGCAGATGCTCTCAGTAGGAAATCTAGCTCACAGTTACTGGATGAGGCGACAAGGTTGTTGGCCTCTTTCCAGTTGTCCTTCGTGGATGGAGAGGATGGACCTTACCTTCAGTCGATGATTTTTACCCTTTTACTCTTACAGCAAGTCAGGGAAGCATATTTTGAGGATGATAGCTGTGCGACTCTACGTGCTCAGATATCCATAGGTGATGCTGCTGATGGATATTCAGAAGGAGGGGAGCACATTGTCCTTTTCATAGGATGCATGGTAGTACCAGTGATGTTGCTGGAGGAGGTTCTGAGGGAGTTCTATACGTCCCCTTTGGCGGTACATCGGGGCGTGGAAAATATATACAAGGACCTCCAACGTCAGTTCTTGTGGTTAGGGATGAAGAAGAGTGTGGCATAGTTTGTTTTTCGGTGCCTTACTTTTCAGCAAGTAAAGGCTGAACACCAGGTGCTAGCAGGTTCGACTCAGCCCCTTGAGGTGTTAAAGTGTAAGTGGGATGGGATATCCATCGACTTCGTGAAAGGTTTACCACGCACGTCCAGGGGACACGATGCCATCTGGGTGATCGTTGATCGACTCACCAAGTCAGCCCACTTCCTAGCCATACTGGAGCAGAGTTCGGTACAGAGTTTGGGACGCCTCTATGTGCAAAAGATAGTTCGTCTTCATGGAGTACCATCCACAATCATCTCAGATAGTGATGCTCATTTCACATCCCAGTAATGGAAGGGATTGTAGGAATCTTTTGGGACTCAGTTACGCTTGAGAGCAGTGTTTCATCCTTAGACTGATGGTCAGACAGAGTGGATCATCCAGGACCTGGAGGATATTCTACGATCTTGCATACTTGACTTCAGTCGTAGCTGGGAGGATCACCTACCACTGGTGGAATTTGCTTACAAAAACAGTTATCATTCCACTATTGGTATGGCACCATTTGAGGCTATATAGGGGCGACCTTATAGGTCGCCACTTTGCTGGACTGACCGTGGAGATTCAGCACTCATGGGCCCAGAGATGGTGAGAGATACTATAGAGAAGGTGTAGGTCATCTAGGAACGGCTAAAGACTACACAGAGTTGGAAAAAGTCTTATGCCGACCAGAGGTAGAGGCCTTTGGAGTTCAAGGAGGAAGACCATGTGTTCCTTCGGGTCTCACCTCGAGAAGTATTGAAGAGATTTGGCTGAGGTGGAAAGCTAACTCCGAGTTTCGTTGGCCCTTTTAAGGTTTTTAGTAGAGATGGCGAGGTGGTGTATCGCTTGGATCTACCTCCTCTGATGGATCGGGTACGCAACGTCTTCCATGTGTCACAACAACGGAGGTACGTGCATGATCCATCGCACGACATCGACTAAGGTGAGCTGGACATTGATGATGGAGCAACCTTTGCTGAGTACCCAGTGGAGATCAAGTATTGGCCAGAGAAGATCCTTCGTGGACAAGCTATTCCCTTGGTGTGTGTCCGGTGGCAGCACGGGAATCTCCAGGAGAGCACGTGGGAGCGGGAGGCTCAGATTCGCATACAGTACCCACATCATTTTGAGTAGCTCTTGTTTTGCCTTTTCGGGGAGGTAAAAGCCCTAAGGTCGGTGTGATTTAATGTCCCATATTTTTCCTTGGGTTATGTAATATTATATTGGAATTATTTCGAGACCAGGCTCTGAGACGGCATGCAGTTCCGAGGCCCGTCGAGCCCAGAACAAATGTTTTAATTTAATTTAATAATTAAATTATGCACGCATGATGTTTTCCTTAAAAAGTGGAATAACTCCCAAATGAGTGCTCAGATTATAAATTTGAGGGCACCTTTGCGTTCAGAACCGTGATTTTACATATGAAGAGGCCTAACCTCGGCCAGCGTAGGTCGATTGTAAAATCTAGTTTTTTGGACGCAACAGTAATAAAATAGGTAATTAAAATATTTTATTTATACCTTGTTATGTCAAATATCTCTAATCATTAAATAGAGATTTCACTGGGGAATCAAGGTTATAATCCCCATAACCCTGAATTTATCTGGAGGCTCTGGGAATGCTCTGGAAGAATCCCCCAACGCGGCGGCGACGTTCTTGTCGGATTTCGACAGCAACGATGATGCGGCGAGCAGATCTTCGCCGGAAAACGTAGCAAATCCTAGTAGGGCGTTGTTTTGATTTTCCATTCCCCATTATTGATTTCCTAGGACGAACGCGGACTAATCCACGAACAGATTAGTCTGTGGATCGATCATATTTGCGGGATGGGATTTTGCTTGGATCTTGTGGATGTTATTCTTGATATTATATTGGTTTTGTTAAACCTTCTAACGGTGACAGACCAAGATCGACACGAACATCGATCGAGGTTCGTCCCTCTAGATTTGTTGTGTTATTCTTCCCCAATTCTTGCTTTCTTCGTGAGCGTTCTTCACGGGGCGATGGACAACGGATCGTTGCGCATCCGTTCTATGACGCAACGATCCCAAATTGAAGGATCAACACCATAGCAGTCTTTTGGAGGTGCGAAGATGGTTTCGACGGAAGGATCGAAGTGGATCGGAAGAAATCGTTCTTCGGACGATTTCCAATCGGATGGCCGGAATCAGATTTTGGAGTTGATTGAAGACCTTAAACCCACGGATTCGGCTTCACAGAGACGAGGCGACCCGGTATCTAGAGTTTCGCGGTGAACGGATGACCGAATCGAGATCCTAGAATCGGCTGAGGCACATGGAGGAAGACACAGTTTCTGGGATTTTCCCGACTACACTCCATGTAGTATTGGCTACACGGCGTGTGTTCATCGATAGGGCTACTCGGCATGTACTCCGGGAGTACACGTACATGGGCAAGATACACGTCCACGGACACACCGTGTATACCCCCTCCCCAACCAGACCCAGCCAGATAAACGGGATACCCCGTGTACTGGTACACGGGCAGGCGGCATAGACACGGGCAGAGACTGTGTATGGGCACATGGCCAGTATACATAGAGCGAGCCCAAGCGCTCGAACACGACGTGTGTTTATTTCTACATGCCGTGTAGTTTCTTTAGACAAGCCGAGTTACACGGGCCGTTTACATGGGCAGAACCCAGTGTCAAGGAACACATCGTGTATTTTTCTACACACCGTGTTGTTTGGTTTGCACGACTTGAATAAAGGACACGAGCCATTTACACGGGAAGTACCTAGGGTCATGGAGCATGGCATGTAACCATACTACAAGTCGTGTAACATTTTCATCATGGGTTAAGCCACTTTCCTTCTGTCACTTGGACTAGTTCTTAGGGTTTGTACCCTTGGTAATCCCCTGATGGTTCTGGTATCAACTCGTTTATGCAGTATGATCCCTTCAGCAGAACATCCCGAATAGAGTTGTTGGAATCCCCTCTATGAGATTTAGAGCTGGGTACTCTATTCATTCCTAGAACCCTAGGTAGAGTTCTTGGTATCGACGTGACCGACATCACCCGGGCGCTGATCCTCTGCCCAACAGAATAGCTCATACTGAGTTGTTGGAATCACCCCATGTATTGGTTGTGATCCTCATCTGAGCATCTTGTTCCCAAGGTACTTGTGGAGTGTGTTCTTCCGGAACGAGTACATTGTATCTCTCTCTTCAGACCTAGGATTTTGTCCTCCCGATGGTATCCTTAGTGAAATCGTCGAGCTGGATCCTAATTGCGTTATCGCGATGGTCGTTAGTGTATGGGTATATCTGGATGTTCTTGTTATATGTTCTGTAGACATATACTGTGTAGAGCTGAGTTTACCTTTCTTTGTGGCATTTTTCCTCTGTTGTATTTTCCTTTGTGGTTTCGGGGTGTCCTACTGGGTATTGTTATACTCACCCCTGCACGGGCTTTTCCCACACGTGTCGTGTCTTGTGCAGACGAGCGAGCCTTTGACATGATTCTAGGCAGACCAGGACCAGACGATGCTCAGTGAGATCAGACAGGCCGAGGCATGTTCCTTTGGTGACAGGTTGCAGTCCCAGTACCTCTTTCTATTGGTTCGACTTGTTGCAGACTTGTTTTTGGTGGGCTTGTACTTTTGGCCCAGGTTTTTACTTTACTGTACTTTACTTTCCTATCATACTCCGTGGATGGGTTTTAGTGTATGCATGCATCTTTTCCTTTTAGTAGTTTTTACTTTTCAGCTTTGTGGGATTGGAAATGTGTGTGCATGTGTACCGGTTTATAGGAAATTCCGCCCATGTTAGTAGCATGCCTACTCGGTGCTAGTCACCAGCCCCTGTCCTATTGGAGGCGGGCTTGGGGAGTTGTGGCTCGGGCCCCACTGGGACGGGTCATGACAATATCAATAGTCATGATCATATCTACTGAATATCACTATGTGTGAATTTCATAAGAAGAAGCATCAATTCTTATGAGCCCCCATAACTCGATAGTGAGACATAATGTTTCTCATTGGTATGATGTATCTATACCATATGACATATATATTCCAAATTATTATCATTGTAACCTGAGAATCTCATTATTTCTAGAGACTAACAAAACATTTTGATATGTCACATATTCTAAAGACATTACCATGTAAACAGTGGATGGAGAGGTTTCAATGCTATTATGATAAGAATAAAAACAATTATATATAAAAATATTTACATGTAATGGTAATTAATGTGCATAAAGGTGTCGGGTAGAGAACCCACTCACAACACTCCCACATACACAAGATCCAACAGGTAATAATTCCAGAAATCTAGCTCTTGATTGATTATAATGATTCTTATTTGTTATGGATTTAGTTTGGGGTTCTTCTATGATTGCCTTTGTGGCTACTTGGATAACCACAACTTCACCTTTCTATGTAAAATCCCTCGAGAGATGAATCTTCCAAAAGGTCTGATTTTTCTTCTGGTGTGAACTAGGCTCTTAGGCAAGCACCACTATCAATGAATTATCATAGTATATTATAACAGTATATGAACTATTAGGTACTATTCTAAGCTAAAAACAAAGATGTTAATAAAAAATGCTTCCTTGGTTTCATCAGAAGCCACTATATAATTGGATTTTTATGTAAAATTGGAAACTATAGACTACTTCACACTCTTCCAACTCATTGCACTACCATTCAGAATCAATATATATATCCCAAATTTGATTTCATATCATCTTGATCTTTTTGGAAGACAACATTACTTTATCCCCTCATAACATTCTCCTCATATCCTATATACACTAAGCACAAATCTATTATACATCTCAAGAACTTTAGGATATTTTTTAATGCTTCCCAAAGAAACAATCCTAGATTAGCTTGATATCATACCATCATGATTAAGGAAAAAGAACCATATAACCCAGTAAATAAAATATAATGCATGATACATCCCACTATAGAAGTATAAGTTATTATACTAATTATTTTAATCTTATCAGGTTTTTGTGGATTAATTTTTTAGAGAGATTAATTACATGTGATACTCAAAACAATCCCCTCTTATATTTAAACATATTTTAATTTTTGAGTACCATTTCAATATATGAAATTTGAAATAGCCAAAAATCCTCTGAGATCTATCTTTATAGATCTAGATCCCTCAATTATAGGTTTCTTCACCTGAGTCTTTCATGGATAAGCATTAATTTAACAAATTATTCACTAGTTATATGACATCCACTTCATTCCCCATTTATAATATGTCATTAAAAAATAATACTAGAAAAAATATGTCATTTTCACTAACTGCCTTGTAAAAACATTGATATATTCCATTCATAATGAAACCAAATTATCTTATGGGGTTATCAAATTGAACATTCTGTGATCTTGATTCTTGCTACAATCCATAAATGTATCTATACATAATTCTCACTTTATTAAAACTCTATAACATTATATATCATTTAGGTGGTTTCATATAGAAATATTCAACTAACATCACATTTAGAAAATAATTTTTGACAACCACATTCAAAATTTAATAAACATGGAAGGCTTTTATTGAATGTAATATTTTGACAGATTTCATCATTTCAACTACAGGTAAGGTTTCATCCTGGTTGATTACTTGATGTTTTTGAAAACCCTTTACTACTAGTCATTCATTATAGTTTATTACTTGACCAATGTCTAAATTTTTATTGAGTTCCCATTTACACCCAATAGGATTTACATCTGATGGTGGTTCTACAAAAATCCAAACCTGAGTTTGGTACATAGACTATATTTCATAATTAATGTATTCTTTACATTTAAACACATTCTTTCTATCTAATTATTCCTTATAGATATATGTTTCACCATTCTTTCAGAGTAATGTGTCACTGAACTAGGTGAAAACAAAAGCATATCTCTATATTTCTCCAACCTCTCTACTATACCAACATAGTACTAGTGACTTGGGAAAATAATTCTCTCCAACATTGTATTTTGGATATTTTCTCGTACCAATTCTTGTTCATCTATAGAATCAACACCGTCCTTTTCAATCATTCCCCCACTATTTACAATAAAAATTAGTTCCCTTTATAGAAATGTATCATTTCTTATTACAGCCACATTAATCTATGGATTTTTATATACATAATATCCTTTAATCTCTGTAATATACCTAGAAATATTCACCTCATGATATGAGATGATAGTTTTTTACTAGGTTTTGTCATGAAAGAAGCCTCATGTCCTCATGCAAGTATGTGTGACAGAGTGTATTTCATTCAATACCACAACACATACAGAATCCCATCTGCTACTATATATGGTACAAAAATTAGTGTATATTCCGCAATCTATAGTGAATGTCCCCGAAAGGATAATGGTATACTGTCATGACTCATAATCAATCTAATCATGTCACACAGGTTCTAATTCCCCCTTTCACTAACACCATTCCACTATGGAGTATAATGATGGTTTATTTTTTATATTATCCCACACATCTTTAAACGATTGATGAGAGCATGGTTAAGATATTTTCCCCCATCATCTGAGAAGAGTTTCTCAATCATCTTACAAATTTATTTCTCTAATTCACTCTAAAATTCATTAAACAAGATAATGGAATTTGACTTACACATCAATAAGTAGATATATCCATATCTACTATAGTCATTGGTTATTGTAATGAATTATGAAAATCACCACCTTCTACTATGATAAATGGACCAATATATCAACAAGAACCAATTATAATAGTTCATTGGAACTTTCCCCATTCGTAATTAAAGTTTATTTGGTCATATTACCTTGTAATAATGTTTGAAAAACATCCAGGGGTTTTAATTAAGTGTATTCTGAATACTATTCATGATGTATTTTTATTAAATTATTCTTCCATTTTAGATACCCTAGCCTAAAGTTCCATAGGAATGTATAATATGAGTCATTCTCACTAGATTTTTCATTGACATCAAATATGATATATTATAGTTCATGTTTATGCAATCCATTTTTAAGATGTTGCATAAAATAACATATTTCATCCTTATACATACAAAAAATTATTCCAAAATAGGAAATAAATTATCATAGCTTGTAAACTCGGCACTAAGATTATGTTTATTGTAACATATGGTATAGAAAAACAATTATTTAGTATAAGAACCATCCCACTAGTAAAAGTAATATGATAATATCCCATAGTTAATGCTACTAATATCACACTATTTACTTCCCACAGATGTACATTAGATTTTGTGGTTTCCATGAATCTACATAGTTCTTGTATTTGAAGACAAATGTGTAATCTACATGCACTATCCAACGCCAAACTTATAGAAATAGTAAATATTCATTAATTGAAATATATATCTAAAAAATAAGTTCCCCCTTTCTTCTTCTTCCCAAAATTTCAATTCTTCATTTACCATCCTTTATTTCCATATGCAAAGAAATATACCTTCTTATCATTCCTCTAATTTCTGTATTTGGATTCTTGAAAGGTTGGGTCATCGAAGTCATTTATTTACATTTATCCATTGGAATGTAAACTCATTCTTTCCTCCTTATGTTCAACATAATAAACAAATAATTGTAATTATTTGTATCATTATTTTCATAGAGAACTAAATCCCAAAAATCTGGGAGTGATTGTTTCTCATCATATAAGTAATAATGTAATTTGTGAATCAATAAAGTAAATAGGAAATAATGATTTTTTTTCTAGATATTGGTTCAGTTTGATTCTATGGGACATGTCTCTCAATGTACTCAGTAATCTTGAGTACATGAGGTTTCGAGCTATAACTTTTTTCTGGCCTACATCTATAAAGAGAATCAAACATATTATATTATTCTTACTAAGAACTCTCCCAGCATAAATCTTGGATATGATATTGCGTTTGGAAAGATTATTAGTCCTCATAAATTTTCTATAGCATATTGTACATAGATGACATCATGAAACATTTAAAATCTTGTTCATTATCCATATGCCTCTTATATTTTTATTTATATGACATTCTAGCTACCTAAGATGGGATAAGAAAAAAGTGGGAATTCTAGAATAGAAATCTTCCTATCATGGAATAGTACTGTACGCAGGCTCCTTTACCACTCCTAGAAGTTATGGATGGTCCATGTATTATCGTTATCCAATATTGATTGATATTGAATTGGTGGTGGTTTCCATTTGAACTACAACAAACAAAATTAGAAGATTAGTTCTTTATCTTGATTACCAATAATAATTATCAAATTATAAATTTTAAATGTTTCGCACTATTTTATAAAATCCTAGTAACCATAAACTACTATATTTGGAATACTTAGAAGCTTATGTACTGATGTTACAAAGGATTGACTAATGACTAAGAATGGGGGCTTGAATCAGTTGGTACGTTTTTATTTGTTTTGGTAATTATAGAAACTTAACCTCTAAAACCAATTAAAATTTAATACCTTATCTATTTATAGTAAATACTCATGCAAAGAAAAGTTGTAATGAAATTAAATCAACAGATATTTATAAGGTTAAGCCTCCATGTGATAACATACATCCTTTATATAGACATTGTAGTGTATCTATAAAAATTTACTATATTAATAAATATATGAATAAAACATGTATAAAATCCCATTAGACACATTAAATATTCAAAAATTAACTATTATAATGAATCTATTCAATTTAAAATGTTCTCTTACAGAAAATTGATCCAAAAAGAGCAAATATGTTGTTTAAACAACTCCACAATGTCTCTATTTGTAATCCTCTATCTGATGTGTCTTTGATTGATTCTCTTAGTCTGATGAGCCTTGGATCGATGTACTCAATATGATGAATTTAGTATGATGGAATTATTAAGAATAACCCAATATTAATTTTAATTTCTAATACTCTACTAAATTGGCCAGTATGATCTTCCTTAGTATGATCTTCCTCAGTTTGGTAAGAAAACTTTTAGTTGTCTGATGATCTAATGAGATATCTACCCAGAAAATAAATCTTTCTAAAAAAATTTAGTGATCCTCCATTTTTTCACATAATTTGTTTTCAAAGTAAGAATTTATTATTCTTATATTACTAAGAAACTTAAAAAGTTGAATGGTGGGAAACTAAAAACCCTTTCTTTCTTACTCTAATTCAAAAACTTTTTGATCTACACATATTTGAATTTCATGTCTGACCAATTCAACTCTTCACTAATCTTCAAGAATTATTTTATTATTCTTAAAAATCATTCTTATAAAAGTACATATATTTTCTTTTGAATAATGAAAAATCCTTATCTCATTATTATATAAATTACATAGATCATAATGATGAAATTTCCACAAATTATAACATTGGAACTTCCTTAGATCATTTTGAATTCACATTTTCATCAGAGTTTGTCTGATTGACACTCCTGATCTAATTAATTTCGATTGAATTTCCTTCTTTAGAGTTGGTCTGATTGAATTTCCTCTTCATAGTTTGTTAGTTGACATTCCTTCTCATGTTTTTTTTTGATTGACTTTACTCCAAAAGTGAGTATGTTTGACTCTTCTCCTTAGAGTAATTCTGATTAACATTCCTCCTCAGAGTTAGTCCGATTAACGTTCCTTCTCAGTTTCAATCTGATGGAATCCTTATAATGATGGAATTCTAATTACGATGCAATTTTCATTATGATGGGAAATCAACTATATAATTTTTATGTTCTTCAGACATCATCTTCTATACATTATTTTGACTTCTAAAAACATATGTTCCAAATAGTTTTTGATACAATGAAAACTTTTTTATATTTCTTGGAACTGATAAAATCTTTATGATTCGTCCATTTATTCTGAAAAATTCATCATGAGATTTTTTTGCATTTATGAGAACTTACATATTTGTAAAGCATCATCGGACTTACAGAGAAAATTAGTATGACTTCACTTACTATCTTAAAAAAATTTCTTTCCAACCAAAACATAATATGATTTTTTTCACTTATTCTCCCCCTTTTCTAAATAAATATTACATCACAAGTGTTACAGAAAACTTATGATATTTTATAATTTCAAAATATATTCTCTAGATACCACAATACTAGATAAAGTAATGGTTTTTATGTAATTCCATCTGCCGATGACAAGAAATATTTTTGTCTATAAAATTATAAAAATCCCCCTAAATTTTATCTTTTCTAAATATTCTTTATTTATCACCCTTTATAGTTATCTCCACCATTATATGGTAACCACCGAATCATATTCATAAAATATAGATAAGTACAAATTTCTTACAAAGTAAAAAGGTTTTAATTTATATTTCCATATTTCAACATAATCCAAAGCATGATGGGGGACTTCCTTATATTATTTAGGATGTAATTGGGAGTTCTTGAACATGATGTTACAACCACAACTCAACAATCCATTATTTTGGAAATACTTTGTGAAGATATCAAAAATTTTATACTTTATTGAGATATATTCCATCAAAACATCTCCAGTAAGAAGATCATATTTTAAAAGGAGATAACTTATATCAAAGTGTTTTTATCTTTAATTCCTAGGACGATTTTTAGAAAGATCATTTGCACTTTTATAATCAAAAAGTATCTTCAATGGTTTAGAAACTCCTACTATCTAATCATCTAGATGAACTTTTATCCACATTATCTGAGTAAAACACTAAAAAGCTACAACATATTCTGATTTTTTTGTGCTTTGGGTTACTAATCATTATTGCTTACTATATAAACATACAAAAAATTTACCCAAGAAAAATATTCTTCCTATGGTTGATTTTCTATCAGTAAAATATTCATTCCAATTGATATCAGTATAACCATGAAACTCCATATCAAAATTTTTTTATAACACAAAATGTAAAATTTTTCTAGTGACATATCTTAGAATCCTTTTTTCTTACAACATATGTGATTATTTTGGATTACATTGATACCTATCACACAAATTCACAACATAACCAATATTAGCCTTTAAGGCTTTAATTATGGTGATCATCAACTAATATAAATATTCTATTTTTTTATAACCATAAAAAGGGTAAAAGGATTTATCAATATCTACACATTCCACCTGTGAATTTCCTTTACAGACAACCCTTTTTTTGTTTCTTGAATCTTCTCCATGTCCATTAAACTTATTTCTATAATGTCATTTTTTCAAATAACTTTTTAAAAATTAAAATGAAGAAAAGGATCCAATGATTCATTTTTTATCCATTTAATCCATCTCTCCATTCATAGATTTCACCATTTCTTTGTGTTGAATAGAATCTGAAACTGTTTTTGGTTCATGTTTTGAGATGAGTGAATTTTTATTTTCTAATCTCATCATTCTTATGGTCGTAACTAGAGACTTATTATTCCCAATAATATTTTGGGCCTCAACATGTTTTTCTAAAGTAGTAAATCTCACTGTTCATCTTCCTACTTCACTTTACTAATAACATGATTCATCTTAATCATCATGCACATTAATTTTCTCACTTTCAATTTTTTGGATACCTTTAGATTTTCTTCCTCAACATTCCCATAAATATTTAATAAAGTGGTTAGATTCTTAATAACATTCGAATCATATGATTCCCCCATGTTTTATTAATGTTTGTTCGTATATTTTTAACTACTTCCATTGGGTGAATGACCAATAAAATTTCATTTCTTTGATTTCTCATAAAATGTTCCTTGATATATATTTTTTATTTTAAGTAAACATGCACTTCCAAAAACATTGAATTACAACTAATAGGTTTTTTTGTTATGCCCCATTTCATAAGATTTTTTTTTGGAATTCAGCCTTAACAAACATTTATTCTAAACATGTATAGTACTATTAATAACATCTCCCTAGTATAACATTTAAAATATTGTACTCTAGTAACATGATTCTTCACATTTCCACAAAAATTATATAATTATTTTCTTTTAATCCATTTTATTATGTGGTATATAAAGAACTAAACAGATGTTTGTTACCATGATTTCTAAGATAAGGTTCAAAACTATTTCATGTATGCTCTATTCTATTATCCTTTATCAGTTTCATTATATAAACCCTCATTTATGTCTCAAATTTTTTCTAAACACATTTAATTTTTCTTTATACTATAACTTGGGTTTCATAAACATTTTTTTTCATCCAAGTAAAATAATTTATTGAAATGATAAATTACAAATACTTTTTTTCTAATTGATGTCTCATTAGAACACAAATATGAAATAAATAATTTTGATAGGTTCGGTAGACTAAATATCAACTCTCTTCATAATTTTATTAGTTATATTAATTTTATGACATGTTACAAAAACATAATTTCTCTTCATTTCAATTATATTGAGTTTTAGACAGCAAAAAACATAGAATGGTTTTTCATGTTTTTCTTCCCATAGTAACCAAGTTTTCAGTGCCACAACATAATTTTATCATCATCACATAACTAATAAGAGTTGTTAAATTATATTATTTCAAAAATATTCTCATTTATTCCTCATCATTTTGTTATAAATGTTATATATTTCACACTTTTGATAACATGCAAATCATTTTGGAAGATAACTTCATTCCCATCATCACAATGTATACTTATAGTACATAAGGTATGCTTTAGTCAATTAATAAAAATGAATTCCTTATATTTCAACTTTTCAATTAAATCATAGCCATAATAATTCCTGTAATTTTAAGACAACTGACATTCCTAATGATTTCAAGACTTCCATAATTATTCTCACTATGTTTCAAGATTTTTAAATCTATTATCATGTGTGAATACAACCACTATCAAGTATCAATGTTTTGTACTTTTTTATTTCTTTCAGGGTAGTCTCAACAACAAAATATCTTTCATCAATTTTATTCTTCCATGCTTCATTTTATATTATTTCATTAAAAAATGAGTCTTCGAAGAGTAGTAATGCATTCTTTAGAAATATAACCTAGTTAATCATATCTTCCACAAACGTAGTATACAGAGTCAAATAGATTCTTTAATGGAATGTTTATAATTACTTGAGAATTTATTATTTCAATATTCTATATGTTTTTAAATTTGCTCATTCTACTTTCACTATTTATTCCACTCTAATCAATCCTACTTATGGGTAGAGATAAATTATTCCAACAACTACGATACTTGTTTCCAAATATTCCACAACACCAATAATAACTGTCAAATAATGATTTTATATTAAATTAAGATCTTACTCTATAGAAACATTATTGACGTTGATAACATATTTATTCTCTAATATATTATGGTCTTTCACTATAATTCATACTTTGGGGGCATTCAAATTTTCTTGATATGATAGGTTTATCACATACCTTCTTAACTGATGAATTTCCAACACTTTTATTATCACAAATTGTTTTTCAAAAATTAGATGAAGCATTTTTTTGTAATCATTTAACCAGATTCTTGATTTTTACTTTATCAGAAACTTTATAATTATAGTATTTTACAAATAATCTTTGTTGAATTATTCATTCATCTTATTCAAGGTAATTTTTGAGTGAAGATGTTCTGATTGAAACTTGTTAACTTTTTCTTTCTTAACTTACATCTTATCAATGAAGTCTTCAATTATATTTATCTATTCATCAATTATATGTTTTTAAATTAATATCTCATGGATTATTTTTTCTTCTTTCTTGACAACATAATTTTCACCTTCAAAATCTTTTCCACTATCATTCCTTATCATTATGCTTTATTTCTTGAGAGATATTTTTTTCTCAAGACAAGTAACATGTTCTGTTATGAGGTAATATGAAATATAATATTCAAAAACTCATTCTTCTTCAATATTGGATGAGTTTTTAAATTTCTATCCTTTTTCCAAAAATATTTTAACATTTTTATGAACATATATCTAATAAATATTTATTTTTAGTTGACTCTATTTCAACTTTCTAACTCAATAAACGTATCTTATTCCACATAAATTGCTTCTTAGATTTACTAGATGACTATTCTTCTATGATACTTTTCTTCCACTTATTAGATATATGAGATAATATTTTATTATTCAACTCATAATCCACTTGGTATTAAGAATCAAAAGGATCCGAAACTTCAACATATTGAATATTTATTTTGTATCAATTCTTCAATATCCATTTTATCATTCAAATTTATTTTTAACATTTTATATTTTATCATTTCATAAGACATAAGAAAATTATGCAATTCATCAAGTTATACATCATATGTATCATACAAAATGGAAATTTTTATAATAAAATGTGTCCAAAAAGTTTCTCATAAATTTATTTACTGTTGTAGAATCTCCTAGAACTTTTCTAAATCCTTAGATGTTGCAAAAAATCAATTTACTCTATTGAAGTATTCATGAATGGTTTCTTAATCTATAATTTTTATGTCCCCAACATTTATATACGATATTTTTTTCTTTTATTCCTTTATTTTAGTATTCCCATCAATAATAATTTTCATCCTATCCTTCCTACTCTTTATCGTTTTGAGACTCATCAGTTGTATATTAACATTTCTTCAAGGAGACATGATATTGGCATTCCTAGACTTTCCATTAACTTTAATATTTCTCTTTTTAGAAAAAATTATGAGGGAATCTTTCTTAAAAGTTAGAATCCAAATTATAGCCCCATGAACAACATCCAATCTATGATATAGGAGATAATGATTCATCATATTATTCCATTAATAGTAATTTTTACCGTCAAACATTGTAATTTCTCTATTGTTGACAGAATTGATATTATCTATCATAATAATTCAACAAGGGAACCTTCACTCTAATACCAATTAATATTTCAATGGATTGAATAATAACTAATTAGGGGGTTGAACGAGTAGTTAACTATTTATAATGTTCAAGTATTTTAGAAAATTAACCCATATAGCCTGTTATGGTTCATTACCTTATCCTATTAAATTAAATAATAATGAATAAAAATTTTGGAATAAATGTAAAGTACATGATATATATAAGGTTAGACCTCAGTGTTAGATCCTATATCTTTTCCATGTCCACTCATGTGGGACTATGAAAAAACATGAGAATGATGAAGCAAACCCAACTTGTGTTAACCCCTATTATAAAACTATTATCTCCCAATAATAATGATTACACTAAATCCCATAAATTTAAAATATTTTATTATAATAAATTAATCCAAATAAAAAGAATAAATACCTTTTTGAAACAGCTCAAAAAATTCTCTATCTGGAATCCTCACACCGATGTGGATGGGTCTTTCTATCTCGATATGATGAGTCTAGGTCTGATGGACTTAGTTTGATTAATTTAGCATGATGGAATTAGTCTGATAAACCCATTCCTAATTCACATTACACAAACGCTTCTCAATTACTCAGTCTAAAATTTCTCAATTCGATCTTCCTCATCCATATAAGAAAACTTTCAACTGTCTAATCTTCTAATGAGATATTTTTAGGAAAATCAACTCATCCTCAAACTTTTAAGTTCTTCTACTTCAGCTCATATAAACAGTTATCAAATTATGAATGTATTGTGCTTATATTTATAAGATTCCTTCAATGTAAAAGGTGGGAAACTAAAAAATGTTTTCCTATTTACTCTAATTCAAAAACTTTGAGATCGATATATATTTTAATTTCAAGATCAACAACTTAAACTCTTTACTAATATTGTGAAATCTTATTGAGTCATCCCTATAATCAGTGTTCTTATAATTCATAAATTTTCTTCTGTATGATTGAACTTCCATATCTCAATATGATAGAAATACATAAATCATTGTGATGAAATATCATTATCTTATTATGATTTAACTTCCTAATATCATTCCAAATTGAAATTCCTCATCAGAGTCAGTTGGGTAGAATTTCCTTCTCATAGTCAATCCAATTGAATTTCTTTCTTAGAGTTAGTCCGATCAAATTTCTTCCTTAGAATCATTATGATTCAAATTTCTTATCAGACCCAGTCCAATTGAATTTCATCCTAAAAGTATGTCTGATTGAATTTCCACCTCAGAGTCAGTCTGATTAACATTCCTCCTTAGATTTAGTCCAATTAACTTTCCTTATCTAAGTCCAATATATGAAATCAGCCTAACGATGGAATCATCATTATTATGGAAATCTTATAAAATGGAAAATTCACTCTACTACATTGAAATTCATCAAATATCATAAGCTATATATCTTTCAGACTTCTAAATTCTTTTTTCCTAATACTACTAGATTAGATGAAAATTTTATCATAATTCCTGGAACTAATAAAATAGTTATTATTCCTCTATTTCATAAAAATATTTTATTATGATATTTTTCTTGATTTACAAGAACTTTCAAAATGGAAAATCATTGTATGACATATATAGAAAACTATTATGAAATCTCTTACGTTCAACACCATTTTTTCTCTCAAACCAGAACTAAATATGATTGGATGCACCTATTATCCATTTTCTCTTAATAATTATATCATCACAAGTGTTACAAAATAACTTATAATATTTTATAAGAAACAGAATAGTGTTTCTTGAAAGCACACTACCCGATAATATAATGTTTTTGACAGAATTCCATCCTTCTATAAAAAAATGTTTTCATCCAAGAAAAGATAAAAATCCACAACACATTTATCTTTTCCCAATTTTATTTCTCTCTCCACCTTGATGTTTCTCTCTCCCATTATCTAATAACAATATGTTCAGAATTATAAAATTATGATATGTAAAATTTTCATTCAATGTATAAATGTGTTACATTATCTCCCCATTTTTTCAATATAATCCAATGCACGATGGGTGACATCCTTATAAGATTTAGAAAATAATTGGAGGAGGATAAACCTAAAGTTGCATCCTCAACTCAACAAACCATTCATTAGGAATTACCTTTTGTAATGATTTCAGTAATATAATACTTCGTTGAGATATATTATAGAGAAATATCTCTAGTAGAAAAATTATCTTTTATAAATTTGAATCTTTATATCAATTTTTTTTTTCTTGAATGATGAAAAATATTTTTAAAAATATCACTTGAACTATTATTATCAAAAATTATCTTCAGTGGTTTAGAAACATTTACTTTCAAATCTTCTAGGTGAAATTTTACAACAACATCTGAGTACAAAAATGAATAGACATAACATATTTTGATTCTGATGTGCTCTTTGTTACTGAGATTTTTTTCTTACTATACCTACATAAATAACATTCACCTAAGAAAAATGTTCCACTTTTGGATATTTTTCTATCATTAGAATTTTCAGTCCAATCGACATAAGTAGAAACATGAAGCTTATTCTCATTTTTTTTATTTGTATATCTACCCATGTGAATTTATTCCTATGACATATCTAAGACTTATTTTTTCCCCAACATATGTGATTATTTTGGATTGCATTGATACCTAGCACATGTATTCCCAACATTAACAATATTAGTAATTAAGGATGCAAGGTATGGAATACCTCATATCAACTTATGAAATTATTTCTGATCCACATTATTATTGGGCTCATCCTTACTCAAATCCATCCTAACTGATATAGGAGTAGAAACATTTTTTTATTCATCCATTCAAAATTTGTGTTACAATTCCCCTACATATTTTTATTTAGATAGGAATATGTAATTTCCTTTTTCCAAATTGTAAACCAATGAAGAATTTTAATTCTACTAACATTGACACCTCAGATAGATTTTAATTTTATTTATAAAATTTGTTATAAATATCATCTCTAGCACCCTCAAAAATTATCTTATCCACATAAACTATTATAATTAGAGATAGAGAGTTAACATCCTTCACATATAAGTTTCCTTAAACTTTTCCATTAAAAAACATTAAAATCCTCAAACAATTTTCTATAATATAATTTAATTCATATAGAGCTTTATTCATACCATAGAAAGATTTCTTCAATATACAAACATGTTTTTCTTCATCATCATATTGAATCCCATATGGTGGATCAATGTGAACTTATCCTCCAATTTTTCTATTGATAAGTGTTTGCATTACATCTATCTGATACACATTTTAATTTCTATGAGTAACCACTAGTAGAACAATTCTTATAATTTCTAATCTTTTTAAAGGGGAAATTATTTCATAAAAATCGACACCTTCCACTTTGGCATAACCATTACAAATAATACTTTCATGGTTTCTTGAAACTTATCCATGTTCATTAAAATTATTTTTTTCAAACCAATTTGTCCATATAAAATTTTTACAATTCAAACAGGAAAAAATTACCATGATCCATTTGTCTCAATTTCATCCATCTCTTAATTCTTATAATTCACCCATTAATTGTTTAAATATCGTCTAAAAATAATTTTGGGTCAATTTTTTAGATGAGTGATGTTTGATTTTCTAATCTCAACATTCCTCAAGTTTGAACTTGAGCCTTATGATTCCCAAGAATATCTTCGGTCTCAAAAAAATTTTTAAAGTAGGAAATCATAGAGTTCCTCTTCAAACACCACTTTCCTCATCGAATGATTCATCTCAATCATTATGCATTTTATTTTACTCAAATTTGTATTCATTAAATAATTTCAATTTTTCATCTTCATCATTCCCATCATCTTTTGTTAAATAAAATTAATTATCAACAATAATCACATTATATGAGTCCATGAACTTTTTTAAATGTTCATCCTTACATTTATGACTTCTTACACTCGGTTAATAACCTATAAAAGAAAATTTCTCAACTTTCCCATCAAACTATCCCAAACCCAAATTTTTTATTATAAGTAACTATAGACATCCAAAAACATTGAAATACTTCAATGAAGGTTTTTTTATAACACATTTAATTAGAAGTAATGTTGGAATTTTCCCTTACCAAACATTTGTTCAGGACATGTATAATAGTACTAAAAGATTCTCCCCCATATAACATTGAACTTTTTTACTCTGCCATCTTTCTTCTTCCAATTTCAACCAAACATCAATTCTTCCTTTCTACTACTCCATTTTTTGTGGGAGTTTATAGAGAACTATATAAATGTTTAATACCATACTTTTTATGATTAGATTTAAATGTATTTCTTGTAAAATATATTCCATTATCTATTTTAAAGCTTCATTGTAAAAACACCCATTTATTTATGAACTTTTTTCTGAAGACTACGAACAATTCTACATCCTATGAATTTTTTCATAAACAACATGAATGTAATCTAATTGAAACCATCAGTAAATGTGATAGAGTATAAATCACATTTTTTAAATTGATGACTCATTGGCCCACATAAATTTAAATAAATAACTTCAATTGGTCTGGTAGACTAAATCTCATCACTTTTATAACCTTTATTAGTCATCTAAAATTTGTGAAAATTTACACATACATATTATTATATTCATTTAAATTATGGCATTTTTTGAATTGAATCAAATATAGAATGTTTTTTAATTTTTTTCTTCCCAATGTTACCAACTATTCAATGGAACAGCTCTTTGTTATCCTCAGTACTTAAGTAATAGGATTTGTTAATTTCAACTATTTAAAATAGATTCCCACTAATGATTTCTCCTTTTATAAAAAACATTACCATATTTTATGATTTTGATAACACAAGAATAATTTTTGAAGATCACTTATTTCCCATCATCACAATATATACTTGTAATTTGTATATTATGCTTTAGTCAATCAAAATATAAGGCTTCATATATTTAAACTTTTTAGCTTCAATCTCAATCATCCTGATTCCTATGATTTTATATAAATATCATTCCCAAAGGTAATAACACCTCCATAATGATTTTCAACATTTTCCATGATTTTTAAATCACTTGTAAATTTTTTAGGAACACATGGTATCAAGTATCCGTGGTTTTTTCTTTTTTTTTCATTCATGGAAGTTTCAACAAAAAAAAGCTTTCTTAAAAATTATTCTTTCCTAATTTATTTTCTTTTATTTTATAAAAACTTGTTGTTAAATATTAGTAATATATTATTTATAAACATATCCCAGTTAATCACATGTTCCAAAATCATCTTCCAGACAGTCAAATGGTTTCTTTATTGGAAATTTTATAATATCTTGAGAATTCATTAATTCAACTTTCTTTAGGTTAGGGAAGTTACTCATTCTACTTTCACAATTTCCAAAATTTCTATAAAATCTGGTCTCTTATCCTGTTCCTAGTAAATTTCTTCTAGATTTGTTGGATGACTTTTCTTATATAGAAAATTTTCTCCCACTTACTGGATATAAGAGAAATGATTTTTTCATTCAAATGAAATTATTATTTATCTTTGGAATCACAAGGATCAACAACATCAATATCATGAAACCCCATTTTTTATAACAGATTAAAAATATTGTTCATCTTTAATATTCTTATTAAATATTCAATATTTTATCATTTCATAATAAACAATAAAGTTATGGAATACAATGAGAGATAAATCTTCATTATCTTATAATGTGTAAATTTTAGAATCAAACCTCTATGAAAATAATCTCATAAGTTTATTCACTATTCTGTAATCTTCCAAAACATTTACAAATACTCTTATGTTGAAAAACATTTCATTTAACATGTTGAATTATTCTCTAATAATTTCATAAACTATCATTCTTAAGTATTCAATCATACTATGGCATATTTGTATCTTTACTTCCATCATTTTGGTTTTCCCATCAAAAATAATTTGCAGCTTGCCCTACAAACTCTTTGAAGTTTTGAGACCCAACACCTTTATATAAATTTTTTTTGATTGAGACATGATAATATAATTCCAATATTTTTCATCAAATTAAATATTTATCATCCCAATAAAATTCACCAAGGAAACTTTTTCTAAATGTTGAAGCCCAATTGTAGCAGTATCAGCAACATCCATGCGAATAAATAGAAAATAAGAAATCATCTCATTTTGACATAAATAATCATTTGTATCATCAAACATAGGAATTAATATATTATTGATGGAATTGATATTAACCATGAAAAGAATTCATCATGGGACCATTTACTCTAATACCGAGTGGAATTCCAATGGATCGAATTACAACTAATAAGGGTCTGTGGAGTCAGTAGTTACCATTTAATAAGTTTCAAATCATTTAGAAACATAACCCACGTAACCTCATAAATTTAATTAAATTATTATATTATAGTAAATAATAATTCCTAAAAAAATGGAATGAAAGTAAAGTACACAAGATTTTTATGTTTTGGTCTCAGTGTGATAACCTATATTCATTACATAGAAACTCATATGGGTTTATGGAAATTCACTATAATGAATAAGTGAATACAACTTCTGTAAAAACCTTTTAGAACCCTTATATCTCCCAATAACAATGATAATACTAACTCCCATCAGTTTAAAATGGTTTCTTACAAACAATTGTGCAAAAAAATGTAATTACTTCATTCAAAATTCTCTACAGATGCCCTTCCCACAGTCCTCAGTCCGATGTAGATGGGTCTGATTCTCTCAATATGTTGAGGTTGGGTCTAATGGACTTAGTCTGATGAATTTAGTATGATGGAAATAGTATGATGAACCCATTATCAATTAGAATGACTAAACATCTTCTCAATTTCTCATTCCGATATTCCTTGGTCAGGTATTCCACATTTGGGTAACAAAATTTTTAGTTTTATGATCATATAATAAAAACTCTCTCCAGAAATTAACTATTGATCAAACATTTCAGTGCTCTACCATTTGTGACCATAAAATTTTTTTCATTGTAGGAATTTCTTATTATTTTATTTATAGGAATTTTAGAATAAAAAAGTATAAACTAAAAATCTTTTCCCGCATAATCTAATTCAAAACTCTAGGATTTCGGAATATTTGAATTTCATGTTGGACCACTTCAACTCTTCGCTAATCTTATGTAATCTTATTGATTAATATTCATAGTTATTCTTCTTAAACTTCTTAATTTTTCATCATTATGAGGGATCTTCCTTATCTCATTAGTATATAAATACATTGGATCATTATGATTAAATTTACTCACCACTTTACGATGGAACATTCTCATATCATTATGAATTGAATTTCCTCATCAGAGTTATTCTAGTTGAATTTCATTTAATAAGTCACTCTGATTTGATTTCATTATTATATTTAGTCTTATTTAATTTACTACTCAGAGTTAGTATGATTGACATTCCTTCTCATAGTTGATGTGGTTGAATTTCTTCCTCAATGTTAATCTAATTGACTTTCCTCCACAATGTCAGTCTGATTCACATTCCTCCTCAATGTCAGTCTGATTAACATTACATTTCTGAGTCAATCTGAAGGAATCCTTATAATGATAGAATTAACATTATAATGGAATTTTTAGTATTACTCAATTCTCATTACGATGGAAATCCACTCTAAATATTTAATATTATTCAATCCTCGTCAGCTATAAATCATTCAGACAACTAAGAACATCTATTCCAGTTACTTCTTAATTTGAAAAAATACTTAATTCCTACAACCAATACAATATTTATCATTCCTCAATTTCACAAAAATATTTTTTACTAGCCTTTTTTATAATTTATGGGAACCTTTATATTGGTTAAGCATCTTCCGACTTACTTATAAAATTATTTTGACTTCCCTTAATTTCATCATCTTTTTTCATTCCAAACAAAACTCAATATGATGGTTCCACCTATTTTCCCATTTTAATCATAATTATTTCCTCACAAGTGTTACATAAATATTATGATAACTGAGAATTACCAAAGTGAGTTTTGTGATACCACACAACTGGATTAAGAATTATGTTTTATTGAATTAAATCCTTCAGTGCTAAGAAATGTTTTCCTCCACATAACGATAAAACTGCCTCCCACATTTATTATTTCTCTATTTTCTTTCCCTATCCCCCTTGATTGTTATCTCCCACATTATATGATAAAAAAACATTAGATTCATAAAATATAGATAATTAAAAACTAGTTAAAATTTAAAAAGGAGTTACTTTATCTCTCCATATTCTAATATAATCCATGTAATGGTGGGGATTCCTTATGAGATTTAGGAAGTAATTGGAGGAGTTTGTAGATGAAGGGGTAGCCTCAACTCAGAAAAACATTATTTTGGAATTAAATAATTTAATATTTTATAAATGTGATACTTATTTAAGATATATTCTTTGAAAACATCTCGAGCAGCAACATTAACTTTTATATAGAGAAACATTATATCAAGGTGTTTTGATCTTGAATGTTGGGAATTGTTTTTAGAAAGATCTGATGCACCCTAATTGTCAAAAATTATCTTTAATGATTTAGAAAATTTTACCTTCAAATCATCCAGCTGAACTTTCATGAAAAAAATATGAGTAGAAGCCTAAATAGCTACAGCATATTCTGATTCTGTTGTGAACTATGATAGAAATCTTTGTTTCTTACTGAATGAACCTACAAAACATTTACACAAGATAAATGTTACTCTTGAGATTGATTTTATATCATTAAAATATTCAACCCAATTAGTATAAGTATAACAATGAAACATTATCCTATAATTTTTATTGTATACTAGACCATGTAATGTTTTTCCTAAGAAATATCTTAGAATTATTTTTCTTTCCAACATATGTGATTATTTTGGATTGCGTTGATACTTGGCACAAAACTTCACAACATAAACTATATATTTATTTGAGGACATAATTCTGGTGAGTATCTACAACTATAAACATTATTGTAGCTTCTATCCTTAAAAGGGTGTAAAGGTTACATAAAATACACTGCTTCAACCTACCAATAGCCTTTACAAACAATCCTTTCATTATTCCTTGAAATATATCCATCTTCCTTAAACATTTTTATATAAACCAATTTGGTTTTGACAACATTTTTTCCTTTCAGGCATGGAAAAAATTCTCATGTTTTATTTTTCACAATTTCTTCCAAGTAATTATTCATATAATTCACACATTCATTATCTGTAATAGCTTCAGAAACTAATTCGAGTTCAACTTTTAAGATGGGTAAATTTTTATTTTCTATTCTCATCATTTTTTTGGTCTGATCTAGATCCTTATTATTCCCAAGAACATTTTCAGTCTCACCATGTTTTTTTAAAGTAATAAATTTCATATTTACCCTTCCTACATTAATTTCATTATCACATGATTCATTTGAATCTTCATTCACATTACTTTTCTCAACTTCATTTTTGTTTAAAACTTTTTCTTTTTCTTCCTCAACATTCAAATTTACTTTTTTTTAAAGAATTTGGTTTATCCATAAATTTCACATCATATGAGTTCACCAACTTTTGTAAACACTTATTCATACATTTTTTCCTATTTCCATTTATCGAATAACCCATAAAAGTTCCTCACACATATTTCTCATCAAACATTACTTGATCCTCATTTTTTATTTTTAGTAATCATGGGATTACAAAAAAAATTGATGTACTTAAATGAAGGATTTATATTATACCACATTTCAAAATAAGTGATGTTTGATTTTGGTTTTACCATACATTTCTTTATAACATGTATAATAGTGATAATAGTTACTCCCCAATATAACATTGAATGTTTGTACTCTGCTAACATTAAACATCCCATTTCATCAAACATATATTCTTCCTTTATGTCACTCCATTTGTTTATGGTATATAATGAACTATACTGATGTAAAATACCCAAATTTATAACATAATATTCAAAATTATTTATTGTAAACTCTATTCCATTATATTTTCTCCATTTTTTTATGCAAACCCCCTTTTGTTTCTTAACTTATTTTAAAATTAATAGGAACAGATCTATATACATTGACTGGTGTTTCATAAACATGATGTTTTTCATCTGTGTGAAAATATAAATAATGCAATATAGTAAAAATACCCATTTTTTATTGATTTCTCATCGACCCACAAAAAAAATCAATATGTCTAGTAGACTGAATCTCAACTCTCTTATACATTTTATTACTCGTCTTAACTTTCTAAAATGTTACACAAATATGCTCTTCTACTATTTTAAATTTAATATAGTCTCAAAAAGTATCAACTTTATAATGTTTGGAAATGTTTTTCAACCAAAGGTGGTCAAGTATTAGGTGCCTCAACTTATTTTAATCTTTAATACTTATGTCACATGAGTTGTTGAATTTTATTATTTAGAAGATATTCCCCCTGATTCTTTCTCCTTTTATAATAAATTTTCCATATGTTATGTTTTGGATAACACTCAGATCATTTTTGAATTTCACTTCTTTCCCATAATCACATAATAGACTTACACTGAGTAAGTTATGCTTTGGACCATCCACAAAAAAATAATTCCTTAGATTTAAAATTTTCATCTTCAATCCTTGTTGTTCTAATTCATATTATTTTTAGAGAACGAAAATTATCAATGGTAACAACACCTCCATCATGATTTTCAACTTTTTTCAATATTTTTTATTCACCTTTCATATGTAAATAACAACTAGTTTCATGTATCCATGGTTTGTTATTTTTACATTCTATCAAGGAATTATTAACTATAAAGGATCTTTGTTCCATGTTCTTATTTCCTAATTCATTTTCATATATTTTATACAAATATTTTCTTATTAGTGTAGTCTTACAATATTTCGAAATTTCACATGGTTAATAACGTATTCGAAAAAATTATTCCAGATATTCAACCTGATTTTTTATTAGAAAATTTCTAATATCATGATAATTCATTTTTTTCAAATCTATATAGGTTATGAATGTAAATTATTCTACATTCACTATTTCTTCACCTTCAATCAAAAAATACTCTAAGTATAGTTAATCTATTCCAAAAACTATAATATTCATGTCCATAGATTCAATAGAACTAACAATAATAATAAAATCTTGATTTTCTATTGATTTAAGATCATTATCCATAGAATCTTTATTGAGGTTGATAACATATTTCTTCTCTAACATAATCTAGACATGTTCCATCCTTCTTACTAATGGGGTTTATAATTTTTGAAGATAGAATAGGTTTCTCACATCACTTCTCAGCCCATTGTTTATTAACACCTTTATTCCCAGTATAAATGTTTTAAAAATGAGATGAAACATTATTTCTTTGTGGGTGAGGATACCCCTAATTTTTTATTGGTACTTTATGAGTAACTTTATAATTCTAGGAAGTTACTTCCAAAGATTTTTTGAAGTTTTGATTCTTCTTCCTCAATCTATACCTATACTCAAGAAGATTTTATTGAAACTTTTTAACATCTTCTTCCTTGGCAACTATATTCTTAATTAGATCCTTAACTATCTTTCACTGTGATGATATTATACGTTTGTAGAAAAATATAGCATGGATGTATTCTTCTTATTTATTGAAAAATCCTTTTTCACCTTCAAAATATTTTCCATAATATTTATTTATCATTCTGGTTTCATTCTTGAGAGATCTATTTTTCTCAATATATGAAACAAGTTCTATTCACAGCTAATATTCGTTGTAAGATTCTTCGTCTCTTTATTCTTCACTATTTGATGAGTCTTCAAATTTTTAAACTTTTTAAAAGAATATTATAACATTTTATGACCTTTCACCTTCATTATAATTATTTTTAGTTTATTCAGATTCATTTTTCTTAATAAAAATACTTATCTTGTTCCCGTTAAACTTATTCTTATATTTTTTTGATGAATTTTCTTCTATGGAAATTTTTTTCAACTTCTCAGATATAAGAGGTATGATTTTATCATTAAACTCATCAACATTTTATCTATGGAATAAATAGGATCCACTGCTTGAAAATCTTAAATTTTTATTTTTCTCGTAGTTTTAAAATAAATTTCATCTTTCAAATTATTTTACAACATTAGAGAATTTCGCATTTCATATGAAACAATATTGTTGTACAATTCATCAAGAGATAAATAATATTTCTCTTATAATGTATAAATTTTAGAATCAAAACTATCTAGAAATTATCTCATAAGTTTATTAACTATTATAGAATCATCCTAATCATTTTGATATCCTATGATGTTACAAAAAATTAAATTTACCCTATTGATGTATTCATCGATACTTACTTCATATCTCATTCTTATGTATTCAAACATACTACTCCATTTTCGTAGCATTCCTTCTGTTACATTCTTATTCCCATCAAAAATAATTTCTTGCATGTCCTACATACTCTTTTGTGTTTTAAGACCCATCACTTTTATTTGAACATTTTCTGATGGAGATATTTGAATAGAATTCCAAGATTTTCTACAAACTTCAAAATTTCTCTTGTCAACAGAATTAATTAGGGTATATTTCTCAAAAAGTGGACACAAAATTGTAGTATCATAAATAAAATCTCTACTAACAGATAGGATATACTGAGTAATCCTATTTTTCAATCAATAATACTCTTTTTTCATCAAACTTAGGAATTAGAGATCATGATCTATCAAATTTTTTATACATAGATTATAGAGAGAAGGGATACTATCTCACTCTAGAAACATAGATATATTAGGGATTCTTTACCTTCATCATTTAAACTATACTATAATGGAGGATTTCCTTATCCCTGGAATATTTCATTCCCACCACATCGCAACTTCTCGGAGGAAATAGGTGCCCCATGTCCATGTTCCTGTCATGGAAACAAGAAACGAAGTTGCCCCAAATGATATCTCTCACATTCGTTCCTTCAATAATAGATACCAGGGGATCTCATTCATGGATGCTCTAAAGATTATTGATCTATGTAATGAAATAATGAAAAAGACTCCCCTTATCATGGGGCTTCATGATGGTGAGTTTTTGGTGGAAGCAGAACATGATTCTATTCATCAACGCATGAAAATATGAAATTTTTATGACATGGGATGCATCTCCTACCTCAATGGTAATTGCCCTTATACCTTATCTGAATTACATAACCATATTGCACACATATGGAATTCTTTGAACTAGAAACTAATCCCAATAGGAAAATTTTATTTTCAAATTCTGTTGAAAATGCAAGAGGATATAGATAGGGATTGGAAGATAGGACACCTTAATCTAAAATTGGGTTTGCATAGAATTTATAACTAGGCTTCTACTTTCAATCCACATACTAATAGGAACATAATGGTACAAGTCTAGATCAAATTTTAGGGACTTAATTGGTTCTTTTGGAACCCAAAAATTCTGAACGATATTTTTTTCTTCATAGGATCTCCCCTCAAAATTGTTCCATGAACCATAAATTCCGACATAGGACTCTTTTCTAGAGTTTTGGTTGAAATCAAACATGACTCAAAGTTTCCTAATACTCTTTATTTCAATGCTAATGACAAAAAATCCGAAATTAGAATAGAATATGAGAGAAAACCTCCCTTTTGTGATCATTTTAAGATCATTGGTCATAGAATCTACAACTATAGGGTGATTAGAAAGCAAGCAATTCAACCGATTGAAAATGATTGGAAGTAAATAAAGAGAAATAGAAAAGATAAATCCCCATTGATGGATATACCTAAACCCCCCAAAAAATATGAATCTTGGGTGAAGGAATCAAGTAGTTAGGCACAGATAGGAAGAAAATTCTAATACTAAATAGGCAAATATTCTTGAAGAAGATGACAACTCTATTAATGATCAGGGCCTCTTAGAAGAATTGAAATTATTTTCTTAAACACTATTAAGTTATCCATGAATGAAAGAACCTAATATATTTCCAACTAATAAGATATCAATTTCTATTCTCATATAAATCTATGAACATACCCTGGGTCAAAGGGATACACTTTTGAAGTGCATTGCATACAATTCATGCACTGCATCCCCTAGCATTTGCGATTTCCCTGGGGAAACATCTTCTCAAACTGTGGATTTTCACACTCCGACTTGGGGTACTATAAATTCCAAAGACCCTTACCTCTTAACTTAAAATGATACTTTAGGTGATAAGAATCAAATCAATAGAAAAAAATGACTTATACTCCTTTACCCATGTGAACAGAACTTCTTTTAATGGTTTTAAAACACTGGATTCAACTAGACATGCTATAAAATCTTGGAATTAACTCTCTAACTTGATAACTATGAAATAAATTGAAAAATATTTGTATAATTAGGTGACTATAACTATTTCAAAGGAATTTTAAACTGTCAAAACATTGAGTATACACTTGGTACCATATCCAAAGTACAAGATCTTAAAGGCTCAACTAAACAGCTTCAACCAAAGGAGGATTATGGGGTGGAGAAACCTGACCCAACCATAAATGGTTCATTAACCCAACCTAATTTGAAATCTATTTTTGATAAGTAAAGTACTACTACCATAGCTAACAATGATTATAATTTATAAATGAATAATGAAACCAAATATATAGAGAATATACTAGTCTCTTCTTCCACTGCTCTCATCAAATCTCTTAGCAGTATTATTGACCCTAAAACTATGGATGTACAAACCAATACACAAAAAAACTAAATCTATTAATCATGGTATTACATGTTCTGTTATAGACCCTGATTTTATGTAGCAAAAAATGACACCTTAGTGAGGATGCAGTTCCAGCCTTCAGATCTAGACACTATCCAACAGCAGGATTTAACTCCTTAAAAGGCTTTAGGTACTCCTATTTCTCTACTTATAGTTAGTGATGACTGGTCTATAAAGTCTAGATACTTTATTTCTAAGAAAATTATCAATACTTTGTTGATACATCCTAAGATTTCTACAGACTCCACTATGAGAAATCCAATAAAGGAACCAAAAATGAAAAGTCCTATTACATCTAGTAATGAACAAGAACAAGCCACTAACACTTAAGAGGATGGAAGGTCTATGAGAAAAAAAGGTTCCGAAAAAATAAAAAGGAGAGTTCTAACTCCAAATTTAGTTTTAAATGAAGATACCCTTTTTGAATTGTTAGGGTATCACCAACTCTGACACGTTCATTATTTTAAAATGAATGTTTAATACCCACTGTCCAATGTTATTTTCAATTGATGGAACTAAAATTAATATTTTTTCAAAATACTTATATTTATTTCAACATAATTATATGTTTACTAGTGCTATCAATTATACTCTCAATGTTGAATCGTTATGGATTTTTCGCACACTCTTCTTAACAGAATATTAGGGTTTTCAAAATCTATTACCAAATTCTTACTTTCACTTATAATATTGAAGGAACACACTATTTATGATCCTTTTTTAATTATAATAATTTATATCAATAAATAAGAACTATTTAGAATTATCTCTCATATCTAGGCACTAACATAAATTCCATTGGTTTCTTATTAGTAATTTTTATGACATTTTTAACTCAAGTGAGAAAATTGGACCATCTCATGATTCTATATCTACAGGAGAATTTAACTCCTCTACTGAAGACAATAATCTCATTGAAATTAACATCACTAGTGCAAAAGACACTTGGTATATGATACATTATAACAAACTGGTTTTCTCCATGTTGGATAGATCCTTCACGAATATCCCTGATTTACATAATTAAGACACTGTCTTCAGCACCACACTTTACTGGCTTAACATTGATCATCACCCAATACTGTTCAATGTCTCATCTAAAGGCATGAAACCAAGGATACCTTTCAGATTTAACGATGTGTGGTTCTCTTATGATGAGTGAACCCATATCATCCAAAACATTTGGTCCTCATTGTCTCGTTACAATGATTCCTTTACCTGTAACCTCAAATTACAACATCTCAAAAATGCTCAAAAATAATTGTGCAGCTATAAATCCAAACAAGTTAACAGTGACATCATGATCCTTGAGAATTAACTCAATGATATTCAAAACAAAAATACCACCTCTGACCTCAATACTAATCCTACTCAAGAACTAAACATTTCAGTCAAACAAAAATCCCTGTTCATGTTTAATGAAAATATGAGAAAACAAGTGTTTAAAGGTAAATGGTTAACTGACGATGAAAGAAATACCATATTCTATAACTCTCTTCAAAGAATCAAGAGGTCCTGTAGGCCGTTAACCTTTCTAAAGGATGGGGAAAACCTACTTGACAATGAAGAGGACATCGATCATCATATTGTCTTCTACTATGAATCTGTATTCAATGGTCTGTATATTAACAAAGACTTACTTCCTGATGGAATTTTTTAGTGTTCACTGATAAGGACAACACCTTCTTCCTCTGCTCTCTGATGGAGCCTGAAATCAATGACACTATCTTCAGTTTGAATCCTGATAGTGCTTTGGGCCCGGATGGCTTCAATAATGGTTTCCTTCAACATTTTTGGGATGTGATTCATATTAATGTTTGTAAACTAGTAAAATCATTTTTTAATGGGGTGCTTCTTCATGATCTCAATGCCCAGTTTCTCACCTTAATCTCCAATGTGGATAATACCTCTGAGATTCACATGTTTAGACCTAATGTTCTTATCAATACTCTATATAAAATCATCACAAAAATACATGCTAATAGTCTTTAATCTATCATGGAAAAAATATTTTCTTGGAAACAATTTGGATTTATGAAGGATAGATCCCTTCAAGACAATATATTATATTCCTCTGAGTGTGTCAATAACTTGACCAAAAAATAGAAAAGGAAACATAACTATAAAACATGACATCAGAAAAGGCTTTGACAGTATAGACTGGAGCTTTATTTATAAGGTCCAGTATGGGTTTAGATTTAGTGCCTCTTTCATTACTGCAATCAGAACTATTTTCAACTCGGTGTCTATCTCCATTTTTTCCAATGGATCTCCCAAGGGAAAATTTAAATACATCAAAGGTGTCAGACAAGGTGATCCACTTTCTTTCAACCCCTTCTTGATAGTAGCGGACTATATTAGTCATCTGATCAACCATCTGGTGGTCTAGAATAAGCTGAATCCCATCCATCTCTCTAAGAATTTGAATGCTCCTATTTACCTTTTTTATGCTTGTGACATCATTATTTTCCTTCAAGGTGATAAAAGGAACATTTTTAATCTCAAAATTGTGCTCACATACAATGAAGAGGTTTTTGGCTAAACCATTAGTTAGAACAAATCCTGCATTTTCATTGGGAAGAACATTCCTCCCAATAGAAAATGTAACATAATCAGTGACATCAATTTGAAAGAAGGTACACTCCCTTTCATTTATCTTGGGTTTTATGTCTTTTGGGGAAGGCCCAAGTTCTATCACATTGCAACTATTGTTGAACAAATTCCAAATTATCATTCTTATTAGAATGGTAAAGCAATCTCTTTGGAAGGTAGGAATTTCCTTTTTAAATCTACTATTGTCTCGCAGATGGTTTACTCCATGATGGTCTACAAATGGCCTATTAGACTTACTAAAAATATGAACATCATTATTAATAATTTCATCTAGACTATTAGTTTTTGGAATTAAAACGTGTGATTATTACATGGTCAGTGTATTGCCACCCCATTGGTAATGGTGGTATTGGTATAAAAATTGTAAAATTCATTAATGAAGCCCTTCAGGATAAGATCACTTGGAACCTTCTTCATAATACCTCAGATGCTATAAAATTTCTAAAGAATAGATTTCTTTTCAACCATAAGGTGGGAAATTAGAACTACATTAGCTCCTCCAATTGGCCAACCATCAAACACTCCTTCACCAATATTATGAATAATTATAGATAGATGGTCTCTAGAATCTCTACTATGAAATTATGGTTGGATAACTGGTCTGTCACACCTTTAATTTCAATGATTACTTTTGATCAAACTCTTGAAAATATCTAAATCACTATCAGTGATATTTTAAACTCTCATCATGACCACCTCCCTAATAATATTCTAAATGTCATTGAAAACTACTCTTTCACTTAAACTAATGATTTCTTAATTTGGGAACCAAATCAAAACGGTATTCCTCACTCAAAATATTTATATAATCACTATTTATATACCCCTAAGAATGATTATAGTTGGATAAAACATTTTAACACACCTTGGATTAAACCATCGAGATTTACTCTCATCTGGTGTCTCACTCACAAGAGAGTCCCCATAGATATTTTCCTCCAATCTTTTGGAATCTGTCTTTGCTCTAAGTATAAAATTTGTAACCAATAAAGAGAAGATTCTAACCTCCACTTCTTTTCTTGTACTACTTCTTATACTCTTTGGAACTATATTCTTGACATTTTTAATTGCATCTTGTTGATTCTTGACTTTGTGAAAACTCAACTAACAAAATGTTATGAAATAGAAGGCACTCAACAAATCTGAAAACCTTTCCTTGCTACAGTTATTAAACTCCTCCATGTGATCTGTTATCATTGGAATGCAATTATTCATAACAATTAGTCACTCAATCTAAATGCATGTCAAATGTGGATCATTATCGTCGTACATAATACTTCTTTGTTGCAGAAGTCACATTTCCACAACACCATGAACGACGTTGGAATCTTTATGCTTCTATGGATTAATAGAAATTTATGTCAACTGAATCACACAATAGAGGTGTTATAGAGATATCGTCTCCTTGGATGGATCAATATCTACATTGTTGGCGCCTTCAAGGGAAACCCGAGCCTTGTAGGGTGTGGTACTGTTTTTAAGAATCACATTCGTCAGATTCATGTATGTTTCATAGGTAATTGTAGAATTTCCACTACCCTTGAAGATAAGATGTTGAGTTTGATATGTGTAATTTCGTTTTCCAATATCTTAGGTTGGAACATGTAACGTCCCGATTATGGGTTCCACTCAACGGGTGCCTCGAACCCGGTTAGACACATGACATCAAGCGCATTTTCCCAAATTCTAGAGGCTACCGACTAGAAGCAAGGGACAAGGTTTGATAGTGGTAAATTATGCCCTCATTTGTCAAAGTGTAGCACAACAGAATTAAATTTTAAGCATACAACAACAGCAGAAGCAATAAACCATACAAATTTAAAATAAACAACTGTAGTAAAATATAGCCAACGGTTATATTGATAATTATGCAACATGTCTCAAGTTCTTAGAAAACAGCTAGAACATGTTACACAGTAATATAGTACAATAAAATATAGAGTACATCAAATCAAAACAAAACAACTGGTAGCATGGCGAGCCTAAGAACGGTCCCATGCTCCCCAACTCCTCAGCAGCAATCAAGTACCTATATAGGGACCCTTTCCATTATCCATACCTGCAGAAATGTAATCTATTTTGGCCGAAGACATGACCCAAACAGGGTGTGAGAAATAAATCCCAGTGGGCACCCACCCAAGGCCCGTGCCAAACTATGTGAAAATATGCAATAATAGTGTGCAGTAGTAAAATGCAATAAACTAAGATGTACTCAAATGTAACTGACTTTACCAATTATTTTGCCTCTTTATTATTCATTTAATCATTCATTATAAGGAAACCACCACAGTGAATTTCTATGTAAGCAGTCAGTGTCCTCAGACATGCAAACCTTACCCTTAGGTAATCAGAAACATAACCCACAGGTAATTTCCCACAGGCATAACATATATTTCCCTCAGGCGTACAAGTGTCTCCATCAGGCACATAGTCTATTTCCCATAGGCACGGAAGATGTTTCCCTTAGGCTAAAAGATGCACTGCCCTCAGGCGTAATAAAACCCTTCCCTTGGGCTAAATAAGTAACTAGTCCATTCCAAACATGTAAAAAAGCAATACACATTCACTTCCTCTCAACGAAATTCTATAATCATTATTACAAAGGTATACCCTCTCTTATCTGGGTGAAACGGCTAAACAGAGGAATGCACCCCCCGAGGTGGTCATGGATCCAAGAAGTGAACCCAAACAACAATTTATTATCACATTTAATTACCTTTACAATTCTCGGTATTTAAGATAGCCAAGGCCTCAGCCACAAGACACACCATCATGGGTTCATGGCACAATGATTCACACAAACGCACCATAGTTGGAAATTAAACACCAAGGCACCTACCTTAAACGCCCCTGAACGGTATACGCGAATGAAAATCCTCGAATTGTCCAAGAACAACATAGATCTGGGGTAAAAGAAAACCCATTCAAACATAAATAACTTCCCTTAGAAGAATAATTGTCAAGAACGGCTTAAAGAGAGTGGATTTCATACCCGGGAGGTTCCAAAGAAATCATCATAGGTGAAAACAGATTCCTGATGCTTGATCTGGAGATCCTCAAAGGTCTGGCCTCCTCTCCTAACTCGTTCTTCCAGTTCTAAACAATCCCTATGAACATGGGAGGCCACTGCACATTTTATGCGAAAAAAAACTACATGGCATTTACTTCTCAAGTACAAGGCGTGTACTTTTCATTTTTTAATTGTTCCTTCGGTGGATTCTTTCCACCTCAGCACTATTCATCCATCGACATGATTACATGGTATGTATTCCTGATCACATGGCATGTACCTTCATCCATCTGGAAGCTGCTTCCACGGCCATACTATTTTCCTGCCGACAGACTACACGACGTGTACATACCCACTACACGGTGTGTAGTTAGTTTTCACACCCTTCATCACCAGCATGGCTACACACCCTGTGTACTCCACCCACACGGTCAAAGTACATGGTGTGTGGAATAGTACGCAACGTGTAGTCACAAAATTTATGATTTTCCCCATTTTCATTATTTTCACAAAAAAACGTAAGGAAAAGTGAAAAGATGAAAAACGTACCTCAAGAATAAGAACAGGGTTCTTACATACTTCCCCCCTTAAAAAAATTTGTCCCTGAATTTCCCTTCTATTTGTAGCGAATTTAAATCTCATAACATCTCTGGCCACTGAGCACGTACATCTATCTCCCACTCCCAATTTTCATCCTACACATATCCATGCTGCCATAGCACCCGTACGAGAGGATTTAACTGGCCTCGGAGAACCTTTGGGATCCTATCCATGATACGAATCGGATGCTCCTCAAAGGACACATCTTCCTCAAGCTCAACCTCCTCGGGATGAAAGATGTGAGATGGGTCTGAATGATAGTGACGCAACTAAGATACATGGAAGCATCACACATGGCTTGGTACCTCTTTGGTAACTGCAGCCGATAGGAAATCAGCCCGACTCTTTCCTGAATCTAAAATGGCCCCACATACCTCGGTGAAAGTTTACCTTGTCTCCTAATCCGTCTATGTCCCAACAACGGCAAAACACGTAAGAAAACCCGATCCCTGACCACGAACTCCAATGGTCGTCTGCAGTAATCAGCATAAGATTTCTGATGATACTGTGCGGTAGCCATCCACTTCTTAATCAACTAGACCTACTCAGAAGTCTCCTGCATGAGATGTGGTCTTAGTAAAGCTGCCTCACCTGCCTCTAACCAGCACAAAGGTGATCGGAATATCCTACCATATAAATCCTCATATGGTTCCATCTCAATAGTTTCCTAAAATCTATTATTATAGGAAAACTCGACTAGGGGTATATGCTTCTCCCATGAGTCCCCAAAGACTAGGACGCATGCACACAACATGTCCTCTAGCACCTGTATCGTATGCTCTAACTGACCATTGGTCTGAGGGTGGTAAGCTATGCTCAAAAGAACATGTGTCCCCAGTTCCCTCTGAAAACCTTTCCATAAACGAGGTGTAAAACGAATGTCCCTATCTGAAACAATAGAACGAGGGACTCCATGAAGATGTAAGACCTCTCGGATATACAACTTCCCAATATTGTCAACTCTGAAGGTCTCCTTGATTGGAAAAAACTGAGCTACCTTCCTGAGTCTGTCCACAATGACCCACACGACATCATTGCCTCGAGGTAACCTCGGCAACCCAGTCACGAATTCCATCACAATATCATCCCATTTCCACTCTAGGATGGGTAACTATTGTAACAGTCCAGCTGGCCTCTGATGCCCCGCATTCACCTGCTGGCAGGTGGAACACCTCATAACAAAACCAGCTACATCCCTCTTCATACTCGGCCACTAGTACAAACGTATCAAGTCTCAGTACATCTTGGTAACCCCATGATGAACTACCCAAGCTAAAGCATGAAACATCCACATCAGCTCCTTGCGTTTATACCCTAGAACCCATACTCATCCTTGAAAATGCAATACCTCATCATCACCTATTGTCCAACTAGGAGGAGGGTCCTCACTTGCCACCTACTCCCGTAGAACTAGGCCATCTAAATCAGATACCTCTCTCATCCTCACTCTATCCTGGAGGTTAGAAGTCACAGCTAAATATGAATGATAGTTTTTCCCCTGACTGTCGTGCACCTCCAAATGTATCTCATGGAACAAGGCCATCAGCTTCCATTCACCACTGGCCTCATGAACCGCATGTGTCTGAGTCTTCCGGCTCAGTGTATCAGCTACTGCATTACCTTTTCTAGGTGTATAAGAAAGTTCAAAATCTAAGGAATGAAGAAATTCCACCCGCCTTCACTACCTCAGATTCAAGTCGTGCTGAGTAAAGATATACATGAGACTTTTGTGGTCGTTGAAAACCACAAAATGCTCTCCCAAGAGATAATGTCTCGAACAGCGCAACGCATAAACAACTGCAGCCAACTCAAGGTCATGGGTCGGGTAATTCCTCTCATTCGTCCTCAACTGTCAAGAACCGTATGCAACAAATTAGTCGCCTTGCATCAACACTGCTCCCTATCTAATACCTGATGCATCACAGTAAACTGTATTGATCATCCCTTGTTATGGAAGTATCAGTACTGGTGGTGATGTCAACCTTCCTTTCAGGTCATGAAAGGTTGTCTCGCAAGCTTCTGACCAAACAAACTTCACACCCTTCTTAGTCAAACCCATAAATGGTGCTAATAAGAGGGAGAAGTCCTGTATGAAGCATCTATAGTAACCATACAACCCTAAGATACTCTGTATCTAAAACACGTTCTTAGGCTTCTCCCATGAAACTACTTCTCTCACCTTCTCTGGGTCTACTACAACTCCTTCCTCTAAGATGATATGACCCAGGAAGTGAATATGGTTCATCCAAAAGTATTACTTTGAGAGCTTATAATATATAAGATTCTCTCTCAGTGTACTCAATAAAATCTCATGATGGTTGGCATTGGTTGTGTCGAGTGTGATAGTACACCAAGATGTCATCTACGAATACTACCACAAAAGAATCTAGATAAGGATGGAACACATGATTCATCAGAGCCATAAAAACTGATGGCGCGTTCGTGAGTCCGAACGGCATAACCATGTACTCTGATAGTCCATACCTACTCCAAAAATCTAAAAGCGGTATATCTGATGCTCTCACGCATAGTTGATGATATCCAGATCTCGAGTCAATCTTCAAGAACACTCATGCTCCATGATGTTGATCAAAAATATCATCAATCCTCAAAAGGGATATCGGTTCTTGACCGTCAATTGGTTCAGCTTCTGATAATCAACACAGAATCTGAGGGTACCATCTGCCTTTTTTCACAAAAAGGACCAAAGAACCCCAAGGATAAGTACTGGGTCAGATAAAACCCTTTGACTGTAACTCCTCTAACTGTCTCTTGAGCTCCTCCAACTCTGCTGTAGCCATCCTATAGGGACGAATGGACACCGGTGCTGCTCCTGGCTCAATCTCAATAGAGAAATTCACCTCTCGTTCTAGAGGTAGACCCAGAACGTCATCCGAGAAGACATACCTGAAACAATCAACAATTGGAAGGAAATATTTCTGACAAGTCCCCTGATCATCCAGATATAAACTCGCAATCTGAGTTATGACTCCACCTAGCCCATGATGTAATGGTCCATCTTGACTAGCCTGAACATCCCATTCACCCTTGTATAGAAACTATCCTCCCTCTGGTGACGTGAACCTCACCTTGTGACGATAGCAATCCACAAAGGCTCTAAAGGGAACCAACCAGTCCATCCCGAGAATGACATCATAGCTCATAATCTCTAAGACATAGAGGTCCCATATAAGGTGACACACATCATCCTCAAGGGGTAACTCCTTGCTCTAATGCACACCAGCCATTCTAGTCCAGAACTGAGTTTCTAACATCATAACAGCAGAAGAAAAAGAAACCCAGAGCTGAAGGCTCTCCACAACGGGCACAGATATGAAACTATTTGTAGCACCTGTATCGAAAAGTACTGAAAATAATATAGAAGCTACTAGAATAGTACCTCTGACAGTAGAAGGTCCGGGATCCTACTCCTTCTGGGTCTATTGCACTGCATGTGCCTACCCAGTTCCATGGCCCTACGACACAGCCTAGCTACCCTAAGTTGTCCCGCCCTGCTGCCTTTGAGATCCTGCTGTCTGGCTACCATGGCCACGACCACCATCCCTGCCTGCATGCCTAGATATTATTATAGTTTCCTAAAGGCTAAGAAGCTGCTGGTCCTGATCTCGCATGCAGAGTCTACACAGAACCCCTCTCACTAGCCACTGGTGTAAATGCCCTGCAAAAGTGCTGCAGATGACCCATCTTGCCGCAAGCTCGGTACTCCATTGGGTCTCATGGACACTGAGGTCTCTTGTGCCCCTCCTTACCACACTGGTAGCACTGGAACTGGCCACCTGAAACATTCTTCTAGATGGTACTACCACCCTGAGAGATGTCCATATGCCTCTTCCTCTTACCGGTATAAACAGTACCAGAAACTGGTGACGAACCGCCCTGGCCCACACCACTAGCATCCTGCAGGTTCCTCTCAGTAATCAGTGTCTGGTTCACAATTTCAGGATCTTTCGGCAACCTGAAAACATTCACCAGTTATATGATGTCATATCGAAGACCATCCTCAAAGTGTCTGGCTCTCAACGTCTCATCACCCACCAGAATGGGTGCAAAACGCTGAAGCTCGGTGAAGTGAGAAGAATAATCCATCACTGACATAGCGCCCTGCTGCAGGTTCATGAACTATCGATCTCTATCATCCCTCAGCATCTATGGAATGAATAATTCATAGAATACTACTTGAATATCATCCCACCCCATGTCTCTATGATGCTCTGACTGGGTAGTGACATCCCACCACCTCTTGGTGGAATCATGCAGCAAATAAGTCACGACCTTGACCCACCTCCCTGGAGGCATCTCAAGATGCACGAAGATAGTATGCATAGACCCCAGCCATGACTCCGTAGCCTGTGGTCCGCCATCTATTAAAAACATAGGCGGATGTTGCTACTGGAATATATGAGTCAGCTCGTCCATAGATGTGGCAGCTGGCGGTACTCCCTGAAAGTTCTGCATGAACCGCATAAAGCCTTCACGGAACTGTGAATCTGATCATGTGTCTGGTATAACGGTTGGCGTCGCATCTAGCTCTGCTGGAGGATCCATCAGTAGCCCATAGCCCACCATCTCTGGAGTATAATCGTGGTCGATATCTTGTCGAACAACGCGTGGCTGTCTTGGCGGCATGACTCTACATGATCAAGCCCACACCTTAGATCCAAATTATCAAAGACTGAAAATAATGGGACCCAAAAGGGAATAGGAGGAAGAAGGAATTCAAGATTCGCAAAACCAGACTACATGGCCTGTACCTGAATTCTTTTCCCCTGCCTGGGTCCTTCTACACAGCGAAGCCACATGGCTCCCATTCAACAAACTACACGGCGTGTATACTGACTACACAGTGTGTATGGTGTAATTTTCAAACTACCCGAGTCGTTTGTGACATGGCCGACTACTCATCTTGACACTACATGGTGTGTTACACCCGCACACGGCATGTACACCACCCCATTTCCTAGCCACATGGATAAGTCCACATGGTATGTCCTCAAACAAGACCACACAGCGTGTCTCAGAGGTACACATCGTGTACTAGACAAGCTCCGCCGACCCGTGTTGTTAGTTACAAGGTCAGATACATGGCTTAAACTACACGGTGTGTTCCATATACCCACGGCGTGTTCACAAACTGATTACATCGACCCATGTTATTAGTTACACGGTCGGATCCCAGGTCAGACCACACTGCGTGTTCGATAGTGGACACGGTGTGTATGTCTTAAGATATCCTCCGTTTGTGTTGTTAGTTACATGGGCGGACTCTGGGTCAACACTAAATGGCGTGTACATCTGGTACACGGTGTGTTTTCCCCAAGCATTTCTCTTTCTCGTGTCCCTGCCAACACGGTCTTTGACACAGGAAGCGACTACACGGCGTGTACTTAGGGTACACATTGTGTACATAAAAAGTTTTCTTTTATTCTAAAAGAGAATAACACACGGCGTGTGTCTGAGGAACTACACGGTGTGTATACTGGGTTTTCCAGAAAGTGCACCTCTGAAACTACTCCATAACACATAAAATACAGAAAAACAACACCTAAGTGCCAAATTCTGATACGTAAGGGCCCATACTCCCCATGAATAAATGTTTGGCATCTTATATGTTTTAAAACCAAAATAAATAGTCAATGATCCACCAAATTCTGGTCAATGGGGTACCATACTCCCCAAAAACCAAATTTTAGAATCTATTCATTCAACAAACTCATACCAAGATACCCTATCACATAACAGGTATTTATCAAGTAGCTATCACAATAGCATTCTTATCTAGCAAAAACAACTATCACAATAATATGCAATTTCTAATTCACCTACGTGGCATGGAATTATGCATGGCATGTGAGTTCTAGAATGTGCCTAAATGATGCATGAGATGGAATACACACATCTCATCAGGTTTCAACTAAATAAAACCCATAGAAAAATGTAAACAGCACAATCACAAGTGCATCACCCAACAGTGAAAATAAAATCTACTGTAAAATTGGAAAAATCATAAAAATTGCAAAAATACGATGTAGACTGGCTTTTCTCTATACACGGGTTAGCTAAGCCCTGGAACAGCTTATTACTAACTACCGTTCCTATCCTATCCCTGACTAAGGCTACAAATAGTATGTCAAAGAAAATAACTCCTTTGATACCACTTTGTAACATCCCGGTTCTGGGTGCCACTCAACGGGTGCCCCCAACCCAGTTGGTCACATGACCTCAAGCATATTTCCCCAAACGCCAAAGGCTGCTGACTAGCAGTGAGCGCCCAGGTCTGATAGTGGGGAAACTATGCCCTCATTTGTCAAAGTGTAGCACTGCAGAATAAAATAACAAACATACAAAAATAGTGGAAGAAATAATCCATAAACATTTAAAATAAACAACTATAGTAAAAGATAGCTAAAAGTTATATAGATAATGATGCAACATGTCTCAAGTTCTATGAAAATAGCCAGAACATGTTAAACATCAATACAATACAATACAATACAGAGTATAGTAAAACAAAACAAAGCAGTTGGTAGCATCGCAAGCGTAAGACTGGTCCCATGCTCCCCTAATCCTTAGCAGCAATCAAGTAATTGTATAAGGACCCTTTCCCTTATCCACAACTATAGAAATGTAATCTATTTGGGCTGAAGACTTGTCCCAAAAAGGATATGAGAGAAAATCCCATTAAGCACCCACCCAAGGCATGTACCCAACTGTGTGAAATTATGCAACAACGATGTGCAGTAGTAAAATACAATTAACTAAGCAGTACTCAAAAGTAACTATCTTTACTAGTTATATTGCCACTTTATTATTCATTTAATCATTCATTATAAGGAAACCACAATAGTGAATTTCTATGTAAAAAATAAGTGTCCTCAGACACGCAATCCCTTACCCTCAGGTTATCAGAGACGTAACCTGCAGGTAATTTCCCACAGGCATATCAGATATTTCCCTCTGGCATACATGTGTCGCCCTCAGGCACAGAGTCTATTTCCCACAAGCATGGAAGAAGTTTCCCTTAGGCTAAAATATGCACTGCCCTCAGGCTAAATAAAACCCTTCCCTCGGGCTAAATAAGTAATCGGTCCATGAAGTACATGTAAAAAAGAAATAAATATGCGATTCCTCTCAGGTAAATTCTATAATCCTTATTATAAAGGCATACCCTCAGGTATCCTGGGCAAACGGCTAAACAGAGGAACGCAACACCCGGGGTGGTCCTGGATCCAAGCAGCAATCCCAAACAACAGTTTATTATCACATTTAATTACCTTTACAATTCTAGGTATTTATGACAGCCAAAACCTCATCAACAAGACACCCCAACATGGGTTCTTGGCACAACGATTCACAGAAACGCACCACATTTGGAAATTAAACACCAAGACACCTACCATAAACGCCCCTAAACTATATACACAAATGAATGTCCTCAAATTGTCCAAGAACGACATAGATCTAGGGTAGAATAAAACCCATTAAATCATAAATAACTTCCCTTATAGGAAGAATTGTCATGAACAGCTTAAGGAGAGTGGAGTTCTTACCCGTGAGGTTCCAACAAGATCGTCAGAGGAAAAAACAGATTCCCGACGCTCGATCTGGAGATCCTCGAAGGTCCATCCTCCTCTCCAAACTCCTTCTTCTAGTTCTAAGCCTTCCTAGTGACCAGGGGAGGCTACTTCCCATTTTAAGTGAAAAAAACAAACTACACGGCGTGTACTTTTCATTTTATAACTACTCCTTCGGTGGCTTCTTTCCACCGCAACATTGTTCATCCATCAGCATGATTACACGGTGTGTATTCTTGATCACACGGCGTGTACTGTTGTCCAGCTAGTAGCTGCTTCCACCGCTTTACTATTTGCCTGCAGACTGACTACACGGTGTGCACATACCTACTACACGGCATGTAGTCATTTTTCACACCCTTTGTCACCGGCATGGCTACACACCCTGTGTACTCATCCCACATGGCCAAAGTACACAACGTGTGGAATAGTACATGGCGTGTAGTCACAAAATTTAGGATTTTTCCTCATTTTCCATATTTTTTCAAAAACACTTAAGGAAAATAGAAAATAAGAAACCTTTACCTCAAGAATAAAAACCGAGTTCTTACAAAACAACCTTTGGATTGAATGTGACTTGATGACCATCGTTTAAGAAATTTGGAATGGAGTAACTCATATTGCATGGTCGATTACTACATGATGGATGGAATGAAATAGTTCTCTTATCGATATTAAATATATAATCAAACATGTTTTTCAAGAAAAAATATGATTTCAGATGGAATTGCCAATATGGGAGTAGATAAATACATTCCCTGGTTTACAGACCTCTGTGCTGATCTCATTTCGTTTCATGAAAAAGATTGTAATATGATCCTATATTTTCAAATCCTATAATCTTTCTTTTAATAATATTTTTTCATTGTTTGTTCTAGGAAAATGAATCGTCTTTAATAAAAACAAAACATAGGAATTAATCTAGTTTTGAATGAATTGATATAATTAATAATAATAATTCAAAAAGGGAATATTCACTCTAATAGAAATTGAAGATCAAAAGGATCGAATGAAAACTAAGAATGGGGTTGAATCAGTTGTTACCTTTTTATAAGTTTCATGAATTTAAGAAACATAACCCCTATTACCTATTAAATTTTATTACCTTACCATATTGTAGTATATAATAATTCATGAATAAATTGGATAAAAATTAAATAACATGATATTTATAAAGTTTTCCCTTAGTGTGAGAACCTACATAATTTGTATTTTCTCTCCCATTGGTTTATGGAAATTCACTAAAATTATTAAGTGAATAGAACTTAAATCATGTATTTTTAGAACCCCTATATCTACCAGTAGTAATGATTATATTAAATCTTGTCAGTTCACAATTTTTTCATACAAATAATTGATCAAAAAAGAGTAAAAACTTTTTTCAAACTGTTTCACAATCCATTATTTATCTATCATGTTCACTCAATATAATGAGGCTGTTTCCATTGGACTCAAACTGATGAATTCAGTCTCTTACACATTATATGATGAAATCATTCTCAATTTTAATTACTCAAACTCTCTTAAACGGTTCACTCTGATCCTCCTCAATCCAGTAAAAAAATATTAATCTATCTAATCTTCTACTGAGATCTTGGACATGAAAGTAACTCTTACTAAAACTTTTTAGTGCTCCAAATTTTTCACAACTAAAAAGGATTAAATGTATGAATGTATTGAGCTTATATTTAAATTTATTCTATAAAAAATGATGGGAAAATGAAAAACTTTTCCCACTTATGATAATTAAAAAATTCTGAGATCAATGCATATTTGAATTTCAAATTTGACCACTTCAAATCTTCGCTAATATTCCGGAACATTCTTAATTATTCTTAATAATCAATATTCTCAAACTTCTTGAATTTTTTCAGTATGATGGATCATATTAATGTCACTATTATATAAATTCTTTAGATAATTAAAATGAAATTTCTTCAACTCCTTATGATGGAACTTACTCAGATACTTCCGAGTTGACTTTCCTCATTAGATTTTGTCAGATTGACATTTCTTCTCATATTCAGTTTGATTGAATATCATTATTAGAGTGATTATGATTAAATTTCCTCCTCAAATTCAATATGATTGAATAGCTTTCTTAGATTTAATCTAATTGAATTTCTTCATCAATGTTATTCTAATTGACTTTCCTCTTCAGAATAAGTCTGATTGATATTCCTCCTTAGAGCCAGTCAAATTATCTTTCCTTCTCAGAATCAATCAAACCAAATACTTATAATGATGTAATTATCATTATTATTTAATTATCATTAGGATGGAAAATCCACATTGAAACTTTGAAATTCTTCAAACCTCATCATCCATAAATAATTCATACCTCTGAAAACCTCGATATCTGGTACATCTAGATCTGAAGGAACTTTTGACTTAATTCCTGGAACCGATATAATATTTATGATTGATCTATTTATTTAATATCTTTTATCATGATATTTTCATGATTTATGAGAAACTCCATATTATAAAACTATCACTTGACTTACATAGGAACGTATTATGACTTCCATTACATTCAACAAATTTTTTATTTCCAACGAAAACAAAGTACAATTTGTTGCACCAATTATATCCATTTTTTTCATAAGGATATAGTCACAAGTGTTATAGAAAATATATTATATTTTAAAATTATATAATACAAAAGTTTTATATGAATTTATGTTACAATGTTTAAGAACTATATAACTCCTAACATCACTGTCTTCATTCATCCTCTTCAGCAAAATTCTGAATTTCTAAGAACCTCAGCGTCCAAATAATCTTTAACTTCATGTCGACAGATCTAACACGTATGATGTGCCCGATCATAATCATTATAGATCCTCCACATTCCATATTCTTTATAACTTCTCTGTTTGTTACAACTCAGTCTAAGACATGTCTAAAAAACACATTTCTGAAATATTAAAATTTCCTCCCACTTTTTTTTAGATTCAACAATTTCAAAACATTAATATTTCTTAGAAAGAATTATTCAAATGGTCTGGCTCAAATCCTAATGAACAAAAAAATATTTTAAAAAAAATTATTCTATAATAAATACAAAGCATTGTTAAAAACAAAACATCAAAAATGTTATTCAGGTATTCTAGATAAAATATCCTCTAACCTATCTTTATAGCCAATGATATGGCATCACATCTTCTCAAAGAGTTTAAAGTTTTATTTTTACTACAAACTACATTAACTCATTAATACATGATTGTTTTAGTGGATTCACACCTCATGAAATGAATTAATTTTCATTTCTCAATGCTTTGCCTCTAAATATGAATCAAACTAGCTATAGAAACTCAATTTCTATTAAATTTAGTTAATTTTAACCACAACTCTAATAATAACTCTCAGATAGTATGAGGAACCCTCAAATAAGGCCAATTAGAACCACAATCAATCAGTTGTGTACAAATTCAAGCCATTGAATTCAATTAATGACAAAATATTTTATTTGAGGTATTTGGTAAGTCAATATCGGAAAATAAATCCTTTTATATTTAACATTATTTTTCTATGTGATCTCACTCACAACATAACAATGATTTTAATTAGAAAACATTACCTACACATTTTCATTTTATCTTTGAATGATTTTGTTATTATTATACTATTTTATCATCCATGATAAATATACCTTTAAAAAATAATAGACCATGGATATGATAAAATAATTAATTAATTAATTATGTGATGATGGGTCCCTGATTTTGGCTTAATCCATCGAGTGATTAATTGATTAACCTAGAACATATAGGAAATATTTAAGTCAATTCCTATTTTGAATTATAGTTGTAACATCCCAACCCGATGGACTATGAAACAAGTAGTCAGACTGGTCACCACATGGTCTCAAGAATACCTACCTGCAAGCTAGAGGATGTTGACTAGTAGTGAGGGTCCAAGGGTGGTATGATGGGGGAGAATATACCCCCATGATTATAGTAGAACAATAGTATAAGAGACGATAAATAAATATACAAAAAATGGAAGTTGCATGGTATAAAGATATAGTAGTGGAAGGTAAAAATAATAACAGAATAAACATGGCCAATGCATAACACATCCATGCATGTATGTCCATGTGATGTTACATAATCTAAAGAATGAACATATAATAAGAAATATAATACAATTCAACACATTTCAATAAAATGAATAAAAGAAAATATGAAAAATCCATGAGAATCCAGATCTTCGACCAATTCCTATATTGCTAACTCCCATGTACAAATATAATAGAGCAAGAATAACACAAAGTACCTACAAACATGATATCTAATAAAGTACCCCTATGCAATGGCAGCCCGAGAGGGGTGTGAGATATACTCGGTAGGCCACCACCAATAGTGTTTAAGGAATACTAATTTCGTTAATATAAAATATAGTAGTGTGAAGGTACATGAAAAATTCATGGTGACAAAAATACATCATTCAGGGTTCCTATTGGGATACCAGAGATAAAGTACCTACTTTGACCTAACATGAATATGTTGTAAAGGAATTAAACCTATGCAAATATGATAAGGTTGTAATAAGTGGGTAATCATAAGTCATGTGTCAGAAATATAATCAAACCCAAGCATGTGATTTGGATTGGAGAACACATCCTAGAAGTATAAATTATGAATAATGAGCCTTTAATATAAAATTTATAGTTTAAATTTTAAAAGAGGAACCTTGAACCCATCCAAGGTGATCTGAAAGGAATTTTCAAGTATCTCTCTAGGTGAACTATAAAATACAAAAATACCATAACTATTCATCTTATGTGATCCATATGAATAATCAAAAGTGTCATTCCTAATATGGTGTGAATTCCAGAAAAATATCTATGTCTGTCCCTAGTATCTCACATTAGGTACTGAGTATCACTCGTGGACTAGTATTACCATCAACCCACTGAGCATGTCCATGGTTTCCCCCCTAAGGAACTTGTATCACTCATAAGGAGGTAGATAATTTTCATTGAAATATCTTACAAGGAATAAAATGTATCACTCCCAGTGTAATATATATCCTGAAACCTATGATATCATCCTTGGTGTTCCAAAAAAGGAAACCCAACTATCACTCAAGAATAATACCATTTTATAATCCTACGAGAATATCCTGGGAATTTCAAAAAGAGGAACCTAGTTATTTTTCAACATGTTCACAGTTCATTTATTCTTTTAAAATAAATCAAGTAGAATGTACAATCCCATAATCATTCCACATTATAATTAAATTATAAATAAATAAATTGGACCATGTACTTAATCATGAAACATCACAAAATAATTTTACTCCAATAGGGAAACACTCGTTTACCATTTCAATTTAATGAATAATAAATTCATTCCCCCAAAATTAAATTTAATTCATTGAGTTGTTCTTTCCATTATTAAGGTATAGTAAAAATTGGAAAAATCTATTGAGGCCAGGTGGACTGCCCATAGAAAATAACACCATACATTCTTTGGTATAAGATATGTCTTGCTAACATCCATGCCATGGTGAATCATCATTTTTGTTCCATAATAATTAAGACTCAACCCCTTAAAAGGTTATTCAGTCCCTATGGGATAAAATAGTGTATCTTCACATAATAAAATTTTGATTTAATCATCCCATTTTAATTTTGTAAGAAATCACACCATAATGACTGATTTTATTCGAAAGAAAATTAATTAATTAATGGTAATCAAAGAACACACCAATAAATTTGGTTAAGACTTGAAATACATTCTCATAAATAATTCCATATTCATATACATTGGATACAAAAATTAGGGTGTTAGGTTGTACAAATTAAACATCATATTTAAAGGGATTCATACAGAAATACCAGAGTGTGGCACAATAGTGTAGTTTATAAATCAACTATACATTAGTTAAACATCCTTAGACAATGTACCTTATACCAAGGATGGAACAATCATCTAATATTGAGGCTTGAATCAATCTGATTCAAGATAAATCTAAGAAAAGAATTTTCTTTCTAAAATTTGGTAAAATTATCTCTTCTAAAGATAGTGCAAGGGGTGAGAAGAAAAATTATAGAAGGAGGAAGGAGGAAGAGTAGACATACCGAGGGATCAAAAATGAGGTGAATAGAAGTTGAAATAATCACCAGATGAAGAACAAACTTCTATAACTAGAAGGAGGATGAGAGATCCAGTGAAGGGATGTTTTTCATGGGTAGATGAATGAAAATAAGTGGGAGTGGGTTAAAAGGAAACTGAGGAAAAATGGAAATTTCACTTAATTTAATGATTCACATGATTTGGTCACACATTTGGTCAAAACATTCACCAACCATGTGCTCAAAATTACCCAAGGAACCCACTTACATTGTTTTGATAACTATATCAAGCTTGTGAAAAAACTATTGATGATTATGACTGTAGCCCCTACATAGTTGTGCAGCACTGATCACATAGGTTTTTCCAAATGGTTTCTTTTGGAGGACATCATGGTTTTTGAAAAACTGTGCACACCTTATATCTTCTCCTAATTTTTTATTTTTGGATTGTAATGTTCCAAAAAATCAATGAAACACCTATGGAACCTCTTGAGCCCTTAACCAATTCTAGAAATAACACATTTGAGTGTTCAATTCCTTGGAATTGTGTTTTATGCTTAGTTGACATTTTATCTGGTCCACCAAATTGAAAATTAAAGTTTCTTAAAACACCTCACGACTTCTCAATCCATAGAATAATTTGGAGACATAGAAATAAACACCTAAGCTACTCAATTTGTGACATTTGTTTACAACCCGGAACATTTATTTTCCAAATTCTCAATGCACTTCCATTCATCACTTAAAGTTTATGATACATAAGTCTGTAATACTTGATCCTACACTCGTTTTCTGAACTAATACATCGAGACGATGTTTACTTGATCCTTATAAACAAAAACACAATAATATAATCATATCTTAGATTTAAAATCCCATGTCATATACCGCCACAGTTCTAACATCTAACGGAAAATTATGAGCCACTATACTCCCTACTATAATAATTTCAAATTTAATCCTTCCCATAGTATTATAACATTTCCAATAGAACAATTCTCAAATGATTATAATGGTCAATTACTAAGTTACCATATTTATCCAAGTCATTCCATATTTTATTTGGAAGTATCAACTGATCCTTTCTCTACACTCATCTCATCCGGACGACATGCCTAGTGAGGTTTCTCACTGACCACTTGAAATAAATAAATATATATATATATATATATCAATTCAAACCACCTAAGGTTGACTTCCCTCAAAACACTAGGCTTATGTAGTTGGTTCATTTCAAATGCTAACATGGCGTACAATAGGAAGGTACCTCAAGATATTCTTCAGGTGTGCTCATTGAATCCCGTAACCAGCATCCAGTGATGTATTTAACCAAATTTTCGTTTTATATTTTCATGCCTCAACATAAACATGAGTTTATACCTGACATAGAATACATGGATTTTCACCCTCAATAACCTCATCTTAGATCAAATTTTGTTTGAGGTAACCACATATTCATCAACTGTAGTCCAAGGAGTCAATTCAAGGAAGTCCATACTCTGGCGTTCACATGTGATATGTCTATATGAAATATCCACATAACATAAAATTGAGTGATACTAACAATATTCATGACAAATAGATGGTTGTTGTTCATAATTCTATCCATGTCATTCTTACTTGGGAACCCAATTATAACTCATGACTAACCTTGACTCTTAAAATAACCACTCTTTCATAGCACTGCTCAGATGTAGTATATTTATTTAAAAAGAAGGGATTTTTAATTTTTTAGCTCGGTGAATAATTGATTCTAATATGGTCCATCCTTGACTATGTCAAGATAGGGTACATGATCATCTTAAAAGAATATTACACTAAGAAGATATCGAATTTTTCTAACAATACCCAAGACACATGACCAACTAGTAGAAAAACATTGTCTATGAATTTCTATCTAAATAAAACTGATAATTTTGTAAGAACCCGGATCTCGTTTTAGGTATGTTTTTCCTTTTCTGGTCGTTTTTTAGAAAAAGAGGAATATCTGAAAATTTTCAAAGTACACACTGTGTACTTTATGAGTACACGATGTGTACTTTATGAGTACACGCAGTGTACTTTGATGCAGCTCTAGGTTGGGTGCTGGCCATGTCCTGGCCACACACAAGGTGTGTAGGGTAGAGGAGGAGGCTGCCTAAAGCAGAGTACGGAATGGCCATGTACAAGTTATGTACCCTAGAAGTACACCCCAAGTAGTTTCTTTTTTTCATTAAACGGATAGGGGTCATGCTTAACCAACGAAAACACCTTCTTCTCTAGGTTCCTCAATCGAGAGTGACCCGTACAGCCATAGAAATCCTCTAAGCCCATGAGCCTCTATCTGTTAGGCAAATTGACCATCGTTGATTGCGTTTGAACCGCTGCGGGGAGCTCTTCCATATTCCTGAGTTTCATTCTGTGATTTTCCCTCCTGAAGTTATCATGGGTTAAACGTTTTGTGTGGTTTCGTAGATCTACAAAATTATAAGGAGAATCAAGCCTCGTGGTCCTCGTATTTTGATCACCTAGCATCATGGTAGGTGTGTTGTGCCTTACCTTTCTCAGTCCTTGAGTTTTATGTGAAAATTCCTCCAATACTCGTGAACAGGGGATTGCGTGTTTACCTTTTTTGACCTTGTTATTTTCCTACCTTGCATATATGCTTGTATAGAGGCTGATCATGTTTGTGGATAATTTCTATACTTGGATGTTCTACCCATTCCTTGTCTTGTTACGACCTTTGGGTCTCGTTAGCCTTTGGCTGTTATACCTATTTTCCATTCCTTGTGACCATAGGATGGAATGATATTATGAACATGCTTGTTATGTTGTAGACTGGTTAGCCATGTGGCTCTATAGGTTTGCTTTGGCCTTATAGCATTATTACGCACTGACTGACATGGGACCATGAGAACCTAGTGTTATAGACTGTAAGGGATAGACCGAGTGAGGTTCCCAGAGTGTCTTGGATATTATAGGCTATACGGGTATAGACCAAGTGAGCTTCCTCAGAGATTCATAGACATTATAAACAATATGTTATAGATCAAGTGAGCTTCCCAAAGAGTCATTGATATTATAGACTACAGGAGGGTAGACCGAGTGACCTTCCTCAAAGAGTCTTTACTTTGTCTGAATTTCTTTAAAACCTTTCCAGGCTAGAGTTGGAATTGACTGAGTGAGCTTCCTTAGAGAGTCCGTAATAGACCTGAGACTATAGAAGGATTAGATTGAGCGAGCTTCCTTAGAGAGTTTCTAGACCTTGGGGCTATAAGAGGGTTAGACCACGTGATCTTCCTCAGAGCGCCCCTGACTACCCTAGACTATACGGGGAATTGACCGAGCGAGCTTCCCCAGATAGTCTTATAATTTTTTATAACCAAACCAGAGGGGTTAGAATGAGTGAACTACCTAGAGGGTTATTGGTAATTCTTGGATAGGACCAGAGGGGTTGGCTATGAGTACTTCCCAGAGGGGTTACTCTAATGTTTTCCTATTTTCTTCACTAATGCTTGTTGTTCTGTGGATTGATTACCGTTGTATATCATCCTGTATACTACTTACTATTTGTTACTTGTTGTTTATTGTTACTATTTATTGCTTACTGTACTATTACCTGTCATATGCTCCCTGACTATTAGGCACAGATCTTTGGGTGGTTTCCAACTGAGATTTTAGTCTCACCCCCTGTTTGGGCCATGCTTTTGTTCCCAAGCAAACTATGTTTTTGCAGGTGTAGACAAGGGAAAGCACCCTTGGACTTCTAGTACATGATTTCTTTGGAGCAAGAGAGCATGGGACCAAGCCAAGTCTTGCGTTGCTGAGGAGTTTCTTATCTATATACTTTTATTTGTACTTTGGTTTAGTATTGTATTCATCATTATAACTTGTTTGGCTGTTTTCCTAAACATATGTATCTTGCATCATTTCATATATACATGTGTGCTCCAGCATTTTATTATTTTAGTGTTCTTATATTTATTGTTGTTGGATGTTTTCTGCTTCCGATTTTGTATGCTTTGTTTACTTCCGTTGTGTACTCAGCTGTTGAGGTCATAGTATCCCCACTATCACACGCAAGGCCCTTGCTGCTAGTTAGCAGCCTCTGGCATTTTGGGAAATTCGCTTGGGGCTATGTGACCAACCGGGTACGTGGCGCCTCTAGGTAGCTTTTGGAACCGGGATTTTACAAAGTGGTATCAAAGGAGATTATTTTCTCTTGATTTAATGTTTGGAGCCTTTAGCCCGGGATTGGATTGATTCGCTATTTGGTAATAAGCTGTGTCTGGGAGTAGCTAACCCGTGTACATGGAAAATCCAATCTACCTCATTTATTGAATTTTTTTGGTTTTGATATTTTATGGTTGATATGATTTCACCTAGAGTGATTCACATGACTTGTTTTGTTATGGTTTTCACTGTTGTGGTTCTATTTTCATCGCAGCCCGATGAGATGAGGGTATTCCATCACATGCATCATTTATGCACTTGTTAAAAATCACATGCCCTGAATTATTTCCATTCCATCGAGGGTGAATTAGCAAGTGCATGTTGTTGTGATAGACGTTGTGTAGATTATGCATGTTATTGTGATAGATTTTTGATATAATCCTTCTATTTTGATAGAGAAATTGTTCATATTGTACCTTTACTTAAGTGAATGAAAAATTTTGATACTTGAAGTGTAATGGGCCCTCATAAATCAGATTTTGGTGGATCATTGACTTGTTTCACTAGAATTTGATATGTAGGATATTCCATGCTTTGATTCGCGGGAATATGGGCCTCCAAAGATTGTAATTTGGAACCTCCATGTTTTTTTTCAGTGATTTTTTGGCTTTAGTGCAGTTTCTGAGCTACTTCCCGGAAAAACCCAGAATACACAGCATGTGCTTGACTACATGTCGTGTAGTGTTAATCCGTGTCACTGACTGTGTTAGCAGAAACATGGGGTGGTGAAAATGATTTCAGGAACACGCCATGTATGGTAGTTACACGCCGTGTAGTAGTGAGCTGTATACCCGGATTTGTCACTAACAACATGGGTCAAGAAATATCATGTAGTAAACGCCATGTTTGGTATGAACATTCCATGTATACTTGATCTAGGTACCCGACCGTGTCACAAACAACGCGGGATGGTGTTATCGCTCCTATACACGCCATGTTTGTTTGGAACACGCCGTGTAAGAATCAGCCATGTAGCCGGCCGTTTAACTAACAACATAGGCTACCGAAACCTTGTCTAGTACACGCTGTGTCATTAGTTAACACCTCGTTTAGTATAGGTTTAAGAGGACCATGTGGGTTAGCTGTGTAAAGAGACTCATGTAGGGGAGTGGAGTTCAAGTACACACCGTGTGTGGGGACAACACGCCCTATAGTCGGGGGTGTTACATGACCAGAGGTGGAAGAGGTACACGCCCATGTGTCTAGCTTAAGAGGACATACCGTGTCGATTTATACACACCATGTAGTTGTGTTTGGTAGAACCTTTTTGTTCTTTTCCCCTGTTCTTGTTTTGTGATCATGTGTTCTCTGTCCTTGATAATCCTGATCTATGGTGTGCTTTTGATCTTTTAGAGCTATGACTTTGAGATGTCCTTCGGTTGTACGTTAGCTTCCAGATGGTTATCAGACACTAGATATGGCCAATCAGGGATCTCCTGTAGATCCTCCTTAAGATCCTCCTTTTGTGACTGCCTTGGAACCAACAGTTATACTCATTGTAGTCACTGTTGCACAGTTCTGGGAGGACTTCCTAAGGATGATGCATACCTTTCAGGGGCCACCGCCTCCTTCCCCGTCGATGGCTGAGTTGACACGGGTTTTCTAGTAGTAGCATCCTCCTACTTTCTCAGGGGATGGAGGACCCCAGGCTGTAGAGTCGTTGCTGGAGGCCATGCTAATGATCTTGGAGCACCTGGAGATACCACCAGAGAAAAGGGTAAAACTTGCAACTTATATTCTTCGCGACACCGCCAAGAGGTGTTGGGAGGTGATCTCATAGTCAGGGTGCCAGCATAGTATGACTTGGGATGTGTTTCGTTGCATCTTCTATGATTACATTTATCTGGAGAACTTGAGGGCCGATCGAGCCCGAGTGATTACGAGTCTCGAGTAGGGTACTCTTTCTGTTATGCAGTACTCATCTCGTTTTACGGAGCTGCAGCACTTCACACCGATTCAAGAAGGTGATGAGTTATTCCTTGCTAGGATGTTTGAGGATGGTCTCAGGTAGGAGATTTATTCCTAGGTGAATATCTTTAGGTTGACATTGATATCATCTATCGTCAACCAGGTGTTGATCACTGACCGCAATCTGAGAGATTCTATAGTAGTGATCCAGGGTGGTTCGACATCAAGATTCAGTGTTCCTCCTACTGATAGAAGGAAGATTCTTAGAGATTCTACTTGAGTAGATCAGGGTAGGTGGAATGTATCTTCGGGCAGCCAGGTAGTATGCTACCAGTGCGGTAGGAGTGGTCATACTTGGCCTCAGTGTTAGAGATACTCGATTAAGTTCTGATCTTGTGGCAAGATGGGCCATCTTCAACATTTTTGTAAGATCTTCTAACCTAAATCTGGTTGTAGGGGCTCTTCTATGACCCCACGTACAAGAGATGTATCACTAGTTTCTCACCAGTCTGGGAACTGGATTTCTTCCGGCCGTTCGGGCCGAGGTGGAGACCGCGGTCGTGGTGGTCAGTCACTATGCTATCAGCGACAGCGGAGTGGATCAGCTCCGAGTGGACAGCCAGGGGCGCAGGGATGCAGTATAGGCCAGACATTCACCGTGGAGCAGACCTATCAGGAGTAGGATCCAGAACATTCTACAGTTTGAGGTACGATCTTAGTAGCCTCAGTTTTATCTGCAGCTCTTTTCGATACTGGTGCAAGACACATTTTTATCTCTGTTGATGTTGTGGATAGCCTTGAGCTCTGTATCTTTTTTTTTGTCGACATGTTGAATCTTGGTACACCATTGGGAATGATTATTTCTAGCATACATCAGTGCAGAGAGTTCCCTCTTGAGTTTGTAGGGTGTCACTTCTTAGGGGACCTCTATGTCTTAGAGATGACGGGCTATGATGTCATTCTCGTTATGGACTGGTTAGTTCCCTTCCAGGAATTCATAGATTGATATCGCCGTAGGGTGAGTTTTGTATCACTAGAGGGAGGATCCTTTCTTCATAGAGGCAGGTGGGATGTCCAGGCGGGTAGAGCTAGACCAGAGCATCATGGGCTAGGGGGAGTTACCGCCCAGATTTCCAGTCATTATCTGGATGACCAAGGGACTTCGCAGTTAGACTTTCCTCCAGTGGTGGATCATTTTAGGAATTTCTTCCTAGATGAATTTTCAGGGTTGCCTCCGAAGAATGAGGTAGACTTCTCGATTGAGCTCATTCCAAGAGCGGCACTGGTGTCCATTCCTCCTTATAGGATGGCTACACCTAAGTTGTAGGAGCTCAAGAAGCAGTTGGAGGAGTTGCAGGAAAAGGGCTTCATATGACCGAGTACATTTCTTTGGGTATCGCCTGTCCAGTTTGCAAAAAAGGCAGACAACACCCTTGGGATTTTCATGGATTATCATAATCTGAACGAGTTGATGGTCAAGAACAGATATCCATTGATGAGGATCGATGACCTTTTTGATCAGCTTCAAGGAGACTGGGTTTTCTCGAAGATTGATTTGAGGTACGGTTATCATCGGTTGCACGTTAGACCATCAGATATACCTCTTACATCCTTTAGGAGTAGTTATGGTCTATAAGAGTATACGGTCATGCCATTCGGTCTCACGAATGCGCTAGCAATTCTTATAGAACTGATGAACCGAGTGTTTCATCCGTACTTCGATTCCTTCATTGTGGTTTGTGTGGATGACATCTTGGTGAACTCTCACACTTGACACGACCATGTTACCCATATTGAGATCATTCTGAGTATACTGAGAGAGAATTAGTTATATTCTATGCTCTTGAAATGCCACTTTTTGATGGATCAGATTCACTTCATTGGTCACATTATCTCAAAGACAAAAGTATCAGTAGACCCAGAGAAAGTGAGAGATGTAGTTTCTTGGGAGCAGCCGAAGAATTTCATTGAGGTGAGGAGTTTTCTAGGGCTGGATAGATACTAAAGGCATTTCATATAGGACCTTTCATGACTTGAAACATAGTTGATAGGTCTGACAAAGAAAGGTGTGATGTTCTTATGGTCAGATTCAGGTTAGTCAGCCTTTCAGGAGCTGATGGGGAGATTGACATCAGCACCAATACTAGTCTTTCTAGAGCCGGGAAAGATCTATATTGTCTACTGTGATACTTGAGGTATCGCATTGGGAGTTGTGATTTTGTAGGGAGATGGATTCATTGCATACGGGTCTCGGCAGTTGAGACTGCATGAGAGGAACTACCTGACGCACAATCTAGAGTTGGCAGTTGTTGTTCATGCCTTACGTTGTTGGAGACATTACCCTCTTGGAGAGCACATTGTGGTTTTCATTGACTACAAGAGTCTCAAATACATATTCACCTAGCATGATCTGAATTCGAGACATCATAGGTGGGTTGAGTATCTTCAGACCTTTGACTTTGACCTTGCTTATAGACCGGGAAAGGGCACCACAGTGGCTGATGCGTTGAGCAGGAGAACTAAAATTCATGTAGTTTAGGAGTCCAGCAGTGAGTGGCAGCTTATGGCTCTATTCTCTAAGATGCATTTGGAGGTGCATGACAAAAAGGGGCAGTCTTTCCTATCTTCTGTAGTTGATACCTCTACCCTTCTTGATCGGGTGCAGATGAGGCAGCTATCAGACTCATAAGGGTTAGTCCTGCGGGAGAGTGTGTCATAAGAGGATCCTCTTCCTGGGTGTATAGTGGTAGAGGATGAGATATTTCATTTCCAGGGATGCGTATGGGTGCCAGTGGACATACACGAGGAACTAATGTAGGATTTTCATTCTTCAGTTTGGGCAGTTCTTCCTGGCGTCACCAAGATGTATTGTGATCTACACAGCAAGTACTGGTGGCATGGTATGAAGAGAGATGTTTTTGGGTTCATCATGAGATGTTCCACATGTCAGTAGGTGAAAGTGGAGGATCAGAGAACAACAAGGCTTTTACAGTAGTTACCCATCCTTTAGTGAATGTGTAATGATGTCGTGATGGACTTCGTGACTGGTTTACCGAGGTCACCTCAAGGGAGTGATGTTGTTTGGGTTGTCATCGACAGGCTTGCGAAGGTTTCCCTCTTCTTGTGGATCAAGGAGTCCTTCAACGCTAATGAGATGGGATGGTTGTACATCCCAGAGATTGTACGTCTGCATGGATTTCTACAGTTCATTGTTTCAGACAGGGATGCACGTTTAACTTCTCAGTTCTGGTAGGGGCTTCAAAAGGCTTTGGGTATACAGGTAATTTTGAGTACAGTATACCATCCCCAGAGAGATGGCCAATCCACGTGTATGATCTAGGTTCTTAATTATATGCTATGATATTCCATTCTAGACTTTAGAGGTTCTTGGGAGAAGCATATTCTTATTCTGGAGTTTCCCTATAACAATACTTTTTAGGTGACTATTCAGATGGAACCTTACGAGGATTTGTACGGTAGGCCATTCTGATCAGCTTTGTGCTAGCTGGAGATAGGAGAGGCAGATTTTATGGGACCTCATCTTGTTGAAAAGATCTCAGAGCAGATAGAGTTGATTCAGAAGAGGATGGATAGAGCACAGTCTTGACAAAAGACTTATGCTGATCAGTGGAGACGACCTCTGGAGTTCGAGGTGGGAGTCCGGTTTTCCTACCTGTCACACCGAGGTTGGGACACAAGATGATTCAGAGACAGGGTAAGATTACACCACGGTACATTGGGTCATTTTAGGTGTTAGAGAGTGTTGGGCCGGTTTTCTATTACTTTCAGTTACCTTAGAGGAACCGGGCTATGCATGACGTCTTCCACGTCTCTCAACTCCAACAATACTTTTCAGACTTATCTCATGTCTTTAAACCCAAGGAGGTTGACCTTAAATCCAATGTGTCATTTTAGGAGCATCCAACTCAGATTGTCGTTCTAAAAATGAAGGTTCTTAGTGGATGGTCTATTCCTCTGGTATGGGTGCTATGGAAGCATGAGCGAGTAGAGGACGAGACTTGGGAGAGGGAGGTCGATGTGCGATCGCAGTGGCCGGAGCTGTTCAGGGTTTCTTCTTCTACACCTTGCCAGGGAAATTCGGGGACAAATTTCTTTATGGGCGGAAGTTTTTAAGAACTCAGAGTTTCATTTCCGATATGTTTTTCCTTTTCAGGCCATTTATTAGAAAAAGAGGAAAATTTGGAAATTTTCAAAGTACACGACGTGTAATTTATGAGTACACACCATGTATTTTGATGCAGCGCCAGGCCGTGTGATGGCTGTGTCTAGGCCACACACACGATGTGTAGGGGAAATGAGAAGGCCACATCAAGTGGAGTACAGAAAGGCCATGTACACGCCGTGTACCCCAGAAGTACACGCTCTATAGTTTCTTTTTTTCATTAAAAGGATTGGGGTCGCACCTAATCGACAAAAACACCTTCTTCTCCAGGTTTCTTGACTGAGAGCAACCCGTACGACCGCAGACATCCACCGAGCCCCCAAGCCTCTATCTTTTTTCCGAATCAACAGCCATCGATTACATTAGAACTGTAGCGGTGAGATCTTCCTTATTCTTGAGTTTCATTCCATTTTTCCTTATTTCTCAAGTTATCGTGGGTTGAACGTTTTTTGTGTTTTTATAGATCTATGATGTTCTAAGGAGAATCAATCCTTGTGGTTCTAGTATTTTGATCTCCTAGAATCATGGTAGGTGGCTTGTTCCTTACCTTTCAAAGTCCTTGAGTTTTATGTGCAAATTCTACCAATACCCGTGAACGGGGTATTGCGTGTTTACCTTTTCTGGCCCTATTGCTTTCCAGCCTTTATTGTATGCTTGTGTATAGTTAATTTGATCATTTTATGGATAATTTCTATACTTGGATGTTCTTCCCATTCCTTGTTCTTGTAACAACTTTTGGGTCTTGTTAGCCTTTGGCTGTTATACCTATTTTCCATGCCTTGTGACTGTAGGATGGATTGATATTATGAGCATGCTTGTTATGTTATAGACTGGTTAGCCAAGTAGTTCTATAGGTGTACTTTGGCCTTATAGAATTATTATGCACTGACTGGCATGAGATCCTGAGAACCTGGAGCTATAGACTGTAAGGGATGGACCGAGTGAGCTTCTCAGAGAGTCTTGGATATTATAGGCTATACGGGGATAGACTAAGTGAGCTCCCTCAAAGAGTGTTATAAATTATAGACTGTAGGGGATAGACTGAGTGAGATTTCTAGAGAGTCTTGGATATTATATACTACAGGAGGGTAAACTGAGTGAGTTTCCTCAGAGAGTCTTTAATTTTTTTTGAATTTCTTTAAAACCATTCCAGGATAGAGAAGGAATTGACTAAGCGAGCTTCCATAGAGATTCTGTGAAAGACCTGAGACTATAGGAGGAATTGACCGAGCGATCTTCCTTAGAATGTTTCTAGTCCTTGGGGCTATAAGAGGGTTAGGCCGCATGATCTTCCTCAAAGATTCCCAGACTACCCTAGACTATAAGTGGAATTGACCGAGTGAGCATCCCCAGAGAGTCTTATAATTTCGTAGGACCAAACCAGAGGGTTTAGGCTAAGTGCACTGCCCGTAGTATTGTAGGTACTTCTTGGATAAAATCAGAGGGGTTGGTTGTGAGTGCTTCCCAGATGGGTTCCTGTTGTGTTTAGTTGTTTTCTTCACTGCTGCTTATTGTTTTGTGGATTGATTACCGTTATATATCATCCTGTATACTACTTAATAGTTGTTGCTTGCTATTTACTATTACTATTCACTACTTACTGTACTATTACCTACCATATGCTCACTAACTTTTAGGCACAAATCTTCGGGTGGTTGTCTACTGGGATTTTAGTCTCACACCCTATTTGGGCCATGCTTTTGGGCCTAACCAGACTATGTTGTTGCAGGTATAGAGAAGGGAAAGTGCCCTTTGACTTCTGGTACTTGATTGCTTTGGAGCAGGAGAGCATGAGACCAAGACAAGGCTTACAATGCTGAGGAGTTTCTTATCTGTTTAATTTTCTTTGTACTTTGGTTTATTATTGTATTCAAAATTTTGAATTATTTGGATTCTTTCCTAAACATATGTATTGTGCATAATTCCATATATGCATGTGTGCTCCAGTTGTTTATTGTTTTAGTCTTCCACTTTTTATTATTGTTGGAGGTTTAATACTTCTACTTTTGTATGCCTTGTTTACTTCCACTGTGTACTCTGCCAATGAGGGCATAGTTTCCCCACTTTCACACCCAAGGCCCTCACTGCTAGTCGGAAGCCTCTGGCATTTGGGGAAATGCGCTTGAGGCCATGTGACCAACCGGGTATAGGGCGCCTCTGGATGGCTTCTGAAACCGGGATGTTACAAATTTCTTGATTTTCACACCCACATGGATTGTAAAATTTCTTAACATGCACCCATCACGTAAAAGGTGTAATTTTATAAACTAATTTTTCACTCAAGAAAAATGGTACAGAAATGGTACCACATGTCAGAAATGATTCCCATGCATTTAAAAGAGTTTTTAAGTCTCGAGGGTGATAAATATCTTGAGAATTCACCATTAAAAAACATAAATCATCCACCCTACAAGGGAGTTCATTCCAAAAAAATCACTAGTATTAATTTCCCATCATTTTATTTCAATGTATAAAAGAAAATTCCTATAGGTAATTGTCATCATCTCATTCTAAGGAAAGCTCAAGGTAATATTTAAACTACCCATATAAGAGGGTTTAAGAAAAGAACACCTCTACATGTTTTATTTGATTCTGTTTTTTTATTTACTTTTAATCCTTAAAATTTTAAAAACCTAAATTTAAAATGATAAAAAACATCAGTCATAATGTAAAAAATTATTGATACTTTATTTAACCAATGCCACAAGGAATCATTGGCTTGTTATATTAAACATCCTTTGAAACATTGATTATTTAACTAGCATCCTTTCATAATTAGGAAATTTATCACCTAAATTACTTTTATCCATTTAAATTATCCATAAATTTCTTACAACATGATTTAATTAAATAAAATTTTAATTCCAATCTATAGAGTAAATAACCTTTTAGGTTGTGATTGAAATTTTATCTTATAGAGTTATAATAAATAATAATGATCAATGTTTAAAGTAGGTATATTTTAAATTAAAGAGGAAGTGTTCAAGTAATATTTCACCATACATATGTATGTGAACCCACATAAGCGGTTATGTACACTATATATAACCATCCCTATATAACATACGTATACCCCCATGGGCTTGAATACCAAGGCATATTAATTTAAAGGCAACCTATGAGGGTCTTATTAATCCATATCATGTTCATATAAAGACAAACAGAAAAAATTTAAATTATTAAGATTGTTAGACACCATTACTGGGTTCATCTGATAAGAATGTAGCACTATGGCCAACTTACATAGTGTGAGTTGTGTAAAATGGTTCATAAATAACCAATTTACTTAATAGTTATATTTTATCTTATTTAAATTTATAAAATAGTTATTATATATATAGTATGATCATAAAGATGTTTTTATTATATGGTAAACCATTTTAAAATTAATAAAGTACCCATACACTTTATAGATTCCAGATTGCCTCTCATTTAATCATAGCCATTAGGTTTCTTCCCATCCAACCAACGGTCTATAGCCCAAACATGTCTAAATTGGTTGGTTAAATTGAATTACACCATCAAGCTATGATGTAAAATACCACTTAGGTAGATGATGGAATTATATTTAACCACCCATGTATTTTGATTGTAGTAAGGCATGTTAAAACAATAAGTAAACATACAAGGCATATCAATAAATCTCAAACAACCTAGCAATGCAATCTACATGGAATGGAATATGCATGGTATGTGTATCTCAATGAGAGTACAATGATGCATGTAATTCTACTTAATTTCCATACTAGTTTACAAATAAATACCTTAAATATCATAAATAAATGAGCAGAAAATGTAAAACAATCACTCAAGGTGAAACCATGATCAATTTTGATAGAGAACAACATTAAAAAAATCCCATCCCTGAGAACTTGTACTTTTCCCCTTTCATGGGTTGATCAATCCCAGACACTGATATATACCAATAAATAAAAAATTTATAGTCTCATGTATAGTTTGAAATAGTATGTAAAATGGAAAGAAACCCACCCTCATACAACTTTTTATTACACCATCATGACAGACTATGGAACTAGTTGCCAGACTAGTCGTCGTATAGCCTTTCATGCCTCCTTATATGTCGTAGGTTGTCAACTAGTAGAGAGGGTCTAAAGGTGGTATAGTGGGGAGAATTTTCCCTTATTGTAAAAATATCACAGTGTATTAAGAATAAATAAAGAGATAATCCAATATCAGAAGGAATATAAAATAAAGGAAGCACATTAGAATATGAATATGTTAATAGGAAGAACTTGTCCAACACCTAATATATACATGCATGGATGTCGATTTGATGTTACCTATTCAAAATAAAGAACATAGAATATGAAAAAAATATAGCATAGTGAAATAAAATGAATAAAATACTATATGTTAACTCCATGGGAATCTTGTGCTTTGGCCTAGTCTTGTTCTCCTAACTCCTGAGTACATACAAAACAAAACAAGGATAACACAAAGGATATGAGAACAAGATATTTTCTGGGGTACCCTAGTTAAATGGAGTCTAAGGATGGGTTTGAGATATAATGATTTGGCCACCACCAATGGTACCTAAATAAATATCCATTTGATGAATATAAAATACAGTAGGGTACATGCACATGATTAAAGCAAGGAGACAAAAAAAATAAATACATTGGTCAAGATTCCTCAAGGGATATCTGACCAACACTACCATTTTCATTATAATTAGAATATTTCTGAAGGGATGGAAACCTTTGAAAATATGATAAGGGTGTAATAAATGTGTTAAAATAAGACATGGATAAAAAATAGTAATGAACCCATGATTTTTATTGGTCTTGGTGAATGTGTTTGTGGAGTATCCATTTTGAATTGTTAGCCTTTAATATAAAATGTTTCATTGGAATTGAATAAGAGGCACCCTGAGCCATTCCAAGGTGATCTAAAAAAGAATCCCAAGTATACCTCCATGGGCACTATAAAACACCCAATACCATAAGAGCTCATCCAAGGCGATCTGTAAATGGAATACCAAGTATCACTCTCAGTGACGTGTGAACATAGGAACAACCTGTGAGTTTGTCTCTAGTATCTCACATAGGGGAATGAGTATCACTCGTGTCCCGGTATAACCATCTTGTCGTTGAACCCATCCATGGTGTCTCCACTAGGGAACTAAAATCACTAATATGGAGGTATAGAATCCAATAATTGAGCCCATCCAAGGCATACCAAGTATCACTCCTGGTGTAATATGTAACAATTTACCTATGAGATAATCCTTAGCATTCTGAAAAATGGAAAAAAAGTATCGACCAAGTCTTAATTTAGTCTTATCATCCTATGATCTCATCCAATGAATTACATAATGTGTAACCAATGTTCCAAATTAGGTTTTCATGGATCATTTATTAAGTTAAAACCAAATAAAGAGAAAGAACATGCCCATAATCATGTATCATCATAATTAAAATATAAAGAAATAAAGTATACCATTTATTTAAGAATTCTAGATCACCAAACAACTATAATCTAAGAGGGACAGGCTCATTTATCATTTAAATTTGAAGAATATTAAGGCCATTTCCCCAACATTACATTTAATTCATTTCGTTTTATGGTATTCTATTAATGTATAATAATCATTGTACATGTGTATTGAGGGTAGGTGGAATGATCGTGGAAAATAACAGCATACATGCAATGGTACGAGATAGGCCAAGCTAAAATGAATTCCTTGCTAAATGATCAACTCCATTCTATATGAATTATCCCTTTACCACTTAAGAGTTAGTTTGGTCACTAAGGGGTAACTTAGTGGAGTGACACATAACCAAATTTTAAATTAATCACCTCGTTTATATTTTATAAGATAGGTCACCACAAAAGGGTGTTTTATTAGAAACAAAATTAAATAATTAAATTCAATTAATGAATACACTCTTAAGGTTGGTTAATACTTGATGACCATGAACATCAACAATGCCAATTTTTTTTAAAATAGATAATAAAATTATTTCCTTAGGTTTTAGAAGTTAAACTACACATTTAAATGGAATCATATAAAAATACCAACACAATGCACAACAATGTAATTTATAAATCAACTACAAATTAGTGGAAAATACAAAGAACACCTACCTTATACCAAGGATGATCCACTCATCCAGTATCGAGGCTTAAATCAATCTGGTTTAATAGAATGAAAAGAAAAGGAAATTCACCCTAACAATATGGAGAAATACCTTTCATGAAGATAGAACAAGAGGTTAGAATTCCAATGTTGGATGGAGGAAGGAGGGGTCATTGAATAAATGAAGGATAACCAATGATATGAAAAACTATTGAAACCGTCATTAGATGAGGGATATACCTTTGAAACTTGGAGTACGATGAGGAGAGCTCCCACAAAGGGTTGTTTCATACATTTTGAAGAAATAATTAAGGGGGATATGAGATTAAAAGTAAATAAGTAAAAAATGGAAATTTTACCCCATTTAATGTGGTTCATGGTTTGGTTGAACAGTTTTCCAAACCATGCACCATCTTTCATTCATCAATTCTCAAGTAACCCCCTTGCATTGGTTGACTTAGCTATTTGGATAACCATTCACAACTCATACAGAATACCTATATCAATATGTCTCTAGCCCCTACACTGTTGTGAAGCTCCTCTTGCATGGTTAGAAAAAAAATTAGAATACCTTTAACACCACTAGATCTGTTTCATGGTTTGTTTTGAAGGGATATATAGTTTCATTCTTACCCTCCACCCCTTCTAGATTCTCCCAATTTTGATGATTCAGATCCTGATGCTCCCAAAACTCAATGGAAGACCTTGGTCGCCTCTTGGGCATTTAACCATATATAAAAAAATTAGTGTTCCAACTCACGTAATTGAGAACTGATGCTTATTTTACAATTCTGTATTTCCGCCAAATTGAAAATTCATTTTCCCTTAGAAATTTCATCTTGTCCAAACACACAAGATGCTACAACATCACCCGCAACTCCATTTTATTACACATGTTTAGTTTAAGTCAGGTATATAATGACCCAATATTAACATACATGGATATGAAATCATTTTATATTAATATTCCATACATTTCAAAAATACAATCCTCATGAATATAACAGATTGTTGTCTTTGGAAACATGAAAACACAATATTCTAACTTTGTGAAAGATCTTCAACATATCCCTTAGAGATCTTCTCCATTATTACTCCTACTTAAAACATTTATTCATAACCTGGGGAAAGGAAACATAAGAAATAGGGGAGATCAAATTCTCAGTAAGGGTAAACATGGAAGATATGTAAGAATAACATGAGAATTAGGGCATGAGAACATGATATTAACATTTGAATATCATACCCTGCATATCAAAGATCATAATCAATATTCATTGAATAAATATTGGCAGTTCATAATACATGAATAATAATGGTTATAAATTGTCATAAATCAATTTTTAACCATTAAATCATATCATATAAGTGTGGAACCATTATAACTATAGAAATATATTTCATTTTTCATGGTTAAATACCAAGACCATCAGTGTAGGTTATCATGAAACACCTATTTCCCTTTTTTGGATCACAACACACCTATTTCCCAAAGTGGATCATGACACACCAGTTTCCCATAGTGAATCATGACACACTAGTTTCCCATAGTGAATCTGGACACACCTATTTCCAATTTTTTGATCAAGACACACATGTTTTCCATTTTTGATTAAGACACAACTTTTCCCATTATAAAACAAGCACATTGATTTATTTTCCATAATTATCTCATGATATATAAATGTTGAACCAATTAATTGGAGTAATATATAGGTCTCACCAATCATATAATGAAATCATACATACATATTCCATAAAACATTCATCATATCATGACCCATAAAAAGAGATGGGTTTCATATACATCATATCATAACCCATAAAATGAAATTTTCATAAAAACAAATCAACATTTCATAACCTATGGAAAATATATAGGGTTCAAAATAATATCATAAATGAATAACATGTGAATATAAGTTAGTTTCATAATCATTTAACATGGTATAACCCATAAAAGGGAAAACGTATAAAAACATTCCATAAAAACATAAATCATTTATATAAATAATATGATTTTTTTCTTTGGATAATATCCCTAGTAAATCATAAGTTATAACCAAGGATTACATCATAGATAAAGAAGGATTTTGAAAGATCATTGGGAAAAAACCTTTTATTAGAAAATCACTTTTTACAACATATAAAATTTTCAAAATCCATTAAATTGAAATAACATTGAAAACAAATGAATGAATTATAAAAATTATTTTAAAACATTTTTTGAGGAAAACATTCCTTCCACACTGAAAATAAAACTTTTAAATCCATAAAACATTTGAATCCTTCTTCTTATAAAATAACCTTAGAAACTTATAAATGATATTTTGAAAAATATTTTAGATGATTTTTAAAACATAAAACATTTTTATAATAATTTTACTTGAAAATGATATTAAATAAAACTTAAAAAAAATTATTAAAACTTTTTTAGAATTTTTTTAATAAAACATTTTTCTGAAAAAATTGAGAAATGAGATCAGATTTTATTAAAAACGCATTCTTAATTATCTTAAGTTAAAAAGGGTGAAATGATATTAATACATGAAGGTATAATGAATAACCAATGAGAAGAAAAATAATGATAATTATTGAGATATATATCATAATATTTCAGCGATGGAATCATAATCATAAGCAATCTTGATAAATGTTTATATTGTAGCAATAACCCATTACCACTTTAGTAACATTGAATCATAATACTATGGATAAAATAAAATAAAATTAATATTAAAAATTAATTAAAATTATTAGATTCATGATATAACATTTCAATGGGAATTATATACACCTAATAGAAAAATATTGGTTAATAAAATGGAATGTGTCTCAAATAAGTAAAATTGAGAGAAAAATTACTTAACGACATTGGTAAATTTTAAACCATAAAGATCATGAAATAATGATATTAAAATGGATATTTAAATAAAAATAAATTTATGTATAATAATTGTATAGAATCATGAAAAATATATACATCACACTAAATAAATGACTGGTGAATAAATAATAAGTCTCACAAATAAAAGTGAGACGAGAAATCCCTTACCTTATTTCAGGAATCTCATCATAGTCATTTAAACATCCTATATAATAAATATAATTTTATTTTTAATCTTCAAAAAAACATATTATTATATATCATTCCATAAATTATTTTATTTTTAATTTATATTACCCTTTTATAAATAATTTTATCTTAATATAACATTTTGGGTGATATCCTCCTTTCTTTTTTAATGTGTTTTGACTTTTTATTCTTAATCCAATAACATAGATCATTATTTACATATTTACATAATATAAAACATAATTTAAATTTCATATATATTCCTTTTATAAATGTTTATAAAAATATATAATTTATATATAAATATGAAATGGAATATACCATTCATCGAGGTGGTAGGTCTTACATATGCATGAATGATGTTTCCATTTTATTGTGTATTAAATGAAAATAAGTAAATAAAATATATATATACTTATAATAATATATATTATCATTAAAGTTACATTATTCTCTCGTATATATCATGAAATTTTATTAAACTCTTTGTTAATACATTCCATGTATAGTGTGAACAAATCAGTTAGCTTTGAAAAGGTAGTTGTACACACGTCGACAAACCAATTTCATATTTACACAAAATGGAAAGTATGAAAAAACGTTTTATAATATAATTATATAAAAATGAATAAACCAAATATATATTATATATTAGATAAAAAAATATTTGGTCATTATTCCTAACCTTTAATGGTGTCAACAAAAGAATGAACAACATTATTTCACAAGGTGGTAGCTTTCCATCGACATGAATAATGTTTCTATATCAAATTTAAAGTAAGTTTGTATGGATATATGTATAAAAAATAACATCATATTTAGTATACATGGGTTATTATTTAATTATGTAACCCTTATATTTAAGGGTATGAGAAATAAAATAAAACAATAGTGTTTGTGGAAGGATATTACCTCTTCTTTTGGTAACTCCTTTTGGTTCGCATCAAATGGATTCCTTGTATTTATTTGTTCTAAAATATAGGATTATCTGATGAATTGAGGAAAATTTAGAGGGGATTATGGGTTGAGAGGTGTAGAGAGAGGTGGGGAAGAGGAGGCCTTTTATAATTTGGGAAAAGGGCTCATTCGGTGTTTTTTTAAATTATTTTAGTCCTCCCCCATGTTTTACTTGTCCACAAAGGGTTAAAAATGGATCTTTGTTTATCCTTAGAGCTATAATATATGAAATATTTCTAGAAAATTATTCTTACTCACTCTTAGGGTCATTTTTACATCTTATTATTTAAGTTTATTCATTAATTAAGCTCACATTTAGCTTAGATCACTATAATTAATTTTAATTACCATCACTAATATTTTCATCCCATAACATGGTTGACCTTATTAAAAATTATAAATTATTTGAATCCAAATATGTAATCCATTTTTCAAAATTCATAATATATAAGTGTCAGAAATTGAATTAAAATTAATCTCACAAGCAGGACGAGACAGCTAGTTTTTAAGCAAACATATTTACATGTTGGAAAATTTGTATACTAAATTTAAAGGTAAAATTAGTTCCAATGACCTAAATTGGATTAATTTTTGTAAAATTCATATAATTAAAAATTAAAATCAAATTAAAATAAAATTTAACAATATAAATAAATTATACAAAAAAGATGTTTTGAATTATAAATTAGTATTTTTTACTATTTATCCAAAAATGAAGATTATCAGAAAAATACCTAAAACTCACCCTAAGATAATTTTGAAATAATGAATTAATAAATAAATTTTATTTAATAAAATTAAATTTTGGAAAGTTTCTAAAATTAATTTTACTATTGTTCACAGAAGGATAAAAAACCAGTTTATTTGAGAAAGTAGTATTTCCAAATATACAATGTCTTTACAGAAAATATATATATGGTTTATTGTTAATATATTTATTTTTATAGAAACAGTATAAATAATATTAATAAATTAGTTATTAATAATCTAATTACTAATTTTAATGGCTATTTTGTAACTATTATTTTTAAATAATTATAATAATGAAATGTTGTTTTGTAAAAACTCAGTGTTGTGGGTAATGCAATCCATGTCGGTGTTGCTAAAAGTGAAATCTTATCTTGGTGTAGAATATACTGAATTGTTAAATTTACATAGAATGAAAACCAAGCCAATATTGGATATTTCATATATAAAAGGATAAATTTAGTGTTTCTAGAAACGAAAAAAATCTAATTGATTAACATTATTCAAAAATAATCATAAACTTTTAGAGAGTTACATTCTACCCCATTAAAATGAATATCTCCCCCAAAATTTTTCAGGGTTATAAATATTTTATACATTAATGTTCCATTAATAGGAATCCACATCATAAAAGGGAATAATAAAACTTCCTTTAAAAAAGGAAAATATGGAACCAGAATGGTAACCTGAAATAACTCATAATTAGGTTTCCATGTAGGAGAACATAGGTAGAATGTGAAAACATGGACATGGAAGAGAAATATAACTCTCAAGATCGGATGGAGAGTTATATAAAACATGGTCAGGATAATATTAATGATCACAAATCCATAAACATGTGATAATATAAGGGACCATTTGAATCATCTAAAATGAAGGTACAACAATAAAATTTTTGGATTTGATATCATTTTTTGATGTTAAATAACTTTCACAAGGAGATATACATACTTGATTTCAAAAAAACGTTTCCCTTTATTTGTGCCTTGACCAATTTCTAGATTAAATATTACTCCAAACATTATGGTGAATTTTTTATGGATTAAGTATTAATAGATCATAATATCCATAAAGGATTATATGTAATTACATATGAATTTTCTTATCATCATAGAAAAATGGTTAGAATAGATTACCCAATATGCATAAATCCTTATATTTAGATATACTAATTTAATATTTAAATCCTCATACAAACTATAACTTAAACCATTCCATAAATGGTTTTCCTTATAACCCTTCCAAAATATAATTAACCCTTTATCCCTTATACAAGATCTTATCTTATCCAAAAAAACATTTTTATTTGAATCTTGGGTTCATCAATGCACTAATAAAATTTTAACTATGATTTTTTTATTCCAAAATCCATGTAGAGGTATATAATCCTCTGAAAATTTAGTAAATTATGAAAAAAATTATTTTCATAGGTCTTATTCATACAAGATCAGACATAAACATCATAACTAAGTGATGAGGATAAGTACACCATAATTATCATGATTCACTTCTTCCATTGTGATTTCATAAGATTTCACTTAATTTTCTTCTTAGTTTATTGTTGATTTATTATCCATATTATCCCTTGGATTAGGGTATTCATTCATATAATTCCAAAACTCCTTATAGTTGAAACAAAAGATTATGGGTGGTGCATTAGTTGAAATTATCATCTCTTCCCTTACATTAATTGTTCCATTAATTTTATTTTTACATTCAATGATTTTAAGGACTACCATTTCACATTTAAATAACATCCTAATTCCATTCAATCAATTCCATTGATGCTTCTTACTAAATATTTGGCACATAGATGTTTGTAATTTATTTCCACCATTTGAGTTTTCAAGTGACTCGACCTTCCTTTTCCTATCAAAACTAAAAGAATAGTGGGAATATCTAGTTTCCATTTATACCTTCAATGAACATAGAACAAATTATTCATAACTATTAAAGTATCTTACATACAATCCCTTTATAAGACTTGATTTCAGGACTCCAAAATGTTGATTGATTTTTCTTTTATGGATTCATATCAAACCAAAAGCATACCATCCATGTCTTATATAATTTACTTCATATGTACTAATAGACTCATTTTTCTTTTTCTTTAACTAAAGGAATTACTTATCCATAATTTTTAATATAATAAAATTTAAGTATTTGATAAAAAATATCCCTTCAAACTCTTACATTTCATATATTAATTTTCATCTTGTTCCATCGTGTTCTTAATAGGATCCCACCCCTAGTCTGCTTTACCTTCTAAACGATAAGCATCCAAAATGAACGTTTCATGATTTAAACAATGATTAATGGAAAATATATTTTATATGTAACTGATAAAATTCTTAGAGACTAGTGGATAAATGGAACCACTGCAATATGGGGACATTTCCTCATGAAGGACTCAAGATAAAATTGTTTCCTGGTTGTATTATTTAGAATTTCAACATGATTCATAGCTTGGGAATATTGTCGGAGAATATGAAAAAAAAATTCATTCCATACCCCATATCATATAGATTCTATGTAGGAATATCATCACTTTTTTTATTTTGTTTATCCTTGACATGGTTTCTTTGGGTTCCACCCATTTACTAAAATTGGATAGCATAGCATGAGGATCCCTTACCATATAAGAAAATCAGATAAACATGAAAAAATACTTATATTATGTATAAATCAAAACACATAATCCTTTAATCAATAACACCTTAAACTTATCCTCATATACATCCTTATTCATATCTTTAAAAATATAATGAAGGATTTAACTAATGTTTTATCATCAATGTTTCCAAAGGTCAACTAAAAGGTTAATTTGATAACAACTATAGAGACCTTAGGTTTAACATACTTTGATATTAAGTCAATTTAGAAAAAAAATTAGCACATTTCAAAAATACATGCTCAAGGAACGTTATTGTTTACTGTATTTGGAAACATGTCCACCTAATATTCTATCTTAGTGAAATATATTCAGCATCTTCATTAATGATCTTCCCCTTTATTACTCATACTTAAATCCTTTCTTCATAAACTATGGAAATTAAACATTGGAAAAGTGTTTTATCAGATGCTCTATAAAGGTAAAAAATGTAGATTAGTAAACATAACATGATAATAAGGGTATGGAAACATAATCATAACATTAAAATATCATACCATGTATATTAGAGATCATAATAAATAGTTATAGAATAAAGATTGAAATTTCATAATACATGCATAATAAGGGTGATAAATCATCATAAGTCATTTTTGAATCATAATATAATTTCCTAGAAGTGTGGTAGCATTATAACATTATAAAACCATTTCATGTGTCATGGTTAACCATCAAGAACATCAATATAGTGGATCAAGATACACATGATTCCCCTTTTTGGATTAGGAAACACCTATTTCCAATAATGGATCAAGACACACTTGTTTCCCAAAGTAGATTAGTACACACCTATTTACTATTTTTGATTAAGACAGACTTGTTTCCTATTTTTGATCTTAAATACCTATCTCCCATTTTGGATCAAGCATGTCCACTTTTTTCCCATAATTTTCTCATTATATATAAATATTTACCCAATTCATTTTAGGGAGATTGAAGTCCACCCCTTCACATAATAAAATCATACATACATGTTATATAAAACATTAAACAAATCATGACCCATGAAAATATATTGTTTTTAGGAAAATAATATCATAACCTAAGAAAAGTAATCAATTTCATATACATTCCAATATATCATGTCCTGTGGAAAAAATATAGGTTTCATAATCATTTAATGCTAGAATAACATTTCAAAGGAAGAAGGTTTCATATGCATTTATCATGGTATAACCCATTTAAGAGAAATATTATTCCTAAAGATTAAGAAATAAAGAAATAAACAATTAAAACAAATAATATGAATGGTATCCTTTAATTGTATCCCTATAAAAGAATAATCTATAACTAATGATTTTATCTTAGGTGAAGAAGGATTTTGAAATATTAACTGGAACATAACTTTTCTTTGAAAATCACTTTTAAAAACATCTAAAAATTTTGAAATACATTACTTGGAAATAACATTGAAAATATATAAAGGAATCATAAAAAATAATATAAAACATTTCTTAAAAAATTCATCCTTTCCAATTCAAAAAAAATAAATCTTAAAACTTTTTGAAAACATTTTTTTGGATAATAGTATTAAAATATTATAAAAAATATTTTGAAAAATATTTTAAACACTTTTTAAAACATATAACATTTCTAAATTAATTTTCCTTGAAAATTACATTAAAATAAAACTAAAAAACTTTTTTGAATTCTTTTGAAACATGGTTTTTGAATAAAACAAATTTTCGACCGAAGAGATAAATATGGATTGATTTTTCTTCAAGAAAATTATTAATTATATAATGTAAAAAAGAGGGTAAATGGTAGAAATACATGGAGGTATCATGAAAAATAATAGGATGGAAAATATAATGATAATTATTGAGATATGGATAATAATATTTCATCAGTTGATGAATAATCACAAACAATCTTGAAAAACGATGAGATTGTAAAAGTAAATCGTTACCACTTTGGTATCTTTGAATCATAATAATATAGATATAATTAAACTAAATTAATATTACTGTATAATGAAAATATTTTTATTCGTGATATAACATGTCAACGGTCATTACATACACCTCATTGAAAAATATAGGTGCATAAAAAGGCATGTGTCTCAAAGAAAGAAAATTAAAAATTATTACTTTATAAATTTGGTAGATTTTGAACCATAAATACCATGAAATAAATAGAATCCAAATGATATATAAATTAAACAATTAATTATAATAATAAAATAATATATCTATGGTAACTATATACACCACATAAAATAGATGATTGGTGAATAAAGCACAAGTCTCAGAGAAATAAAAGTGAGATAAGAAACTCATACCTTGTGTATTGACTATTGTCATACTCATTCAGTACTCTTTTATAATAAATATAATGTTATTATATATAAAAAATAAATAAATTATTAGATATCATACCATACAAGATTATATTATGACTTTATATTACCAATTTATTAATAATATTTTAACAATGTTATATATCACGAAATATCCGCTTTTCTTTTTATATGTGTTTTGACTTTTTATTCTTGATCATCTTACATAGATCATTGTTTACTTCTTTAATGAATTTAAAACATTGTTTTAATATAATGTATATTCATTAAATAAATATATATATATAATAAATTATAATATATAGAAATATGAAATTAAATACACCGTTTATTATGACGGTATATCATAAGTACGTATGAACAATGTTTCTGTTTTATTTCATATTGAAAGAAAGTACGTAAATGAAATATAGTTATACATATATATATAATATAATTAAAGTATAATTACTATTTAATATATATCATATATGTTTATTAACCCCATCCATAATACATTCCATGTAATGTGTGAATGAATCACATCACTTTGAGGATTTGATAGTCCACATGTCCACAAATAATGTTATCGTATTTATACAAAAATTTAAATTATGAAGGTATGGGTTATTTTTTTATTAATGAATATAAATACACCACAAATATAACATATATCATATAAAAATATAAATTATTTCATTATTTCTAACCATGAAAGGTGTAAATGTATGAATAAAGGATATCGGTTCGTGAGGTGGTAGTCTGCTATACACAAAAACGATGATTGGGTATTATATTTGAAGAAAGTGTATATACATGTTGGTAAAAAACATGATATAACAAAATATTAGTATTTTTAGTATACTTATGTTAGTATTGAAGAATCTAATAATAATATTTTAGGGGTGGAGAATGAAGATAAAACAAAAGAGCATGTGGAAGGATATTGCATCTTCTTTGGTGAACTCATTTTGGTATTCACCAAAGGGATTTCTTGGATGGATTTCTTCCCAAATTGAGGTTTATATGAGGAAATTAAGAAAATTCAGGATTAGATTTTTTTTAGTTGTCTTCTGATCAAAATGGCTTCAGAGGTGTAAAGAGAGGTGGGAGAGGAGGCCTTTTATAAGTGTGCAAAATGACTCATTGAGTATTCCTGAAAAGTTTTCAGTGCTCCCCATGTTTTACATTCAAAAATATTTTTGGACAAAAACTATTTTATACATATTATAAATTGAAATTATTCTTATTCAAATTATGAAAAGTTTATGTTAATAGAAAGTAGAATACATCATATTTTTAAGCAAAAATGCTTACAAGTTTGAAATATTTTTATATTCAATTTCAATGTAAAATTGGTTACAATTAACTTAATTATATAAATTAATGTAAAATATATCTCACTAAACTCTAAAAGAAAATTAAAATATAAATTACCAATATAAATTAATTATATGAAAAATTACTTTAGAATTAAATTTCAGAATTTTTTACTTTACAACGAAAAATGATGTTTTTTAGAAATATATCTAAAATTCCAACTTAGACCGTTTTAACTTTATGAATTCAAAAAATTAGGTTTATTTATGAAATTAATTTTCTAAATGTTTCTGAAATTAATTCTATTATTGTTTACAGAAGGACATAAAAATAATTTCATTTGAGAAAATAGTATTTTCAATTATACAAATACTTTACCAAATATAATATGGTTTGTTATCAATATGTATTATTTTTATAAAACCATATTAAATAAAATTTTAAAATTAGTTATTAATATTCATATTATTAAATTTAATTTATATTTTATAACTATATTGTTTAAATAATTACAAATATAAAATTTTGTTTCGTAGAAACATAGTATTTTGTGTAATGCAAGCCATGTCAGTGTTGCGTATAATGAAAGCTTATATTTTTTAATCATGTAATGAATGAATAACATGGAGTAGCATTCTACATAAAACGTACTTAGTTCGTTCAAATAAAAAAATAGTTTTCCAATGTGTGGAATAAATAAAAATATCAAAATTATTAAATTAATTAAGAAAACTATTTCACAAAATCTCTGGGAGTTAAAGGATCTCCACTCAAACAGTTTTTCCCTGAACTCATCAAATATTTGAAATGTATACACATATATAGGTGATGGGAAATCAATGTGTGAAATTAAATTTTATCACATATATGTGGGAACATAGGCCCTTATACCAATTAAAGATGGAGGGACAATGCACAAATCATCAAAATAAAATAATTATTACATTTAAAAAAAATAAATTCAATAATTAAATTAAATAAATAACAAAAAACATTCATGATTCATTCTCAAATCATGATCAGTCCACCTGAAATTATATTTCAGAAGAAAAATTAATTTTTCTAAAATTCAACATGAGAATAATGTTAATTATTTAACATGAATTTAAAATGGTATAAATTAATTATCTATATATACCAGAAAACATGAAATAATTTTATTAAATCCAAGAAATTTTTATTAAATTATTAAAAAATTCCCATAATTTATCAAGTCCATTTGTACCTAAAATAGGTCCCAAAAATTATTTTAAGGAAAGTAATGGATCAGGATGGTTGGAACCAAAATATACCAGTCCAACCCAAGACTTGTTTGGTTTCCATTAAAGTATGTATAATATATATATACATATGTAATACATATAAATGGATAAAAAGATTCCAAAAAAATATTTCTACATTATTTAAAAAAATTCATGGGTTGTTTCTTCCTTTTAAATAAACAAGCACCCATGGGATGTTTTCATCAAGCTTCCAAGGGAAGCTTTGTCCCCTTATTTTATTTTTGGAAACTAAATCAGGATTACAAAGAAAGTAAATATTGAAAATGGACAACCCCAAATGGATTATGGTATATATGGATAACACTAATTGTACTCACATATCACTCTAGCTAAAAAAATTGTCATACTGATAACCATTAAGGTGAAGAAAAATAAAAATTCTCTTCATAATTATTTAAAAAAAACCCCGCCAATCTTTTATTGACCATATCCTTATGATAAAAAATCAATTTGATGCTCTGTCTATTTTTTGGGACCATATCAGAACCTTATTTATTAATCAGAGAAAATTTAATCAAAATTTCTATTTTTTTACTTAAGAAATTACATGTCCCCTCTAACACCAAATGAAGGAACCCTACGCATAGTGGAAGCATGAAAAACACTCAATTTAAATTTTTTTTGTATTCATGTTATAAAAACTAAATATAATAAACCCATTTCTCATATTTTTAAAAGAATCACATGTTATTCTCTTATTTATGAAAAACAGTGCAATGAAATCATAAATGATAACTTGTTCGTTTGAAGTCATTTGTTTAATTTTCTCATTTTGGACATGTTGCGGATCAAAGTTGTGAAGCTAGGAATTCTATATATCTTCCATATATTCACCACCAATATTGGATCAATGATATTCATTTCTCAGGTGCTAGCATGGGAAATCAAATAGGTTTATAATTTCACATTATTCGAATGAAAAACGTGGACTCAATTGAGAAGACAGGATCGATATGGCCTTATTCTCTCTCCAGAATAGCTCTATAAGATCTTAAGAGAAGATGATATGATATATTATATCTCTATAAAATTATGAATATAGTGGATATATTAATTTAATAGGATAAAATGAGCTTTTATACCAAAGTTATACTATTCAAAATTTCACTTTGGTCCATAGAATGTAATAACCATCATTTTAGACCTTTACGCACACTTATAAACTAAAACTATTATCATAAATGTCGAAAAATATTTTACCACCCACTTTTAAAACTTTTACATGATTAGTGATAGAATAAATAACATTTACATGGCTCTTAAGATCTCTAAATAATTTAATAAACCATGAAAATCATATGGTCATTTGAAAAAGAAATTCTCATATTCACTTTTATAATTAAAAATTGGGAATACCTTAAGAGAAAAATTCAATCATCATTATTCTAAACATGAATAATATTAATTCATTATTTTTTACTTATAATTTATCATAATTGTATGTTCACAAACCCCCATATATGGGGACCTATTTTTCAAAAATTCGTATTCATTATAATAGGTGGAACCTATGGATACACTTATTATATGTCCCTCAAGATCATATTATCAGCAGTAGTTAGTCCATCCCAAAGATTAAAAGAATATTCTGGAAACCCATCATGGAATCTAAGAAGATGATTAATTCCATAGTTATGATTAATTCTAAAGAACGTGTTATGTGTAATATGATCTATTTGTATCATGATATCTCATAAACTAGGATGCATGCTTTAAAAATCATCCTTTTGTTTCATTATATTCATGAACGTACTGGATGAAATTACCTTCCTATACCATTTCAATGTAACTAATGAAGGTACTACCATCTTCATCAACCTAGTCCCTCAAGATATCTTTTCCAAAACTCTAATGTGAAAAATTCTATCTCGGTCATTCAACCAATGTCATACGACCACAGATGCATCAAACAAAAGATACCTCTCCATGACATTTACGTTATGGGTTTTCCCTTGCATCAATGTATATGATAAAATGGTACACATTGATAAGAATATAAAGTGAATATACATGGTCATATATAAGAACAAACAATGACACACAAAAAATGTGGCATTCCTATTGGCTGGTAAGTCCCCATGATCTCATCTACTTGAGATCATCAAGTGTGAACTTCGGGAGAAGAATCCTTAATACTTATAATCCTCAAGTGCCTGAAAGTCCAACAACATCTTTATTCAATAAGTATTATGTATCTTGGTCATAGGATACATATATTTAAAATTAATCTCATATTATCTCAATGTTTTCATTATAGATAATAACTACTACTACCTTTTCATATAACACTTTTTCTAAGGGCATTTCCATGTAAATCGTGTCTGGAGAAGTATCAACCCTACAATGATAAGTATAATTATATGTATATACCAAATTATATACATGTAATGGTAATTAAATAACATAAAGGATTTGGGTCAAGGGTACCCACTCACAATAATTTATAAAGTGTAGTGGAGGGTAGGGATTTAAGACATTACAAGTGTGAATGAGAAATTTGGAAAAATATTATAATCCAAAGTGAACGGACTTCTTGACTCCCAAAAATGATAAATTAGTTATCCTTCTAAAAGGATAATTTTTTCATAATTGGGTCATATATCTACTATCTAAATTTGTTCTCAATATAATCTTCTATGTAGAGGATAAAGAACAAATGGTTAAATTGATTACAATCAAATGAGTCTATTCTAGAATTGACGTCATAGCCTATTTACTCCAATTAAATGAAAGATATATCTCATTTGATCTAAATGAATATTTTATCCCATTAAGTGAAGAGTTATTTTGTGAAATATTTAGTTCAAATAAGTCAAAAAAATATTTATAATTAAAAAACTATAGTTATATTTAAAGGGTTAAAACTAATATTTTCATCAAATTTTAAAATGAATGATCTCATACAATATTCTATAAATAAAATTATTTAACACAATTTGAGGAAAATATTTCATTTATTATTATAAAATATTTATAAAACAACTTATTATCATCTCCCTCATAATTATCAAATGGACTCCTATACAAGTAAACATAAAAATCAAATCAATGAAAATTGAAAATACATACCCATAGGACCCACCAATTTAACACTAAAAAACTTATAACAGCCTACTCAAAACCCATTGTTTAAATTTTTCTATTTTTCACATTCTACCCATTTCCACATTATTTCTCCTATAATTCACCCAAAATACTTACATAACATGGAATTTCTCTCATCACCTAAATGTTATTTTTAAAAAAATTATTTTCTCATCCATACTCCTGGAAGGGACACCATAGGATTGATAAATTCAAATATATCCATCCAATTTGATTCAATTACATTTCAATATCATGACTACATTTATTCATGTTCATTGGATTTTATTTTTTAGGTTTTAGATGTAAAATATTATGAGGAAAAATAAGGATTTTTTTCACTTTTTGATGAAAATTTCATGATTCTAATTTTCACGCAAGTATGATCTCTTCCTCAATCCCATTAGTAGATAATAATTTCCAATAATCTTTAAACTTGTTTGGTAATTGAACTCCATTATTTATTTTATTACAAAAAATGATATCTACCCAACTATCTTAAAAAAATTAATTTTTTAAGAAATTTTCAAATTTGGAAAAATAGGATTTTTGATGTAAGTGAGGGTGATTTGAAATTTATGAAGTAAGTGTGACTTCTTATCACCTATCCTGAATGAAGCTACATGATTTAATCTTAAAAAAGGAGACTGTTTATTGATTCTTCTAGCACCAAAAAGATACATATTTTAGAATAATAACTTTTTTAGTATAAAATACATCACGTCATCATTTATTCCACCTAAATTAGACAAAATGATGTATCACACCATAAGATAGCTTCCCCCAACACTTTTGTTAAATAAGATAATGAAATTTGTCTTTCATATTTGGATGGATGGGGAGAATTTGCGTGTAATGTGGCTAACCTAGTAGGTTTTTCACAGATACTAAGGGATAAAAGGTTTAAATGTAAGTGGATGTCAAGAATAACAAATATTCTCTTGAAAACTTGTATTATAAAGCTAAAAAAGTATCTCAATAATTTAATAAAAGTACAAAAAATCACAATGTTTTTATTTTTTTAAATAATATTCTCATTAATGTAATCAGGGACGTTTTTAGCTAATTAGATCAATGTGAATAATATGTCAGAAAGGATTCAGAAGCCACCCAGGATGGTGATTTCAAATATAAATACACTGATATGTGCAATGGGATTAACAAATTAGAGTTATTTTCATGAAATTCTAAAGGTTTTAAACTGTAAACTAATTCATTTTTAGTATTCAATTATTTTGGTTTCATAGGTTAAATTGTTTCACTAATTGGAACACATTTAAAAAATGGAAAAGATAATAATTTGAGCTTACAAGTTTTAAAAACACACCAAAATTGAAAAAATATTGAAAAAATATATTTTGAAATTCTTAAACTACAATGTTTCCCTATATGTAATCATCATGTCAAATGATTATTTATTTATTTTTTTCATTTTTTTTAAAAAAAGTAAAAAAGTGAAGTAAAAACTCACAAAATGAAAAATCATAAACAATCAATCTAAGAAGTAACATACTCTCCCACACATAAAATGTTACACTTTCCTCAATGTGAAACTATGAAATGATAATATGGACATGAAATAAAGAATTAAAACTAGAAAAAATAATATAAAAGTGATAGGGTAAGGTATAGACTAATGTTTTCGACTGATAATTAACTCAAGGAATGTGATGAGATCAATTTCATGTGTTGAGAATCCCTCCTAGTACTTATTCAACCGATATCTATTGATTGTAAATAACATTCCATTAGAATCTTTTGTAATCAACACTAAAATATAAGTAAAAACATTAAATAAATCATAAATACCTAACCTTCTAGAATGAAACATACCATTTAACATCATAGATCATGAACTATAAAAAATAACATTGTCTCCCTTAAGAAATTACACTTTCTAGATTGTCTATTCATTAGTTAATTTTTCCGATTATTTTTAGATCCATGAGTTCTCATATGATGATAATCATATCTCCTTGATCTCTGGAATTTGTAGTTTATCTTATTCATGGGCTTCTGCAAAATCCTTGTTTAACTTCTTTATTGCCCAAAAGTCATGATGCTCATCATCTACAAGGAAATGGTAGGATTTCCCAATAACCATTCCGAATGGGGAAAACAAATGTGATCTATTTACACTATCACATAACCCTATTAATCATTATCCGCACACATTATGTAATATTTTCTAATTTTTCATGGTTTTTTCCAAAAAAAGAAAGCATTAGTTTGAAACTTATGGTTGGCCATTTGTTTGTGGTTGTATAAAGTATATGTATTTTATTTCACCCCAAAATAATGAAGTATTGAAGCCAAATTTCGATGAAAAATATTTTATGATTGTTCGTAGATGATATCCATCATTATTCTAAACCTAAATAAAATTTCTTCCCTTAAAAATCAACTACAAAATGAGAATCATTAGTCCTATTAGCCTTAGCCTACACCCATTTTTTAAATTAATCAATTGAAAAAATTAAATACAAGTAACTAACTTATTTTTTAAATGACCTATCAAAATCAATTCCCTATAACTCAAGAACTCACAATATAATATTCATTTTTTGAGGCATCACATGTCTCGGAGAAATATTTCTCACATATTAAAATTGTGATCCAAACTTACAGAACCTATGAGAATAATGGAATAAGATAAGAAAATATAATCTAGATTCTGAGACACTCCTAGCATTTCTTTTGGGTCTAAAGTGTCCACCACTTGAAATTCTTTGAAAACGATATGTATAATGGACTAAAACATAGGATCAAGAATACAACTCATAATAACTTGGTCCCTAACACATGCATCAGGGGTAGAGATCATCTAACACATAAAACATGGACTCACTCTTTAATTTTTTTAATTGACGTTTCCTTAAATTTCTTGTAATTTTAGAGGTGATAAGGAAGTTACCTTAATCTGCATACCAAGGATGTGTACCTAAGAGTGAATAAATAATTGCATTGGGAAGTGTGTCCTAAAGTGGCACCTGATCAATGCTTTAATCCTATGGTGTAGAGTGATCATAATCATGTGGTCTAATTCCATGATATTGGAATCCTAATTATCTATAATATCAATAAACAACTCTTTCAGAAGTAAAATACAATAGATAAGTCCGGTATTTTCATCAAAAATCATTAAGAGGTACTTCAAAGTAGAATTGCTAGAAAAAATAACTACTTTAGAGCCCAATAAATATAAATGGAATTTATCTATTTAAAATATGACATAAAAAACACTTTTTCCCTAATTTCATAGTTTTATTTAGTAAAATAAAATTTCTTCAAATAATAGTAAATCACATTTTAATATCCCTTCACCAATTCTAATAAGACTTCTCTAACTGTGAAATTGGAAGTATCAGACAAATTGTTCAATGGAAGCTCCCACTATGGGGGTTGTATGATTGGTGGAATGTTCATATGATTCTCTATCTCATCAAATAACACCATAAAATAATCATCAAAAAAATAATTCAAAATCGTTTTTGATTAAATCGAGAAAAGGGTTGAGGAATCATACTGAAATCTCTAATGAAGTGTTGATTATAACCATATTTTATAAGGAACAATTTAACATGTCATACACATGTAGAATATTGGAATGATGAAATAATGTCCATATTTGATCTATCAACCTCAATTCCATGTTGTGATGCTATAAGACCTAGTAAAATTACCTTCTCAACCATGAAATGAAATTTATCAATGTTCAAAAGCAGATTTTTATTCAATGAAATGATGCAAGACAATACCCAAACTCAAGATACACTCATCAAATGGGGAACCATTTATAATAAAATAAACCATAAATACCTCTATGAATTTCTCAAATAAGTATAGAATATACTCACCATGCAAATATAAAAGCAACCTAGGGTGCTAAAATGTTCAAATACAATACTAAGGTAAGTAAATGTACCGAATAGGCATGTTAATATCATCTTATTTGGGTACTCTTATACAACATTAAAATGAAAATACCCTTATAAACCATATAAGAAACAATATTTTGTCCTCCATGTAAGTTTATTAATAATCTATTCAATTAATGGATGGGGGAATGTTCATTATTAGTGGATTGATACAGCTTCCAATAATCATTTCTCACCTGCCAAATATTTTTCACTCTCACAGGAACTAATAGATCATTTTCATTTTTGAAATAGTGAAGTTGGTATACTTTGGTACAACCTGGACAAGGAGGACCCATTGATATTCAGAAATGGTTTATGTGTTACTCTCCCCAAGTAATTTTCCCCCAATATATTTACAACTTCTAATAATGTTGGGCAAGGTATCCTTTTTGATTGTCTAAATGGTAAATCCCCATCCATATAAAGAATCCTATATATAAAAATATAGGTTCTAATACCTGGTATGTCTGCTATGTTTCACCAAATTGACATAATATTTTCCAATAAAATATTTTCATGTTTTTTCCTATTTAGGTATGTAAATATTAACAAATACTATAATCAATTTCTCATCCTTCATTAGGTATGAATATTTTATGTTTTATTTCAATGGTTTGAGTTCCAATTTGGGTGGGTTCTGTATTGATGTAAATGATGTTGGAACAAAAATATGTTCATAATGACTTATGGGGTTCAAATATTCATTATCAATATAAGTGTATAATGAATCAAATCTGTCTAAAAAATCAATAGTCATGTCATAATCAAAAATTTCATGCATGGAATCAAGAAAATAATCCACATCAAAATTAGTACTATAAGAAAAAGTGTGATTAAAAATAGGAATGTAAGTATTCTGAGACATCAATCCAGTCCCAATACATAAAATATTATTAAGAATGGAATAATCCATATTTCAAAAATATTGAAAATAAATATTTGGAAAATCAATACAAGATGGGTCAAAATAGAAGATTAAGAGATAAGAATGGTCTTCTAAGGGGTACTTAATAAAGTCTAAAATGATAAATCTTAGGATCTAATCTTCAAACACCATATAATGTGTTCCACAATTTATATTTATGAATTTATTAACATCTTTTAGGAATTTTATCTTGGATTAATTTGATCATGAGAACTTATCTGATCATCCTCTATATTTATCATCTAGAAATATATAAGAAAGCGCGTGTACCTTAACCGAACTTGTACATCTTCCAAGAATCATTTTAAATATGATATAGCTCTATTTTCTAGTTACATCACTACTCTTTCCATCTTTAGCTAAGTAATTTTTAAATCATTGAATATAGATTTAAGGCCTGACATTAATGGAGGCACACAGATCAAATAAAGCATCGAAGAAATGAAAATCACATATAGTGCATGCAACAATGAATTTCCAAGGGCCCTTGAAATTTAAAGGAATCACAAATATTGGTGTGATGAGTGTGTATAAATGCATCTTATGGTTGATCTACTCATTTCCCTCTATTGCTCTTTGATTTATACATAAATTGTTCGAAAACATGGAATACCTTGGAATTTTCTTAATTGCTTCAAGTATAGGGTTGTCTATCTCAACAAGATTAAATATATCCAAAACCTCTTTTTTACATCCCCTATTAATTAATAGTCTTGGTTTTTATAGCTATTTTAAAAAATGGAATTATTTTAGGATGATTATCATCAATATTTTTCTTACATTTGACTTTATTCTTTGGATTATCATCAATTGGTCTCAATGGGACTTCTTCATTGTTGTGTTGAATCCCGTTGGAAGGATAAGTTCATATGTATCATTATTTTTCTTACCACTCATCAATGTGGTGGAATTGAAATTCCCCTTGGGATTTGTAGTAAGTTAGGAAAGATGATTTATGAAGTTATTACTTATCAGTTCATAGAGGGATGAGGCAATATAGATAATTTGTTTCTTCAACTACTCCAACTCTAAACCATGACTCTACATATCATTCTGTAGATTCAGAATATTTTTTCTTCCAAATTTCACTAGTATTTTAATATACCTTTGGATGAGAAATATCTCATTTTTGGTTGAATTTTTTTCTAGGGATTAAAATTTCCTTTGGGGTTCTTGGAAACCATATTGGTAAGGTGGGGGATACATGGAATTTCAATGAAAAGGGTACCTTTACTATTATCTAGATTCATTCCTCATGTTTGAGTGATCTTTTCACCATTGGGTGTATATTGTTGAAAATGGATCATACATATTCTAGGGATGTGGTTCATTTGGTTGTTGATATCGTCTCTTAATGAATATGGATGCACAATCATCTATCTCTTGTAATAAGGTGCACAATTGGTATGGTAGTTTTTTTAATTGAAAATTCAATAAGGCCTAGCTGGAGTGTGTTGGGATGTATTACAAGACAAAAAACATATACCACACCACAGTGGTAAATTCATATAACTTATTATCAATTAGAATATTTTTAATAGAATAAGTAATTTCCTGATAAACTCCTATAATAGGCGGCATTCCAAGATCCCTAAATTGTTTAGAGTTTTATTCCCATCCTTTAGATCAATTCACATTCAGGTGGACGTATTTTTATGACCAATACCCCACCGTTTGTAAAATTTTCTAGACTCCTCTCCAATTTTTTGAGGCCTTCATATAATTATTATTGAGTATTTTCTCAATAATTCGGTAATGTGGGAAGCTTGCACCCAACTTCATTAATCTCTCCTAGTGCTCATATATTGAATGCCCTTGTGAATTCTTGATCCCTAATATCTTCTTTCAAATGTAAATGGTCCTCTATGGTGGAAAAAATAATTTGAAGAAAATAAATTTCAATTCATTCCAAAATTCTATTTCTTCATGTTATACATAATACATCCAATCCTTTATAGTTTCATCGAGTGAAAATGAGAATAGAGTTAATTTGATAAGATATTTAGATAAATTTATTGGCTTTATTGTTGATGATATCAGATTTAATTATTTAAGGTTTTGTTTAGATCCTCATTGGATAATCTACTAAATTTTTGGAGAATGTCAAATTACTAAATATTTTAGTTTGAACTCAGATTTGAGTATTGGATATGAAATGAATGTAGGATTATAGTTAATATCATGTGGAGCTAACTATCAAATGCTTCTATACAATTTTTTATTCTTAGTTTTATCAATTTTATTAAGTTTTAGTTTTGTTTTATATTTGTTTATTATTTAATAATTTCTAAAATGGTGGAATTTCCATGTTTGGTAAATGTCGAAACTTCTAGTAGAGCAAAACTATTTGATTCAACACCTACGGTTATGTTAAATTAGATGGTTCTAGATCAAAGAGATTTTTGACATTTTATTATGTCATAAATCCGATAAAAGAGATAAATTAATAATAATACACCATAATATCACGAAAATAATTTTTAATTGATCATCCAAAAGAGAAGAAAAAGTAAAAAACAAAAAAAAATGAGCAAGGGGAAATAATATTGAAGAAATAAGAAAGAAGATGAAACAAAATGATGAAATAAAATAAAACTAAAACCTCTAAATTATTTGAATAAAATAATATCCTCTTATAAATGGTGATAATTTTAATTATTTTGTTATGGGAACTCTCAAATAATGTGTTTTTTTTGGGTACTTAGGTGATGTTGAGTGACTTAACATGTTCATCTCTCAAAGGGGAAGTATATGAAAAAAATTTTAAATATATTTTAGAAATAAAATAAAATAAATGAAACACACATCTTAAAAAATGGAGAGGTTTTTTTTCCTAATTTGTAATACTAATAGTTTTATGTTTGTGGAATGTTTTTATTTTGGCAATTTTTTTCATTTTGAAATTTGATTGATAAAACCCAATGAGAAGATATTTTTTAAAATATGATTAGATTGAGTAATTAATCTAAATATGCATGTTAAATCAATTATTAAGAATTATCATATAAATTAACATCACTTAATTTTGATCCCTTTATTTTTAAAACCTATAACCATGTGAGAATTTACATCAACCATAATGTTGAAATCAATTAAACAATAGGCTAGAATTGGTACATGCAGTCCTAGAACCCCACTTTTATTTTAATTCTAGTGATAGATTATGAGTAATTGGTAATTAGGGATCATATCCATAATTTATGTGATGATGAAATGATTTTATATATTATATTTTAACTCAAAAAATTGAACTATTTTGGTATTGTTTTTCTAATTAAGATTATTCTCTCACAATTCACACATTACTTGACCTCACCTGTTTTGTGTTAATTTTTAATTCATTTATTAGTTTAATTTTAGTGAAAACCTAAATTCATATATCATATTATGTGAATTTCATTATATCATTTATTAAAAACAAATAAGTGGATAAGGTAATAACAAGGTTTATTACTAATAAAAAATACTCTTTCACGGGTGGGGTAGTCATTAGAGAAACATTTTTCATGGGCAATATTTTATAAAGGGTATAAACCAATATCATTTCTAATTTTGATTTCCATAAAAAAAATAATTAAATTAAATATTAATTAAAATTAAAATAATTGATTACATATAATAAAAATTTATAGTTTATTGTAATAAAAAAACATTGCAACCAAGAAGAAAAAATGAAGATAATTTTGGAGGAGATCCTATATGAGATCTTCACTCCTATAATGGTGATTAGAAATGGAAATTTTCCACTTCCCCCATTCATTATATCCTCTAATTCAATTATAACTTTCTCTAAATGTGAAAAATACGCATTTATATAGTATAGGAGAGGCTAGGATTTCTTGATTTTACAAGTGTGAGTGAAAATTTCAGCCATATATTTTAATGCAACCTATATCGACTTTTTGACATAAAAAACACATGAACCAGCTATCCTTATAGAAGGATTTTTTTTCAAAATTGTGTCCTCCTTCTACTTAAATTTTTTTATCCCAGTCCAATTCTTTATGTAGAAGATATTGCTCAAATGGTGAAGTGATGTCTAATCTGAAAATTTCAATCCATTTTTAATTTAATATACCATTTACTCTAATAAAATGATATATCTATATCATATAATCAAAATTGAAGTGTTATAACATTAAGTGAATAAATATATCACAGTATTTTAATTAAAAATAAGCCACATAAAAATATTAATGACTAAAATACTATATTTAGATTTAAAGGATCAAAATTTTAATTTTCATCATAAATTTAAATGATTGATCTAATCCTAAACACTTCATAAATGAAAATATTAAAAAAAATGTGAGGAAATTATATCATGTATTATCAATAAAATATTCAATAAAAACATGTAGAATCAATCATACTTTTCAACCATGTATCATTTTTTACGTCTACACGTTTTATTTTATATAAAGTAATGTTTGATCATTTAGTTTATCAATGTTGGTCTCATTTATTATTTATTTTTTTACAAAGTTTAAGTAATTCTCATTATTCACATTAATACCCATGGAAGTTGTTCAAGACTCTAGTGATTAGGAATACCCCTTAGGTTTGTTTTATATTGGTTTAGGTATGATGGCCTAATATTTGTGTTAGTATATTACACTCAAGGACACTAATACTATTTATGACACATGAATAAGTGAAACTAAAACATTGTAATTGAATTTCCATCACCTTCTATGTATTTCATGTGATAAATCGTGGGTGCCCAAAATTTTGAATGACTCACTCATTTGATTGATCATGGTCTTATTGAGTGAACTTATTTGAAGTAACTTACACACTGGTATTTGTTACATTATTTAGATGATATCTAAATTTTAATGTTAGGATGTATTTTATGAATTCCTTCACATATAGAAACCATTATTAATTCAATCTATGCATCAAATTCATATTCAAACAATTTAATACAGTTCCAAAAATAAAATAATTTGTGGTCCATGCACCATTAAAAATTTTTGTCCTTTATTATTAGTAAAATAATTAATTTTGATATTCGATTAGATACCCAAATTCATCATAAGAAATTTGTTTGAAAAAACTTTTTTACTTAATGGGATTGATATCATATGAAACTAAAATCATTATTTTAATCAATTAAAGTGAAATAGATTTCAAACCTCGACATTTCTAACTAGAAATAGATCCCACATTCTAGTGAGAAGTCTAACACATCACTTAAATATATGTATTTAGTACTCAATAGTCATTAAAATTTAAACTAATTATTCAAAATACTAATATGTACAAATATACTACATGCCTTTACTTTTGAATTATAATAAACCAAATTATACTTTTATTTTGAACTAAATTAAATCATATATAATACCTATATTGAAAAAACTTATTCGTGTTATAATAAATATATTTAATAATGAAACATTCAATAGAGTATTCTTATAAACTGTTCATAATTAATTTTATATTTATTAAAATTTCATAACCAAACTATTAATATTTAATACTATTATACCACCAAAACTTTAATATTTTAAATCTATTTTATAATTTAAAATAATTAATAAAATAATTCTAGTACGGTCTATGGTCACTGGAATTCTTGACATTACCTTATATGGACCATGACAATGAGGTTATTTAGTATAGGTAATTAATATAAATAATTAATATTTAATAAATTTAATATTATTTAAATATTTATTTTTTCGAACTTCTATATATCCCATTTGTATGTGGAAAATATATTTACGAATATTTAATGAGATAAAAAAATTATATTTTTAAAATATAAGTATCTATAAACAATCACTACTAAAAAATGAATTTTTATCAAAATTAGAATTCTCATTTATCAGCACTAAGAACTCATTAATTTTGTAAGCATTTTAAATATAGAATCCTCTCAAATATGAAATTAATTTGCAACAAGTGAGATTTGAACCCCTACCCACATCAATCTCAACAAGGACCATTTCCACTAGCTCAAAGGATTTTACTTTTCAAATATTGACATATTTATATATATATTTCAATATATACATTTTCTAATATGTATAAAAATATATTGGTTCATTAATACACATATAGGTAAACATATATACATATATTGAGTTATATACATATTCAAACTTTTTATTAAGGAAAATAAAATGATTAATTTCTATTTATATAGAAAATGAATAATTATTTTTTATTTTCATATTATTTATATATTGAAAAAGATATTTTATACCTAAATATTTTTATGTTTTTATTTATATAATAAAATTTTATATGTAAAAATATACAAATATATATACATATATAGTTAGAAATAATAGTGCTATATAAAAAATATCAATGTTTCACCACCATTAAATATATATGAATGTAATCATGTTGAATAAATTCAATCTCTATAAAAAAAGGCAAGAAGACTCTCTTAAACAAAGATCAAATTCCATCTAATGTAAAATAATTATGGTATCCCAACAAAAAAATCAATTTTTTGAAGACTTTTGAGGCTTTTTAATCTAGAAAAAATATGGGCTGAGGTCGCTTAATATAAATGTTATATATATCTTCACAAGACTCAATTTGACATCTTGTGGAGCACAAATGGGCACTCGGATGAAAATTAATTGTCATTGGAAATTCAATCCCTTTTTAAAACTTATCATGAGATTTTTATTAATTTATTACTTTTTTCTACAATGAAGTTGATATTAAATATCTATTACACTAATCTAATTAGAAAATTATTAATTAATAGTAGATTTTATTTATTTTTTTACCATTTTCAATAAATATAATATATATTAATTATAAATACATATTTAGTATTATCTAAATAATATTTCAGAAAATATTATATATACATATATAGAAATATAGATCTATTAATATATTAATTATTTAATGTTATGATTTTTTATAATATATATTTTTATTACGGGTACCTTCTATTAGTTTTTAAAACACTTTATCACTAATAATAGAATAATTTTTTAATGATTATAATGATATCATTTATAAATGTTTTTAGATAATGGGGACAAAATTACCCACTTTAACATCTTTTTTTCACACTAATAATTATGTCTTTTATCATTTCTCTAACAAAGCACCAATAAAGGGGGTACTTTTACCAATACTAGCTAAAACTGTTGATAGATAATATCATCATCATTGTTGAAGCCTCATAATAGGTAACCCATACTCCAATGTTTAATACGAATGATAACATGAGTTTCCATTAATTAGTTATTATTTTACACTATGACATCACTTATTCTTATATTATACCATGTAGAAAAAATGATTTTCCAACAAATTCACAGTATATATAATGAATATTTATATATTTTTGGCTTATTCTATCCTCATATCATTCCACACACTCTTTCCCCTATTAAATGAAAACCTTCATTTATAATAATTTTTTTTTAAAAAACTGTTGGTATCAATCCAAATATAATCAACTACAATTTGATTTATTTTAAAAAATAATAATTCATTTCAAAACATTTCCCGCACACATTATAAATTTATATTTATTTTTTAACAAATTATTTTTATAATAATTTTATGTTTCTTTGAAAAATTAAATTTTATCACACTTAACGGATATAAATATTTTCATATAAAATTAATATAATATTACGTTAAAAAAATATTACTTTAAAATAAATTGAGCCTACTATTTCTAAAAAAACAAAGTTCAACCCAACCACTAAAAAATAAAAATTCTATTTCAATTATGTGAGATAATTGTATACAAAAATTTAAAAGAAATATTAGACTTTTTTAAATAGGCGTTGAAGTAATATATTTCACTTTTCATTAATAATAGTCAACCCAAAAATCAAATAAAATTTACATATAAAAATCTAAATATTTTTCCCAAAAAATTTTAAAAAAATTTAAAAATAAAATTAACTAGAGATTAAGAAATTGATTTATATCAATTTAAAAAATGAAAATGATATCTTAAAATAATTAATATAAGTACATATATCTTAGGAGATAAAACATATATTAAAAACAATATTTTGATATATAAAAATAAAAAATCTATTATTTTTTGTAATAAATGTTTCATTTTTTGATTAAACCTATCATAATCGAGATAAATATCATTTTAATAATGATGTAATATTTTAAATAAAATTTATCCAATATCATACATGATGTCATTCAATAAAAGTGAAATTTACCTCAACTCATACATTAGATATTTTTTATTTTATGAAAGATATATCATTTCACTTCAAATTTTTATCATCTCATACATAAGATACATTTCATTCTTTAATGTATTTTAGAATATTCATGAAATTTATCTGTTCTCATATGGGAGATAAATTTCATTTTACAAATTTCATTTCATTTTACATGACATTTATTACATATCATAGAATATATAAATTCTATTTTTAAAATTTATAACATAGTAAATGAAATTTATATCATGTACGAGATGAGTTACATTTTATATTTTAATAGAGGTGTCATTCTATGAGAAATTCATCTCATATAATACATGAGATGAATTTTATTTTTTAATGAATGTTTCATTTAATGTGAAATTTATTTTTTCTCACGTATGAGATAAATTTCATTTTATAAAATGAGTTGTTATTGTACATGAAATGTTTCTCTTATTGTACATGAGATCAATTTAACTTTTTTTAAAGTATGTATCGTTCATTAAAGGTGAAATTCATCTCACATATAAATTTTGTTTTAAAAAATATGTATCACCCCATTTCAGATTTACCTCATTTCATATATGAAATAGTTTCCTTTCTTGCAAGATGTTTCATTATAAGTTAAATTCCTCAATTCGAACTGTGTGATATTTTATTTTATAAAATTTATATTATATTGTTCAATGTGATGAAATTTAGTATCTTAAATGTTATAATTTTTTTTTGAAATTTACATCACTTAGTAAATGAGATAATTCCATTTTCTAAAATATTTATCATTTTAGTTGAAATTTATCTCATGTTATAAGAAATATTCTTTTAAAGATATAAAATATTACATGAATTTTATCTAATAAAATATATATAAACAAAATTCTATTTTAAAAGATATAATATTACATAAACAATTTTCCACATCTAATATGTGAAATAAATTGCATTTTTAAACATATAACATAATGGTTAGATTTTATTTTTAATCTCTTACATATGTTTTTTATTATAAAAAAATAACATATATAAATGATTTCTATCTCATATCATACATTATAATACATTAATTTTAAAAAAATTAATTTTACATGAAATTTATCTCATTCTATTTATAAGATAAATTTTTATTTGTAAAATACATAACATCTAACTAACAACATATCTAATTTCATTTTTGACATATATGTTTTTTTTATTTTACTCCTTATAGTTAGAATTTATCTAATATGAAATAAATATTATTTTAATGTACATAATATTTATTGAATATAATTGAAGGGAAAAATACAATTTTTTAAAGTACATGGAATTTATCTCATATACAAGATGAGAAACATGTTATTTTTTAAATAATGTATCATACTCAGCTAAATTAGTATCATTTAATTGGGGATGTATCATGATTTTTTAAATGCTTTTTTCTTTAAATGAAATTTATTTCATGTAAAAATGAGATAAATTTATTTTTTAACAAATATATTGTAACATCCCTATTTTGGAAGCCACCTTGAGGTGCTCAGTACACGGTTGGTCACATGGCCTCAAGCGCATTTCCCCAAATGCCAGAGGCTGCTGACTAGCTGTGAAGGACTTGGGTGTGATGGTGGGGAAACTATGCCCTTATTGGCAGAGTACACAGCAGAAGTAAATAACACATGCATTAGCAAAAGTAGTAAATATCCAACAATAGTAAATAGTAGAAGACTAAAACAGTAAACAACTGGAGAACACACATATATATATGAAATGATGCATGATATATATGTCTAGTAAAGCTTCCAACAAGTCACAATGCTAAATACAGTACCAAACCAAAGTAAAAAAAAGGAAAAGTAAATAGATAAGGAACTCCTCAACATCACAAGCCTCGGCTTGGTCTCATACTCTCCTACTCCAAAGCATGCCAAGTACCTGAAGTAGAAGGGTGCTCTCCCTTATCTATACCTACAACAATATAATATGTTTGGGCCTAAATGCATGTCCCAAATAGGGTGTGAGACTAAAGCCTAGTAGGCAACCCCCTGAAGATCTGTCACTAACAGTCAGTGAGTTATGGTAGGTAAAGTACAGTAAATAGTAAATAGTAAGCAGTGACTAACAATACACAACAGTAAACAATCCAAAAATCAACAAGAAGCAATGAAGCAAACAGCTAACCACAAACAGGAAACCCTCTGGGAAGTACTCACGGCCATCCCCTCTAGTTTTATCAAAGAATTACTAACAACCCTCTGGGTAGTAAACTCAGCCTAACCCCTCTGGCTTGGTCATATGAATTTATAAGACTCTCTGAGGAAGCACACTCATTCAATTCCCCTTATAGTCTAGGGTAGTCAGGGACTCTCTGAGGAAGATCACACTATCAATTCCACTTATAGCCTCAAGGTCTAGAGACTCTCTGAGGAAATGCATTCAGTCAATTCCTTTTATAGCCGCAGTTCTATCACAAACTCTCTGAGCAAGCTCACTCAGTCAATTCCTCTCATAACCTTGAGTGGTTTAAGAAAATTTCAAACAAAACAAAGACTCTCTGAGGAAGCTCACTTGGTCTATCATCCAGTAGTCTATAAAGCTCAAGAATTTCTCAGGAATCTCACCCGATCTATCCTCCTATAGTCTATAATATCCAAGACTCTTTGTGAGGCTTAGTCGGTCTATCCCCTTTAGTCAATAATCTCCAAGACTCTCTGAGGAAGCTCACTCGGTCTATCCCATTATAGTCTATAGCATCGGGTTCTCATGGCCCCATGCCAGTCAGTGTATAATTGTTCTATATAGCAAAAGTAAACCTACAGAGCTACTTGGCTAACCGGTCTACTACATAACAAGCATTTTAGGGAACAAAACTCAATCCTACGGTCACAAGGCATGGAAAACAAGTATAACAGCCAAAGGTTGAATAATACCAAAAGGTCGTAAATAGGAAAAGTCATGGGAAAACATCCAAGCATTTCAATTATTCTTATACATAACCAAATCACCTCTACACAAGCATACAAGCAAGGCGAAAAAAAATAGAGGAAAAACAGTACACACGCAATACCCCGTTCAAGGGTATTGGTGGAATTTGCACATGATACTCAAAGACATTGAATGGAAAGGCACAAACCACATACCTTGATGCTAGGAGATCGATATACTTGAACCATGAAGCCTTAATCTACTTAGAACGTCTCAGATCTATGAAAAATAATAAAACTTTCAACCCACGATAACATGCAAAAGAGGAGGAATTGGAAAATGATGCTCTAGAAGAAGGAATATCTTAATTCTATGGTGCCAATGAAATTTATGGCGGTCGATTCGGAGAACGAACGGAGGCTTGGGGGCTCAGATATGATCTGCATCCATAACCTCACTCTTGGAGGAACCAAAGCTAAAAGGAGGGTGTTCTGTCTGTCAGACACGACCCCGGTGCGTTTAATGAAATAAACAAATCAAATGGCATGTACTTTTGGAGTACACAGCATGTACTGGGATTTTCCATACTCCACGTAAAGTGGCCTTCACATCACCCCTATATAGTCGTGTGTGTGGCCCAGACACGGCCAACACACGACCTTCTGTGGCAAGGGGGTATAAGGCGTGTACTCATAAAGTACATGGCGTGTACTTCAAAAATTTCGAATAACTCCTCTTTGCTCACAAACTCCATAAAAAGGAAAAACATATGTAAAAAGAAATTCTGAGATCTTAAAAACTTCTCCTTTTAAAGAAATTCATCCTTGAATTTCCCTAGAGAGGCATAGAAGAAGAAACCCCAAAAAGCTCCAGCCACTGCGATCGTACATCGGTCTCCCTTTCCCAAGTCTCATCCATGCTGCCATAGCACCCATACCAGGAACAGACCGACCATGGAGAACCTTCATACTGTGATTGAAAATCCAGATATGATGCTTCTCAAATGATTTATCCTCTTCAAGATAAACCACCATAGGTTGAAAGACATGAGATGTGTCAGAAAAGTAACGTCAGAGCTGAGAAACGTGGAAGACATCATGCATAGCCCGGTACCTATGAGTTAACTACAACTGATAGGAAACCGGAAAAACTCTCTCCAGCACCTCAAACAGCCAGACGTACCTTGGTGAAATTTTACCCTTTCTCTAAATCCTCTTGTGTCCCAACCTCGGTGCAGCACACAAGAAAACTTGATCCCTGACCTCGAACTCTAGAGGTCTTCTCCGCTGATCAGCATAAGACTTCTATCGAGACTGTACTGTATACATCCTCTTCTGAATCAACTCTATCTGCTCTGAGGTCTTCTAAACAAGACGAGGGCCCAGCAAAGCTGCCTCTCCTACCTCCAGCCAGCAAAAAGGTGATCGACATGGCCTTCCGTACAAAGCCTCGTAAGGTTCCAACTGAATAGTTCCCTGAAAACTGTTGTTGTAGTAAAACACTAAAATAGGTATATTCTTCTCCCAAGAACCTCCAAAATCTAGAATGCATGCTTGGAGCATGTCCTCATGCACCGGAATCATATGCTTAGAATGGCCATCTTCTTGTGGATGGTATGTTGTATTCAAAAGTACCTGTGTACCCAATGCTTTCTAAATCCCCTACAAGAACCGAGAAGTAAAACATGCATCCTTGTCTAAAATAATGGAGTGTGGAAATCCATGCAGACATACAATCTCTTAGATATACAACCGCTCCAGCTCATCAACACAGAAGGTCCCCTTGATCAGCAAGAAGTGAGCAACCTTCGTGAGTCTGTCAATGACAACCCAAACTGCATCGTTCCCTAGAGGCGACCTTAGAAAACTGGTCATGAAGTCTATCGCAACGTCATTCCACATCCACTCGGTAATGGGTAACTCTTGTAAAAGACTTGTTCGTCGCTGATGCTTCGTCTTCACCTGCTGAAAAGTGGAACACCTCATGAAGAAACAAGCAACGTCCCTCTTCATACCTGGCAACCAATACTGACAGTGTAGATCACGGTACATCTTGGTGACGCCAGGATGAACAGCCCAAACTGAGGAAAGAATTTCATACATCTGTTCCTTCTGTATGTCTACTAGAACACATACAGGTCCCTAGAAACATAAGATCTCGTCCTCGCCCACTGTACATCTAGGAAGAGGGTCCTCTTCGGACACACTCTCCCATGGGACTAGGCCTTCTGATTCTGATAGCTACCTCATCTGTACCTAATCAAGAAGGGTAGAGGTAACAACTACAGATGATAGAAAAGTCTTCCCCTTTTTGTCGTGTACCTCCAAATGCATCTCAAAGAATAGAGCCATAAGCTGACACTCACCACTGGCCTCATGAACAGCATTAATCTATGTTCTCCTACTCAATGCATCAGCCACTAGGTTGCCCTTTCCCAGTGTATAATCAAGATCAAAGTCGAAGGACTAGAGATACTCGACCCACCTACAATGTCTCAGATTCAGATCACGTTGAGTGAAGATGTACTTGAAACTCCTGTGATTGGTGAAAACCATAAATTGCTATCCTAGAAGGTAATGTCTCCAAAAATGTAAGGCATGAACAACAGCTACCAACTCCAGATCATGTGTCAGGTAGTTTCTCTCATGTGGTCTCAACTACCGGGACCCGTATGCAATGACTCCATCTCCCTGCATAAGCACAGCTCCTAGTCAGACACTTGAAGCATCGAAGTAGACTGTATAGATCTTGCTCGGCTCTGGAAAGACTAGTATTGGTGCTGACGTCAGCCTCCCTTTTAGCTCTTGAAAGGTTGAATCACAGGAATTTGACCATAAGAACATTGCACATTTCTTGGTCAGACCTATCAGCGGTGCTACAAGGCGTGAAAATTCCTCTATGAAATGCCTATAGTATCCAACTATCCCTAGAAAACTCGGCACCTCAAATACATTCTTCAGCTGCTCCCAAGAAACAATTGCTCTCACTTTCTCAAAATCTACTGACACTTCTGTCTCTAAGATGATGTGACCCATGAAGTGAATCTGATCCATCCAAAATTGGCATTTTGAGAGTTTAGCATGTTACTAATTTTGTCTTAGTGTACTCAGAACGATCTCAATATGGGTATCATGGTCGTGTCGAGTGTGAGAGTACACCAAGATGTCATCCACAAAAACCACCATGAAGGATTCCAAGTATGGATGGAACACTTAGTTCATCAGTGCCATAAATGTTGCTGGCACATTCGTGAGACCAAATGGCATGATTGTATACTCGTATAAACCATACCTACTCCTGAAGGCTATAAGAGGTATATCTGATGGTCTAACCTGCAACTGATGATAATCGGACCTCAAATCGATCTTTGAGAACACCTGGGATCCTCAAAGCTGAGAAATGTGGTTATCGATCCTCAGAAATGGATATCGGTTATTGATTGTCAATAGGTTCAGCTTCTAATAATCCACACAAAGCCAAAGGGTGTCATCTTCCATCTTCACAAATAGGACAGGAAAACCCCAATGAGACGTACTTGGTCAGATGAAACCCTTTTCCCGCAACTCCTCCAACTACTTCCTAAGCTCTTGCAACTCGGGTGTAGCCATCCTATAAGGAGGAATGGACACCAGTGCCTCTCTTGACACGATATCAATAGAAAAATCCACCTCACTCTCAAGAGGCAAACCTGAAATGTACTCTATAAAGACATCCCTAAAATGATCCACCACTGGAGGAATGTCTAACTGTGAAGTCCCCTGGTCATCTTGATAAAGACCAAAAATATGGGTGGTAACTCTACTAGACCATGATGCTCTGGTCCAGATCTACTCACTTGGACATCCCTCTCACCTCTATGAAGAAAAGATCCTCCCTCTGATGATACGAAACTCTTCTTGTGGAGATAGAAATCTACGACAGCCTAGAAGGGAACTAACCTGTCCATACAGAGAATGACATCATAACCTGTCATCTCTAAGACATATAGGTCCCATAAAAAGTGACACCCAGCAACCTCAAGAGGTCACTCTCTGTAGTGACGTACGCTAGAGGTCCTCATTCCCAACAGTGTATCAATAGTCAAAATGTCGGTAGAAAAAAAATATACAGAGCCCAAGTCTCTCCACAATAGAAATAGAGATAAAGATATGGGAAGAACCAGTATCGAAAAGGGTTGAAGATAACACTGTGGATACTAAGATCGTACCTCAAACTGTGGAAGGGCTTGGATCCTGCTCCTGATTGGTCCACTCCACGGTGAATGTATAGCCTGTACTGCGACCATGTGCCCCTGACTGACCATTCTTAGCTGATCCACTCTGAGGTCGCTGGTAACCTGGTGACTGACTACCATGGCTGCGACCTCCACCTTGGCCCGAATGGCCGGAAGAACTCCTATTCCTAGACTGGTGAGAAACCGGTGATACATCTCCTATACGTGGGGTCGTAAAAGAACCCCTACCCCCAGTTATTGGTGAGAAAAACTGACAAAATTCTGAAGATGGCCCATATTTTATCAAGATCGGCACTCCATCAGGTCTCTCTGGCATTGAGTCCAAGTATGCTTGCTCCATCCGCATTGGTAGCATAATTCATGGCTGTATGAAGATACATTCCTCCTACTCTGATCTCCTTGAGTGGACTCCCTGCGGTGGTTCTTCCTATCAGTAAGAGGAACACTAACTCTGGATGTCGAACCGCCCTGGCTCATAGCTCCAGAATCCCTCAGATTGTGCTCAGTGATCAGTGTCTGTTTAACAATAGAGAATATCAAAGTCAACCTGAAGATGTTCACCTCTGAGTGAATGTCGTGACTCAGACCATCCTCTAACTTCCACGAAAGGAACAACTCATCACCTCCTGGAATATGTGTGAAATTCTACAACTTGGTAAAGAGAGATGAGTTCTCCATAATAGAAAGAGTACCCTACTCCAGATTCATAAACTCCCATACTCGACCGGCCCTCAAGGTCTCTGGGTATAATTAATCGTAGAAGATGCATTGAAACTCATCACAAGTCATATTCTGCTGGCACCCTGATAGTGAGATCACCTCCCCCCAACTCTTGACGGAGTCTCGGAGCATATAGGTAGCGAGAATCACCCTATTCTCTATAGGTATCTCCAGATGCTCGAAAATTGTCAGTGTGGCCCCTAGACAAGACTCTGAAGCCTGAGGTCCTCCTTCCTAAGAGAAAGTAAGAGGATGATGCTACTAGAAACCACGCGTCAATTCTGCCATCGACGAGGTAGGAGCCGTCACTCCCTGAAAGGTCCGCATTATCCTCCAGAAGTCCTCCTTGAACTACGCATCGGCTCCTACAATTGTTATAAGTACTGGTTCCAAAGCTGGGACAACAGGAGGATCTGTAGGAGGTCCCTGATCAGCCATATCTGGTGTCAGATCACCGTCTGGAAGCTTATGTACAACCAGAGGACGTCTTGGAGGCATTGCTCTGAAAGATCAACAACACACCTTAGATCAGGATTATCAAGGACAGAGAAAACAAGAGTAAAAAATGGGAACATGAGAAAGAAAAACTCATGTTTTACCAAACACGACTAAATGACGTGTATAAAACTACACAGTGTGTTACTTAAATCCCTTCACTTGGGCGTATACTTCTGCCACAGCTGGTCGTGTAACACCCCAGAATACACAGTGTGTTGTCCCCACACAGGACGTGTACTTGAACTCCATTCCCCTACCTGCGTCTCCTTACATGGCTAACCGACACGGTCCTCTTAACCCTAGACTACCTGGTGTGTTCACTAAGTACGTGGCGTGTACTAGACAAGGCTTCGGCAACCCATGTTGTTAGTTACACGTACAGCTACATGGCTGACCATTACATGGCGTGTTCTGAACAAACATGGTGTGTATAGGAGAAGATAAAACCAACCCATGTTGTTTGTGACACGTCTGGGTACCTAGAACGAGGCTACACAGCTTGTTCGTATGAAACACGGTGTGTACTATACGAGCTTCACTGACCCGTGTTGTTAGTGACATGGTCGGGTATATGAATCACTACTACAGGGATTGTACCTACCGTACACTTCATGTACCTAAAGACTTCTCACACCCTGTGTTTCTGCTCACCTAGTCAGTGACACTGTTTAAAACTACACGGAGTGTAGTCATAAAGTACATGCCATGTATTTTGGGTTTTTCCGAGAAGTATCTCAAAACTACACCGAATCCCAAAAAACACTGAAAAAAACATGGATGTGCCAAATTCCAATCCATGAGGGCCCATACTCCCCGTTAACCAAAGCTTTGCATCACATATAAGTCATAAAAATGATAAACAAGTCAACTACCCACCATTTTCTGATTCATGAGGGCCCACGACATCTCAAGAACCAAAATTTGGTGCACATTTTAGCAAGGTAAAACACAAAAAAATTTCTCTATCAAAATACTGGGATTGTATCAAAGAATCTACCACAACATCATGCATAATCTACAAAATGTTCATCACAACAACATGAAATCTCTAATGAACCCTAGATGGCATGGCAAGAATGCATGGCATGTGATTTCTAACAAGTACCTATATGATGCATGAGATGGAATACCCTCATCTCATCGGGTTGCAATAGAAATAGAGCCGCAATAGCCACAAAAATAACAAGACAAATCATGTGAGTCACTCAAGGTGAAACCATATCAACCGTAAAATCGCAAAACCAAAAACTGCAATAAACGAGGTAGATTGGATTTTCCCTATACACAGGTTAGCTACTCCCAGGAACATCTTATTACCAAGTACTGAATCCATCCTATCCCTGGATAAAGGAACCAAACAGTAAATCAAGTGAAAATAATTCATATGATACCACTTTGTAACATCTCGGTTCTAGAATCCACCTAGAGGTACTCCGTACTCAGTTGGTCACATGGCCTCAAGCGCATTTCCCTGAATTCTAGAGGGTGTCGACTAGCATCGATAGCCTTGGGTGTGATGGTGGGGAAACTATTCCCTCATGGGAAGAGTACATAGTGGAAGTAAATAACATGTGCAGCAGCAAAAGTAGTAAATATTCAACAATAGTAAACAGCGGAAGATTAAATAGTAAACAACTGGAGCACACACACATATATATGAAATGATGCATGATACATATATGTCTAGGAAAGTATCCAAACAAGTCACAATGTTGAATACAGTACCAAACCAAAGTACAAAAGAAAAGTAAACAGATAAGAAACTCCTCATCATCGCAGGCCTCGGATTGGAATTATGCTCTCCTACTCCAAATCAAGTCAAGTACCTGAAGTAGAAGGGCGCTTGACCTTATCTATACCTGCAACAATATAATCTGTTTAGGCCCAAACGCATGACCCAAATAGTGTGTGAGAAAAAATAATAGTAGGCAACCACCCGAAGATCTGTGTATAACAGACAGTGATTATATGGCAGGTAAAGTACATTAAACAGTAATTGGTCAGCAGTAACCAACAATACACAACATTAAACAATCCACATATCAAAAAGAATAAGTGAAGAAAATAGCTAACCACAAGTAGGAAACCCTCTGGGAAGTACTCACAACCATCCCCTCTGGTCCGATCCAAGAAGTAACAACAACCCTCTAGGCATTACACTCATCCTAACCCCTCTATTTTGGTCATATGAATTTATAAGACTCTTTGGGGAAGCACACTCAGTCAATTCCCCTTATAGTCTAGGGTAGCCAGGGACTCTCTGAGGAAGATCGCGCCGTCAATTCCCATTATATACCCAAGGTCTATAGAATCTCTGAGGAAGCTCATTCGAAAAATTCCTATTATAGCCTCAGGTATATCACAAAATCTCTTACGAAGCTCACCCAGTCAATTCCTCCTATAGTCGGGAGTGGTTTTAGGAAAATTCAAACAAAACAAAGACTGTATGAGGAAGCTCACTCAGTATATCCACTTGTAATATTTAAATCTCCAGACTCCCTGAGGAAACTCACTCAGTCTATCCTCCTGTAGTATATAATATCCAAAACACTCTGGGAAGCTTACTTGATCTATCCCCTATAGTCTATAATGTCCAAGACTCTCTGAGGAAGCTCACTTGGTCTATCCCCTTATATTCTATAGCACCAGGTTCTCATGGCCCCATGCCAGTCAATGCATAATAATGATATATAGCCAATGAAAACCTACAGATCTACTTGGTTAACCAGTCCACTGCATAACAAGCATGTCAGGGAACAACACTCTGTCCTACGGTCACAAGGCATGGAAAACAGGTATAACTGCCAAAGGCAGAACAAGACCAAAATATCGTAAATTGAACAAGGCATGGAAAAAACATCCAATTATATCAATTATTCCTATACATAACCAAATTACCTCTACATAATCATAAAAGAAAGGTGGGAAAACAATAGGGGAAAAACTGTAAACACGCAATACCCTGTTTAATGGTATTGGTGGAATTTGCACATGATACGCAAAGACTTTGAATGGAAATGCACAACCCAAATACCTTGATCCTAGGATATTGATATACTTGAACCATGAGGCTTGAATCTTCTTAGAACGTCGTATATTCACAAAAACGCACAAAACGTTCAACCCACAATAACTTGAAAAAAAAGAGGAATTGGAAAACGATGCTCTAGAAGTAGGAAGAGCTTACTAATTCGGTTCCAATGAAATCGACGATGGTCTATTCGGAGAACGGGCAGAGGCTCAGGGGTCGGAGAAGATCTATGGTTGTACCCTCACTCTCAGACAAACCAAAGCTAAAAGGAGGGTGTTTTATCCGTCAGATGTGTCCCCGGTGTGTTTAATGAAAAACAAATCACACGACGTGTACTAGGATTTTCCATACTACACAATAAGCGGCCTCCACATCACCCTACATGGCTATGTTTGTGGCTTGGACATGGCCAACACACGGCCTTGCATGATAATGGGGTACATGTCATGTACTCATAATGTACATGGTGTGTACTACAAAAATTTCCAAAAACTCCAGAAAAAAAACATACCTAAAAAGAATGTTCAGGTTCTTACATATATCATTGTAGATAAAATATATCACATCATTTACATTTGATATATTTTTTTATCAAATAAATTTATGTTTAAGATGACATTGCTACTATATGTTTACATATCATTTATAATCAAAAATAAATAAATTTTATCTTATTGAAAATATTAAATTTTTATAAAAATTTAATCACTTTAATGTTCTATCTAAAAACATACCCCAAGATATTTTTTCTTTTACCCATGATGTAGGAATAAATTAAAAAAATATATTTAAAAAAATTATAAATGAAAAATATTTTATAGGAAATCATTTATCAAAGATAAATATGTTTGAATCTGGAAATGTTTTTACTGGGGGTAAAATATGAGAAATATAATTAATTTTTTTCTCCCATTAAACTAAATAAAAAATTAAATGTTTTATGTTATAATATTATTATTTTTACGAAATTTTATCTGCATTTCATATTCATCAAAAACTCTATATAAATGGTACACATAATACTACATGAAAACATTTATTATCAAATAGTTAAATTAATCATTAGAAAACGATAAAATATATTTAATATAAAATACAAATTAAATAAATAAAATTATTTATGTAATAATAAAATATGATTTGTTACATTTAAATATTCATTCAATAATATTCAATTTTTATTATTTAAATTATTATTACTGAAAATAATTTCATTATATGTGTATTAAAATAAATTAAAATTTTATAACAATTTTTATAAAGGAGTGATGATAATATTTCATAATGAAATAAACATAAAAATATATGAAAAAAATCCCATAATTTATTTGTAAATATGTTGGTCAATTTAGATTAATGAATATAAACAGAAAAATTAATAAGGGTACCACATGAAACATGTCAAACTAAAAAAATTAAATGAAACCTGAATATGTTGGGGTCAAAACGAAGGTAATCATTTGAAAAATTTTAAAAAATAAATATCTCATGTATATTTAAACACACACATACATATGGTGAAATTTGATGTTAAAAACTAGATGTAAAATTTTTAGATTTTCTTAACTAGATTTTTCTAGAACCATTGAAGAGAATGGTAGATAGAGAAAGTGTCTGTGAGAGAGAGGGGGGGATGGAGAAAGAGAGAGGGATGCAACTCGTGATTATCCCAGGGAATGTATTTGATATGAAGTGATTTCTTATGAGAATTATATAAACCTAATAACTACTGCATAATGGGATAATGACAGTGAGTAGAAGAAACTTGAACGGTATTAAAAAATAGATGTTATACTGAATGCTTTTAAAAGGGACCCCTTTTATTGGCACTAGAAAAGTGCTGATAAAGGGGATCCTTTATCATCACAAAAAAATTGTTGATAAGGGTGGGTCACTATAATCACTAAGATAGAGTTTATAATGGGTATCATGTATTAGAGCTAGAAATAGAACGGATAAAGGTCACTTTTTTAAGTGTACTATAGATATTGTAACACTCTGTAGCAAAAAATAGGCAGCAAATATAGGCAGCGACAACTGCAGCAAATATATGACATGAAATATTAATAATTTAACTGAAAAAAATGATTCAAAATTAGAAACCACTATTATAGAACTTTCAAGAAATATTTTATATAATTACATTAACATTTACAATTTATCACAAACATTAAAAACATCAATGGTTTCATTGTTTTTTTATCTTGAAGCCCACTCAAAAAGTTTGATCATGGTATCGGTTTCCAAAAAAAACCACAACAACTAAACCAAAATAATTCACCTATATAAGAAAAAAATTAATAATTTATTAATAAAGAAAAAAATATATTAAATATAAATAAGAAATAATAAATTAATAAAAAAAAATTTAAACCCATAATGAGCACTTTGTGCCACATCGAGCGCACCGTCTTTCATATTGTGGTGCAGTGTATTACAACTTGTCAAAAATGAATTATGGATCATTTTCGAGTGCACCGTCTTTAGGGTACATCATGTATTTTATTGAGGGTAAGTAGATTCCTACATGTTCCAACTGACTTATATATCAATTTCCGAAAGATTAAAAACAATAAAAAAAATTGGAAATTTTAAGAATGTCAGTTGTCTTTTGTACTAAATTGTCAATTATAAATAAAAATACATAGTTTGAGTCACAGTAGTCACATTATGGGTCAGGTTGAGGTGTGGTTGATTACTACACATCATAAATTACATATTGATCATTTTTCTAAAGTATCAAAACAATAAAAATGTGTCTTCTTATTTTTGATTATTTCAGTTTTCTCTTTTTTCTAAGATTTCATTATAAACTCAAAACACACACCATGAGTCATACTGGTCACATCATGTTTTGGATTGAGCTGATTATAATTTTTATATACCAAAAATTTCTTATAAATTTTTTTTCGAAATTATCATGATAATCCAAAAACATTTTCTTGGTTTTCTGTGAGTGACACTTGTTTTGAACTAAAATATCAATTTTAGAATGATAATAGTAACTTTGAGTTATAACATGCAAACCATGTCTCAGATTTAGGTGACAATTATTTGTACACATCAAAAACGACTTATATATCATTTTCCTGATGTATCAAAACAATCTGAATGAATTTTATATATTTTCATTATGTCACTTATCTATATATGAAAATCGTGATTTTAAATAAAAAGACATGCATGGAGTCTTACCCACGGTCACACCATTTTTCAAATTGATGTGAACATGATTCATATATATTCTAAATGACTTATGGATCATTTTCCTAAAGTATTGAAGCAATATGGATATTTCATATCATTTTTGATTATGTGATGTTTTCCTTGAAGTAAAAAGTAAATTATAAACTACAAACATACACTTGAAGTCATACTGAGCACATTTTGTATCATATTGAGATGTGATTCATTTAGTTGTAGCTGATTTTTACACCATTTGAGACAATATTCAAGATTGGACTTTCTGGAATTCAAACTTTTCATTCAACTATTTCTAAATCCCTTGGTAGATGAATCCTTATGATTCAATTCTTGTTTTAGGTAGTGTGGGGTTTCCAATTCCATATGAAAGAAAATTTTCTCTCTTTTCTATCATTGTGTAGCTAGTTGAATGAAAAATATGACTTCCCAAAAGATCTTTTAAAAAATTAAATATGTATTAGATAGAAAAATATATGTAAATTAACTTAAATATTGTAGATAAAATGATAAAATTTTAACTAAATAATTATTTTGAATTTACATTTTCATGACATTATATACATTATTCATAAATTTCCCTACTATCATTATCTCAGTTGTAGACTCGAATGCCAATCTCTCTTGAACCTGAGAAGATTTGAACAAACCTCCCTAACTCAATAAAAATAACCAACCTAAATAAGAAAACAATTATTACATTAGTATTACTATAAAGAATTAAATTAAACTAAAGTATAAAATAATATATTAATAAAATATAAATTTTAAATTGAAACCAAAAAATTTGATTCATATCAGGTACATTGTGTATCTTATTGAGGTGTGGATGATTCTTAAATTTCACAAATGACTACTAGGTCATTATTCAAAAGTACTAAAACATTCAAGATTATTTTTCTCATTTTTGTGTATATCATATTCCTTTTTTACCAAAATGTCAATTTTAAATAAAAAGAATCACTTAGAATCATAATGGTCACACTATATATTATATTAGGTTGCGTATGATTCCTACATGTCAAAAATAACTTATGTATCATTTTAATAAAGTATCAAAACAATCCAAATGTGTTTTCTCATATTTGAGTATCTTGCTTGTCTTTTTTACGGAAATTCCATTTTAAACAGAAAACATGAACTTTAAGTCATTCCAGTCACATCGTTTGTCAATTTGATGAATGATTAATTCTTACATGTCCAAAATGACATATAAATAATATTACTAAAATATCAATAAAGTATTACTTTGATTACATGGTTTTCAATTAGTGACATACGTTTTGAACTAAGATGTCAGTTTAAAACTAATAATGAACACTTTGAGTCATACAAGGAATATCATGAATCAGATTGCATTGTTGAAAATTACTATATGTCACAAATGTATTATGTACTGTTTTCTTAAATTATTAAAACAATAACAATGATTATTCTTGTTTTTGATTATGTGACATATGTATTGAACAAAAATGTTGTTTAAACTAAAAACATAAACATCATGTCATACCGGTCACACTATATGTTAGATTGGGGTGAGGATGAATCATAAACAACAAAATGACTTATAGATAAATTTTCTAATTTATCAAAACAATATGGATTATTTTTCACTATTTTGTTAATGTAAATGGTGGTTTTTACTAAAATATCAATCTAAACAAAAAACACACACTTTGAGTCATACCGGTCATATGGTGAGTTATTTTGGATTGTGGTTGATTTATGCACATCACAAATGACTTAGGGAATCTTTTCATAAAGTATAAAAATAATTTGAATGTGTTTGATCGTGTTTTAGAATACCACCTGTATTTTTAACTAAAATGTCAATTTAAATTGAAATCATACAAATTGAGTAAGATTGGACAGATGACATGTTTTATTGATGTGAGACTAATTACAACATGTCACAAATGACTTATGAATCATTTCACTAATGTATCAATACATTTTGAATGTGTTTGATCAGTTTTCATTGATTTAGACATGTATTTAACTAAATTTTCAATTTTAAACTAATAACATGCACTTTTATGTAATACTAAGAACACCATGTTTCAGATTGATGTGACGAATATTCCTACAAGTCATAAATTACTTATTAATCATTTTCCCAAATTATTGAAGCAATCCATTTGGAATTGATTTGTTTTGAGTATGTGATGTGTGTTTTGAACTAAAATTTCATTTTAAATTAAAAACTTAATCATCGAGTCATATTGGTCACATTGTGTAGAATATTGAGATTTTGATTATTCTTACATGTCACAAATGACTTATGGATCATTATTATAAATTATCAAAACAATTAAAAAAAAATTTCTCAGTTTCGAGTATGTTCTGTGTTTATTCTACTAAAATGTAAATGTTAAACTCAAAACATGTACTTTGAGCCATACCAGACAACCCGTCTATTGGACTGAGGAGTGATTGATTCCTAATGTCAAAAATGACTTATGGATTATTTTCATAAAATATAAAAAAATAAATTAACTTAAAAATTTAGGTAAAATGATGGCAAAGTCAACTAAATAAGAAGTAAACGGTCACATTTTCATGATGTTTTTATACATCCTAACACCATGTATGCATCAAATTAATTTCTAAAAAAATATTTTTCCTACTGTGAATACGTTCACTATTGAAATTTCTTGTTGTTCTAGAAATATATAAATTAAAAATTTATTAATAAATATTTTAAATTAATTTAAATTATCATCGAAAAAACCTCTTCGCATATGATAGTTTGTTGATGGTATAGGATATATTTCATAACTTTTAAAACATAATAACCACAATATTTTTTAGTGATTTCTTTTATTCAATTCAAAAACATGGGGACCAAAAATTAATTTGTTTATATATGTTTTGATCGTGAAATATTATTATATATACCCTTTTACATATCCACTTATAGAAGTCGATAAACTACTTATATTCATAGACTATCCCCATTCCATGATTTTAATGATATTTAAACACCCTATCATGATAGAATTATCATTAAGACATAATATAAATTTTATTAGTTGATATTTAGTTGTAAAAAAATTCTTGTGGTGTATTAAAAATTGATAATCTTTATCACATGTTACTGATTGTTTGGGTATCCATGCATTGAATCCATAAAATAAATCATATGAATTTTTAAATGAGTAACCATGATTCCTAAAAAAAGTAATAAGTAATGAAAAAAATGAAAATATATTTGATGTGATTAAATTGTATAGTTTTACCACTACATCAAGGGTATTAAGAATATATCTTCATTGGAAAGTTTTATTTCAAACATCATGGAAAGTTTTTTCACTATTCATTCATATTTCTTTTTTCCAAATGATAATATGTGTGTATAAGTTTTTTAATGACTAATGACTCTAAATTTATGTTCTTAGGGGTTTCCCCTCAAATAGTATTCATATATATTCCTACAAAAAATATTAATAATATTGAGTAATAATTAACAAAGTAGATCAACTATTGGAAAAAATCATGAAAACACACCTCATGTATACATTTTCGACTATGGATCCTATTTATTCATGTATCATTATTTCATTTACATTATCAAGACCAATAGATTCAATTATATCCTCCCCATTTATATGATCTTTAAAATCAATTGTGTTCTTAGAACTACTTGTTAATGTTGTATCTGTATAAACCTTTAATGTTAGTAAATAAAAAAATTGAAGGGTTGAGATAAAGGGAATTTGTGTAGATCTTTTAGATTTATTGATTTACCATTTAGATCATTCTGATTCAAATGTTCTCTACAACCCTTTCTTTTGTCTATCTATAATAACATTCTTCAGTTTAGAAATGTTTTTCATTAATTATTAGATATTTTTCATGAAAGATAATTTTTAAATGAATACCTCCATGTAAAAATGTTTGTTTGAAATATATAATATCCATGTTATGAATATTCCAATAGATTAATTGAATGTATGAATATCTATATCATCAAGTTGAACATGTAGCATGATACTCGGATACTGAGATGATTATTCTCTTTGTGGGGAATGACTCACCTCAATAATGGTGGGAGGTCATGAAGTAGTGGTTGTTCTTGTGTTAAATATTCTCTTTGATTCCTTCAATAACATTTTCTAACAAATATAACTACCAATTACATTTTTCATTAATATAAATTAATCATTTATAAAACACATCCATTTTTTTATCTTTATCCCATATTCATTTTTCCATAAAAATATATTCCTGGTGAAACCCCAAAACCTACACACCTGATGTGGATATATTGTTATAGCTACTTCAATTCCACTTGTAGTAGTCTTTTATTAGGTAACATTGATGATTATTCTTCTGTCTAAGTTAGATAAAAAAATTCGTAAAATAAGTAATCATTATTATGTAATAATGATTCAAGAATTTTTTATTATTTCACACTTAAACATTCTTCCCACACATTTTTGGGGTTTCATCTTCTAATATCCTTTATTTATTAGTGTGCCCATCCTTCAATAGAAAATGATGTCGGATCGAAGTGGCTTTGGATTTAGATTCCTCAATCTGCATATAAATAGAAGAAAATAAATATGTTTTTGTTTCATGACACATAAAAGTATTATAGTGTATTTAAAATACATAACATTGTTTTCAAGTCATTCATAACCTGAATTTTCTTTACAGTAGGTGTATATTTATTTAGATACTCATTGATTATTTTCATTACTCAGTTTCTATTTCAAAAATTAAAACTTCTTAGTCAATGTTATTAATACATGTAATGTGTCGAAATGTATTAACAACCACAATGTACAAGAAAAGATGTCTCCTCATGATGACCAATAAACACAACCCATTCTTGTTGGTTTATCTGGTGTGCATAAATCTGTGGAGGGTGAAGGTTTATTTAAACATTATCATATTTGAGATGAACCCTCATAATAATTATGTGATATCCTCTATGATCCATTCCAACAATCATTAATACAAATTTAATTGTGGATTCATCTAATTTAAATTCATTCTACATTTTATAATTAAGAGTAAGTCAAAATTCCGCTATTTAATTACTAAAATTATGAAATTATATCATAATGTACCCCTATTCACTTCCTAGATCATTGTATTTAGTGCGAGAACTACAATGTGAAATGAATATACATTAATCAAAATATGCATGTTAGTGGTGAGCCAAATGATACTAATGAATATGTACTTGTTGGGTTTAACAGGTTGGTTGCATTCATTCTATCCAACCTCAAATTTGATGCCTATATTTCTCACATTAATAATTTTTTATAACACTGTCACACTATATTACTCTAGTTTTTTATGTGACATTGTTTATTCATCATCAGCCATTTCCTTGTCATTAACATTTTCAATATGTTGTTCTTGTTGATTAGTTGCATTGGTATGTGCATAAGGTTCTTATTCCTCTACATTGAGATCACCATCATGTTAATAAACTGGTTGTTCCCCTATATTGGTAGCATTATCAAGTTCAAATTTCATTATCTACAAAATTGATTGATAATTTAATTTATATTTCATAAATGAAAAAGTGAATAGATAATAATATGAGGAAACACAATATATATTACCAAACAAATTATATCTTATTTATTAAACTCTTTTTTTTTAAATGGTTTAAGGTATTTTATCCCTATATTGATTATCTAAATCCCTTCATTGTGCTCTCCTCTAATATGAAACACCATATTTTCAATGGGGCTACAACAATAAAATTATGAAATCACAATAAAAGGATCAAACTTAGTATTATTGAAATCTAAACCTTCATTGGTTTTGGTTGATAATATAATAATTGACCAATTTCGACTTGTGGGATCTAGAAAATAAAATTATTTTACTAACTATGATGCCATTATAAATGATTTGTTATGTTCCCTTCTTACTAAAATACACTTTTATGAATACCAGTTTTTCTATTTTAACAGAACTACTTTTATCAACCCACTAGAATTGAAATATCCTCACTTAGAATGTTTTATGATCCATATCCCTTTTATATGATTCCAAAGAATGATATATTCATATAAATTGGATTTATATCCATCCTACCAAATACATGCATCACTTCATCCACAAGTGTAACTCCACTTCTTTTCATGGAAATTCTTTCATCATTTCTATTTTTATAGAAAATATAATCATTAATTACATAACCATTATATGATAATACATGTACACATGGCCCTCTGAATAGCCATCAATTTTTTTCTGAAATATAATCCAGATATTTAGCTAAGACTTTAAAAAAATGGGTTCAAAACCATTCTATAAAGTATTTATTATGTGTATTTGATATCCAAATTTTATTCCATAATGGATTAACTATACTAAGAAATTCATTGTGGGTTTTAACATATGGTAAAACCTCTAAAATATAATGCGAAACACAAATGTGGGCCTAATGGGTGTCTTTAATAGTGATTGTGACAATATCTATTCCATAAATTCCTTTACCTTCAAGATTCTTTCTCCTGTTATATTTTGGTAGACCAATGATTTCCTCATCATATAGGTAGTTGATATAGAATTCAATGGCTTCCTCATCAACATATTTCTTCTCAAAAACACATTTTTGATGATTTGTATTTTTGAAATACCCTCTCAAAATATTTATATATTGTTCAATTAGGTACATCCAACAACAATGTAAATGACTACATAGTAAAATCTCTTTTACCATGTAAACCATCTAATGAACCATCATATAAAATAATTTTGGGGGTAAGAACACCCGTAATTTACATAATATGATAGAAATTTACTTTTACATATTTGGTAATATTATTAGGACCATAACTTTATCGAATATAGATTTGAAAAATAAATAGAGGGTGGTTAATGTATGATAGATGTTCTTTGTGAAAATGAAACGTAAATTTACATGCATTAGATCCTCCATCAAAAAATAAAATTCATGTTATTTCTTATCTTTTAACATTAAATAGATCATTGGAATGATATTCTTGATATTGGCTGAATACGCCTCTAGAATCATTGCATCAATCAAGAAGTATCAAAACAGATATCTCTCTTTCATGTAAATTGAGTAAGCTATAGGAAGAAAAAAATTCATTTTAAACTCTTCACTGGTGAAAATTATTTTAGTATTCCCATGTCAATTAGTACCAAACTAGCCTTAGTTTCATCCTTATTTGATTTTCATTTATAAAAATTCCAATGGAACTATCACATAATTTTTTTCCAAAATATATAGCATCAAAACAATTTCTGATGTACAAATAATTCCACTATTGTAAATAAAAAACTTGTCTTTTTTAACCAATTTAGTATGCTTTTTTAAAAAAGGCTTACCAAATTAATTTTCCATATCTTTTAATTCCACAAACATTTGATCCAATATTAGGTGAGATTATGTGGTATGCTCTTCTTAACTCCCATCTAATGATGTCATCCAAGATAAGTAATTATGTCATCAGGGTTGAAATCTATGATTTCCTATAATAATTGTCTACGATTAATTTTTTATCATATTTAACTTTGTAAAAAATTTTAAAAATGGGACACTCATTCGTTCCATTAATGATATATCCTGAAAAATTTTCTGAAGTAGAAAATTCACTTATCATCCCATAAAACATGAATCTTAGCATTAAAAATTCATTTCTATAAGCATCATAGAACATAAATCCCGATTCCCGGAATAATTTCTAATATTTAATAAATGGAACCAAATAAGCATAAATAAAATTACTCAAATTTTTTTTCTTCGTATAAGTATAGATAAAGAAATATATCTTCATTTCATGCATAACCATGGGGGAATGTAATAATTTACTAGCCTAAACAACCATATACTGTGAGGGATGCATAGAAAAAAAAATTATTCACTCCATTCCTTGATGGAACATGATAATGGTTTCCAAGATCATTTCCAAATTCTAGATATTCATGATCAATTATCTTCCACTGAGTAGAGTCTGTCGAGTGATAAAGTTTCCAATATTTGTTTCAAACATGTGTGCTCCATGTAAATTTTATTTTAGTCTCCTTGGTTATATATAGGTTCTTAAACCTTGGAATGATTTTAAAGTTCTATACAACTTTCATTGGTCCCAATTCATCTTTCATTAATCAAGATGCACCACACTTTTGGTATTTTTAAGTGGGTTTTTGTCTTTATGAGACAATATATATTCATTTGGACATGCACTAATTCTATCAGATAATATAACCATTTAATGGGGCCTTCATTTAGAATTATATATTTGGTAAGGATGATCATTATCTTCTAGGGTAATATCATTCAAAATAAAAAGTAGTTTAGTAAAAAAATGAATAGCTCTATCTATTGCAGGATTTTAAATTATATAACTTACTTATGGCAGATAATGTTGTATATTTATCAATACTAGCATACAATGGTTTCTTTTCAAAACTCATTAACTTCTCAAATATTTTTATACAATCATGAAGTTCATCTTCCAGTATCATTATCATTTCCTCAATACGATCATTAATATAATTCACACATATAATCGCATTAGTGATACAGTCTCCATCATTATACACACTTGTAATCATATCAAATGATCCATAAAATGCAGTCTTATACCAATCACTAGTTACATTTTGTTTTTTCACGTATTTATTAAAAAAAAATTAAATTTAATCCATTCCATGACTGATCAAGTGTTCTTTAAACTCCTCTAGACAAATATTCTTGAATAAAAATAGCATAAACATGAACAAAGTATTTGAGAGGGGTTATGTGAATGGTATTATGATAATAAGATGAACTTTTTATCCCCATCCTAATACTATTTTGTTATATGATTAACATCCTTCCATTTTGATTCATATACACCCTATTTTATTTGATAATATTAATATTTAACAAAATAAATAATGCATAAAACCCATTTTATAGAAAAATTTCATCTTATGAATAAAATACTATTGTAAGGTATGACTGTTAATGGTTATGATTTTAAAGATATATATTGGTTTATTAATGGTTATGATTTTAATCATGTGGGTTATCATTAATATTTTATATATTATATGAACCTGATATACCATATCATATACTAATTTGAGTCTTAATAGATATTTATCTCTTATAAGAACCCAATATAGTGGTGATAATCATATTACCATTAATAAAAAGATTCAAAACTAACTATCTATGTCATTTTCTAAATACTATATTTATACAAAAATTAAAATTGGTGAGATTTGAAATTTTCTTTCTCAACATTTGGAACAATATAGTTTCCATATTTTTGTTTCCTAAAAATAATAAAAGGTTGAATGATGATACTCTAATGGTCTGTAAATATGAAATACACACATTAATGACATGTTTTAAAAGGATGTTGTGGTTTTATTCCATGGGAGTAAGAGGGATTCTTTAAAGAAAATGGGTAGAATTTTTTTATTCTAATCCATGGGATCTGGAGAGATACTTGGAACATGGAGTCAATTACTAGTTGGGCATCTAAAAAACACTTTCTACTAATCATTTTAAATCACCACCTTATTAAATAAATGAGAAGTGTTTCGGCAGTGCACAACCAGGAGCTTTGTGCATTTAGAGTGAGAAATAATGATGAATGATTGAAAATGGACATGAAGGAAAGGAATAAGGTAAAAAAAATGGATTTATGAAGGATAGATTAGGAGGATAATTAGCGAGGTTGATTGAAGACAAAGAATATCACTTACACACACGTTGTTCAAACCATTAGGAACATTCTAAAACAAACAAAGATGTTTTAGTGGGGGAAATGGATCAGAAGTTATAAAATAAAATGATTTTAATATATCATTATAATTTCAATATAGTGTGATTAGATAAGCTATAACTAAGAAAATTATATTAATAAAAAATTTAAAATTTTAAAAAATGAATAAAAATAAATGATTAAAATTTTAATTTCTATTTATTTTGTTTCGATGTGAAATGTAAGATAAAAATAAATTTAATTTATCTCCATCTTGTTTGGTGGAAATTTGAAAAGAAAAGAAAATAAATGATTTAGAAATATTACAATAATAACCCTTATTAAAAATATATTTTTCCAATAGTCCATTATTTCACATAATAAAATATTATAATTTTGAATTTTATTTTTTATTCTTAAATAAATATATATTTAATATATATATATTAAAATTATTTATATAATTACAAATATATATTTATAAATATCATCACATAATTATATATCGATATTTATAAATATATTTATTTATATATAATTATCTGAATATGAATTCATGAATTTATATATTTTTAAAATAAATTTATAATTATATGAATATATATATATATTACATATATTAAATATATATTTAAAAATATATTTATAATTTCTTGTTATTATTATTTATAAAAAAAGTTGAAAAAAATATTTACATATTCATGATCCAAATTATTTATAAACACATAATTATTTATAATCAAAAAAAGTTATACATACATAATCAAAATTATTTGTATACTAACCTCAATAACTACTATAGATGATGATTTGAGGAAGGTAGGGAATAATTTTCAAACGAGTGATCCCTCGATCTTAGGAAACATATAATCGGGGGTTCCCATTGCTTTCTCTAGTGATGGGAATGAAATAAGGGATTCCTATACGCAGGTTATTGTTGGGATTTTTTATCCAAAGATACCCAAGTTATCTAATGTTGGTGATTCAAGTGGTATTCATGATGAATATATCATAAAGACTAGTTTTCCACACATTTCCTTGATCTTAATGATAATTAAAAAGATATAAGATACGCATTGAGATTTGGAAAAGGTGATTCCCATATCTCCCTCATTATAACCTACTAATCTCATCGATCCAGAGACTCATAATGGTGTACAAGTAGGGATTTCTTCATATTATTGATATTTTCTTGGACTTTTGGATTCCACAAATATTTATATATAACACACATTGCGAAATAGTTTCTTATCTTTCATTGAAGAAAGAAATAAATTTTTCAAATAGAGGTTGAAGTATTACAGGTATTCGATTAGTGTGTTTCTTACCCTACAGTCAATGAATGGTTTCTAGAAGATGGATGATGTGAACAAGATATTTCTCCATCTATTGAGATTTAATGGTTGGAACATGGTGTCAAATGGTATGGTTATTTTCACATTAATTTCCATTCTTATGATCATAATCTGAAGGTGTGGAGTTGTGGATTCATCATTCTGAAACTGGGGTTTATAATATTTCAGGATTGTGATCGCTAGTTTGATATATTTTAGATAATGAAATTTGGTGCATTGTCCTAGATTCATATTAAAGGATTGAATTGGTTTTTTGTCACCTGGTCATTCTAGGATGTTTCTCATGATTTTGGATACCTAATTAAATTTTAAAAATAGATTGAGATGGCAAGGTATGTCCATTATTCCAGAGTCTTGGTTGAGTTTGATCATACATCACATCTTACTAAGATAGTATATATGGTTTTTAGGGATTTTAATTTTTAATACACAATTTATTTTGAATATGTCCCTAGTTTTTGTTACAACTGATTATCCTTTTTACATGTTAGAGATAATTTACATAGCGGCTTGATATGTTCTAATTTTAAGAGATATGGAATTCGAGTTCAATATTATTATTTCAAGTAACCCATTATTATTGGGAAGGTACACTCTATTGATAATACATTTGTGGTAACTAATGGAAATAATGTTCATGTCTCTTTTCATTTGAAAGGAGTTGATTCAATTTTGGAACATGTTACGGAAGGATGGATGTGGCTTCCCCACTCACCATGCTTGTGGATGATAACCAAGTTCAACCTTTTCTTTCCTTTGATGAGGTGGTTCTAAGAATAGGTCAAGACGTAACCTTTACTCCACCTGATGCTAAAAATATGGTGGTGGGGAATTACATTATGAGGTTAAAGGTAAAGGATATCAACCTGATGTAAGTTAAAGGGACATTGTAGGTATGCAAGATAAGGATTTTTATACTCGATGTGGGGGATCTCATGACTCTAATCAATGTTATTCAACTGAATATGAGGATAAGGTTGATTTTTTTAATGTTATAGGGTAATAATATTTCAATGAAAGTAATATAAAATGTAATTTAACCTCTTGGGTTAGATATCATAAGAGTAAGAATGTGAATAGTGATACCAATTCCTTTAATCGGGTAATGTCAGATGATTCAGGTGCATGGGGGATGGGCTCCCCTATAAATATTTTTGGACTACAAAAATCATGGTCAGCCAATTAACCTGATTACACCCTAGATATGAATGTTTATCATGATTTGGGAGAAGCAACAGATGCTGAAAATTAGCCTGTGGATGTGAAAAAACATGCATATGTAGGAGAAAAGGGATCTGATATAGAGGATGTAGCTGGTGTTGGATTCATTAATCTGCATGACCTCATAAATAGATCTAATTGTTAGGAGGACTTCTATGATATGTTTGGAATCACTCTTGGTTTTTTCTAAGTCAAAGGAAAAACCTAAGGCACTACGGCTTTTAAAGAAAGGAGAAATTTGTATTTGAAGGATTTATTGGTTGGATTAGGCCTGGATATAGGAAAGAAGACTCTGACTCTTGAGGAAACTACCCTACTGACTAGCATCTTTGACCATTAAGATGATGATGATAAGTTATAGAAATGGTCCAAAACATAGAGGAGGGGCCATCATTTGAGAGGTAGAAGTGGTGGTCGATCTCAATCCACAATATGAACTTTCATCTCTTGGTTCTTGGAAACTTATATTTATTTCACATTGCGGTAGTGGTTTGTCACTTATTTCTGCACGCCATCTCCCTCTGTGCTTTATGTTTAAATTGAATAAATTTCAGGATCACAGGTATAACCCATTGTTCATGCTATTTTTAAAAATCATTTATATACTCATAATCAATATTATTAATTCAAGGTAGTCAAAATTATTTTTACAATTTTTATATAAATTATTATTTTAAAATTAATAATTCAATATAATCAAAAATATTAATTCAGAAATATTAATTCTCAATAATTTTATATTAAATTTGATTATTTAAAATTTATTAGTATTTCAAAATTATTCATTCAAAAAAATTAATTTAAAATTATTTATTCAAAATAAATATTAATTCAAAATTATTTACAAATCATATATGAATTATTAATTCAAGATAATAAACATTAATTATAATCAAAATTACCTATATTGAATATTATTAATAATTTCTTATTATTATTACTTATTAATTAATTTGAGCTTATAAATAAAATATTAAAAAATTATGTTTAGCAAAATCATTATATACATAGGATAATATTGTTTTTATTTCTAATAATAAAAAAGATGATAATTTAAATATATAATAATTTTGTAAGACATTGATTAAAAATATATAGACAGGTAATGTTAAAAACCCATGTCAAGGATTTTAAACAATTAAAAACACTCACACACATGGTTTTAAAATTATTTGGTGCAAAGAACAAATTCAAAAACATCACACTTGTTCTATTCACTTATTTTCAAACCAAATACATATTTTATGGGCCACTATAGAATTCTAAAAAAATATTTTCTCAAAAATCAATTTATACTAAATCTAAATTTATATATTCAATGTGGAAACAAGAGACGTTAAAAACATTCAATTTTTTCTAAAATTTAATTAATAATTTTTAAAAACACATGTTCTGGATTCCATTTCAAGATATGGTTTAAAAGCATTTCAAAAAAACAATCTTCTGCACATGGACAGTTATATGGGATTAATATTAATAAATAATTTATTTGAAACCAAATAGATTTTATATCTTGTAATATAATGTGATAGCAATAGAAACCGCTTCTCGGTTCAATCGAAAACCCTCATCGGTTCAATGGAAAACAACCTAGAAAATTATCCAACATGATAAGAGTAAAAGCATTATGTTTGAGTAAGTGTTTGAAGTCGGATTTTTTCATCGTCATCATCTAATGAAGGTTCGATCAGTTGTTTTATTTTTGATGAGATGTGGTGGGATGGGAATCAAATCGGGTGAGTGGTTTAGATTATGATTAAACAAGATATTAAATAATCATATACATTAGATTTTTAGAGGCTCGATTCATTGATAATATTGATGATGAGTGGTGGTAGGGATTTGGTTCCACAAAATCTTGAATGATGTGATCAAGGAGAACTCTATTGGGGTTATATTTAAAAGATCTTTTAAGTATTTTGTTAGTTCATTCAAAAAAGAATAGATAAAGATTATATTTTTTATGGTTAAAATTTCATGCTCCAATAAAATAGGTCTTTATTAGTGTTTTTTAGTGCTAATAAAATGTATTTTTTTCAGTGGTAAAATTATTACACTAATAAAGATACATTTTATCAATGATTTTTTTGTGATGAAAAAACTAAATCCTTATCATCACTCACAAAGCACTAATAAATGTATAATTTTAATGATTTAATAAATATAATTAAAACATAAAATTCAAATAATTATAAATATAAATTTAAATAGTTAAAAATATGAATTTATAAATATAATTATAAATAAATATAACTATTATTTATTTATATTAATTATATTTTTATAATTTTTTAAATAATAAATATATAATTATTTTCATATAATTATAAATATATTTATATATTATATATATAATTTGAAAATGGTGATAAAATTTAGGATCAACATGAATATAAATTCATCCCATCACTATGTGACTTCTGTAGGATTGTTGGTAATGAGGTCTCTAATTGTAGGAATGTTAGAAATATTCAAACTAAGCATGAAATAACTCCCTCACTACTAACTAGTAAGAAATATCATGGTACCCCATATATGAGGAAAGAGCTAGCGAGTGACTGTGCCTTTGCTAATATTGGATCTTAGTAAATAAACAAGGGTGTTGACCTGAAGTGTAAGAGGATGGACACACAAGTGTTGATCCAAAAATCTTTTGAAACAAAATCTTTGAGATTTGATGGACTTCTTTATGGGATTGATGAATTCTTGATTGAATCTACTATTGTTATTGAAATCAAACCTCAAAGGTTGGTTGAGTGTAATATGGAAGCTGAAAATGGAAGAGCCACTTTTAATGACGCGTGCACTGGAAATTATAAAATGATAGGACCCAAGTAAGGAGTTACAATAACTAATATGGTTGGTGAAGTTTTTCAACTAGTTTCATATAAGAATTCTAATTAATATGTATCACCTTCCATGATGGGATAATCATCTCTTGTTTTTTCTAGGACAGATTCAATAGTAACTAAACTTCTTGGTATTGTTACCCCATAGTAGATGGACCCATATGAGATGAGAGTAACTAGTGAATCTATTTTAGAGCTAGACGTGAGAATATACAGGGATAAGGAATCTAGTCTTGTGACATTGGAAGGTTGGTATATCCTACAAGTTGCTCATCATGGTAATAAATTTACATTACATGATATTTTGAAAGTATATTATAAAATAAAAATTTTTAATAAAGAATTTAGAGATTTTAATGGGCCCATTTTAGGATAATCATCATATAGGAAATCTGTTCGGAAAGGAAGCACTTCTGATATAAATGATAGTTCCTTAAATCAAGATTTTTTATGATAGAGAAGATGATTTATCAGGAATTAGTGAACTAGATAAAACTACGAAGGCCCCTATGTATTGTAATAAAGAAAGACATCTAAGAAGCTGGGGTGGCTCTCAAGGATTGTATAAAAAGCATAAAAAATGTAATTTTTTCTATTCTTGTCTCTGTCTTTGTTTGGGATGAATTTTTTGGTAACCCTATCAATCTTTGTTTACGTACATTCATTTTATTAATAAAATTTTCTAGAACTTAGGTTACAATCTATGGTTAGTGTTGTTTCGGTTATATATTTATATATAATTATATATATTATATGTTTATTAATATTTTTATATATATACTTATAAATATAATTATAATTATTATTATAATTTAAAAAATTTAATACTTATATTTATTTATAATAATTATTAAAAATAAATGTATTTAAAAATATTTGTATATAATTATATATATATAATTATATATAAATATATATTTATGTATATTTATGTTATTATATAGTTATTATATATAATTATATATTTATAAATATATTTATTTATTTATTTATTACAAGGAATGGTGAAGACCGTGGATTAAGACCCATGGTCCCAGGAAATTTATTTTGAAGAAAGTAAATATATTGAGAGAATATGATGTAGAAAGATAAAAAAGTGGTACACAGTTTTCCACCAAAAAACAACATGTAAGCCATAAAAATCATATTTTGTGTGTCTACCACCCCTTACACATGGACCGCTATAGCCTCTCGGATGTCTTCCTTGCCTCCATTGATTGATAGTTTTCTAATCATCACATTAGTCATCCCTGTCTGATGATCCATCCATCTCACTTTGAGAATCCATAGATTGACCTCCATCCTCATCATTTTTCGATATCATAGCTTCACACTCATGATAATCATCAGTCATATTTTGTACTAAAGAAACCATAATTCTAGAATCTACATGCTTATAGTCCATAGGATTCCACTAAGGTGCAGGAATATCCACCACATCAAGTGTATCATTCAACACCACATCAACATTGCTCTCGTGAATAGACAAATGGGAAGACTCACCTTCATGTACCTATGTAGGGTGTTTAGATGAGCTATAAAATATTTTTTTCATAATACCCTCTCAAAAATATGAACCAAACTCAAAATAATGATCCCACCTCACAACCACAAGGGCTTTGGGTATAAAAACACATCCAACAGATGCCCTTTTATTTCATACATCAGAACTTTTCAAACCATCAAGATAACTTTGATCAAATTACACATTATTTATCTATTCATGTATCAAAGATAAATTACCTTTTCTCATGCCACCAGTGTGAGATTACACTACATTTCCACGATCGGATATTTGATCCTTTTATGTATCCTTATCTATAGGTAATGTATATAGTTCAAACATTGTAGGTGCAATGACCTTCCAACTAGGAATTACTTCTATGATGCCTCCATGTAAATCACCACATCGATCAGAATCAATATTCCTAGGTCTTTGCACATTCTCCATAGTATCATCCCCTACATCTGATGTCAGAGAGTTAGTACGACATACATCACCTATAAATTGACTGGCATCCATGTCATCATATAAAACTATGTTTTGAGCCAGAAGTGTTATGGTCTCACTCATAGGCCTAGAAGACCTGGTATCCGTAATAGGTAGTGGAACATCATCATCATTTATGCTCTTCACATCATCTTGTGCACTTTTCCCAGCCACGTTCACAGTGTTCCTTCCATCTTGATATTTATCACCATAATCTACGGGAAACACGAACATATAACTATCAGCACAGTTTCCATACTTCATTTAGTTTGAGATTCTCAAACCCTTATGGAATGATTCTCTTACATATCCAATGCACAAGAAATTGAAAAAAAATCATGTACATTTTCATATTCAATTGCAATCTGAAATTTTAAATCATAAGAAACCGGATATACCATTTCATCAAGAGTTGAATTGAGATCAAATACACCAAAAATGTGGTCATAATGCCCATACCAGGACAACTAATACTCATTTTCAAGCATAATTTGTGTGAAAATATTTAAGGACACAACTCAAGGAACATTCGGGTTCTAAAAATACTACTTCAATACTTTATCCCAAATCCCAGATTGCATGACAGAATTCATTGCTTGAAATGGATAAAACCAAGGATCCCATTATCAATAGATTTAGATTGTGAGGACCATTGGTCCAGATTTCTATTTCCATATGTAAAATGGATTCGTTGAACCGTTGAGGATGTATAAGGCATCATTGCCTTTGAACCATGTAGTGAAAGGACTAGACCACCATCATTTCTTCTCTAGGGTAGGGGAGTCTGTTTTGAATCAAATCACTTCTAATGGTTTATTGTCCTGTGTTGAAAAAATATTCAGGGTCTTGGAATCTCAAATTAATGAATGTAATTTTTTTCATTATTTTCCTCTTGGTTATTTAACAGGAGGAAAATACATTGAATCTTGTTGATTTTTGGACATGGGTTCTTCAATTTTTTTACTTCAATGGATAGAAAATAGTTTCTATTGGAAAAGGTTTCTATCACATTGTATACACCTCAATTGATCCCAAGACTAGGGATTAGGGTTGTAGTCTTGTACCTCTTAAATAATTTTTTGTTTCAATATAGTACAAGGATCCTATTTTTAATTCCAATATGATCAATAAATCATTTCTATAATTGTGGGTTTGTATCTATGACTTTAGTTGGTTGATTTGGAATCCTGAAATTCTTTTGGACTGTACAAAAACTATTGGTTTCCCAATAAAGTTAGACATGGAGATAGAACAAAATCGATATGGGCACTTTTCATGTGTCTTTGTTTAGATAAATTTCTCTTCTACCCTAATAAATTAAATTATTTGTCTTTCTTCTAATCATCAAAACAAGAACTATGTTAAATAGGGGAGATGTCTATAATTTTTTAGCTCATGTGATTCTATTGGACAGTTTCGTAATATGTTCTAGAGGATCCTTTCTTTCTCCCACCATAAAAATGTTGGTCACATTAGTGGAAACTAAATATCTTGACCAAGTGTCAACAATAATGATGCTTATAGGAAGGATCACATGGATGTGGGTGGTCATAGTCTGGTTTTAGGGGTTTTCGCTGATGCATAGTCTACATATTCAAATGGGGCTAGGAATGGGAATTATCATGCTAATTCAAGGAATAATTATGTTAATTTTTATAATGATACCTTCAATTGGTATACACCTGGTGGGTCTGGATGCTTATCCATATCATTGGATTTTAAAATAGGCATGTGGTAGAATAATGTTAGGATTGCTAGGCCAAGGATTGAATATTTAAAGGGGGATTTTTATGAGTCAACACCATATTTGAAGGCATTATAGGATGATGGTATAATATAAGAGGAGAGGGACATATAGTTGGATCATTCTAATATCTCTTTTAAAGATTCTATTTTCATGAGAACTGAATTTGCAATGAAGAATGAGGCTTCATTGGAATAGTCTAACCATGACGCTACAATTCAAGGTGAAGTTGATCATGATTTGTAGAAAGAACTAACAATTTCAACCTAAAATATTGGTAATGATGAAGTGGTGAGTGAAGAGGGATTTAAATTGGTCACTCTTAGAAAACCTAGGACCTCTTCACTAATTCATAGATAGGCTTTGACTATGTAGCTTAAAGTGCATGAATAAGAGTGGGTGCTGAACGCTTACTCTAAAGATTCTCAACCATAGATGAATGGTAAGGATACCATGGGAGAAATATATCCTCCATTAAATTCTTCCCAAATAAGGTATACTGGTTATGTAAGGGAGAAAAGGGGAATTTTTTTCACCCCACATGATGGTGAGGTATCAACTAACTTGGCATGTAGGGAAAGGGATAAAGAAGTCACTATATTTTAAAAGAAGTTGGAAACTACTGAGGATTCCACTACCCCCACCAAACTCTTGCCTTAGTAAAAAAATTAATTTGTTTGATATTTTAAATAGATCTAATAGTATGTATGTTTTCAATGAGTAATATGGAAATATTCATGAATATTTTAGAGTTGAAGGACAATCACAGGCATTGAGAATGTCAAGTAAAGGGGAATCGTAGATCTAATGGGTAATGCTTCAAATCAAGATGGATTTGTTTTGAAATTAATAAATGATGCTAGTAAAGGTCAATGAATTGGGTCTTATGATGTGGAAGAAGAATCATCGAGTATAGATGATCAAACTAAAACGTAGTGGGATCCTATGTAGTGGAAGAGAGGCAAGCATACAATGAATCTGGATAACTCTAGAGGAAGGGGAATCAGACATAAATGATGGGGATATTGAAGGATCATTTGTGTTTAATAGTTCATAAGTTGTTGTCAATTAACATTGACTATGGATTTTGATCCAATTCAATGATGGAATTTCAATATTTATCTTGGAAATTCAGGATATGCTTCATTCTTCATGTCTCCACCAAATCTTAATCGGATGAAGTATATGAGCCCTCAAAATGAGATAAGACAAGGTGAAGAAGTCCACATCCAATGTGTAGAGGGAATATCTTAGGAATTTTTGAACAAGGAATTGACTCACTAGGTTTGGATTTTTTTGATGTGGGCATCTTGGTCCTCTCTTGTCCCTTCTTCCTCCTTTCACTTTTCCTTTTTTATTAATAAATTTGTGTCTATGTATTTTTTTACAAATCTATGTATGGGGTGTTTTGGTATAAATAAATATATTTTAAAAGTATTTATATATAATTATGAATATGTTTACATAATTATATATACTTATATATATTATAAATATTTATATAATTATAAATAAATATATTAATACATAATTATAAATAATTATAAATAAAATAAAATATTTATTATTAAAATATATTTATTATAATTTTATAATTATTTAAATATATATATTACATTATAATTTTAATAATAAATAAATAAATTTATAAATATTTGTGTATATTTATAAATATATTTAAATAATTATCTATATTTTATATAATAATATATATCTTTATTAATATATAGTCATATACAATTAAAAAAATAACAATCATATTTTTTATTTAAATATATTTATTATACAATTTTAATTATTAATATATATATATATATTTATTTATTTATTTATAATTATATTTATAAATAAATATAAATATATGTATGTTTATATAATTATATATATTTAATAATATATAATTATGAATTATTTTAAATATAATAAACCTAATTATCATTAAAATATATTTATAATAATTTTTTAATTATTTAGATATATATTTATTTATAATTTTAAAAATATTTTTTTAAAACATATTATATATTTATAATTTTATAATAAACTATTTATGTGCATATCATACATACTAATGTACACATGTCTTATATATATATATGAAATCCCATAAACAAATATATACATATATATACATATGTATGCAAAAAACATCTATATATACATATACACAAAACACACACACATATCTTAATGCATACACATATGTACACATAGAAATTGATATAAATATATAAGTTCAAATATATCATATTATAAATACATTATTTAAATTTATATTAACTTTGTACATGTATTTTGTAATTAATGCATATAAATAAACATTAGTTTTTTAATATAAATATTATAATTCTATATATATCAATAATATTTTTTTGTTACAAGATTTTATTAGCACATAGAATAGTGCTGATAAAGATGAACCTTTATCATCACTTGTTTAGTACTAATAAAAGTTACCTTCATTAGTGCTTTTAGCTAGCACTAATAATGTTTTTTTTATCACTGATTTATCTTGAGCATTGATAAAACTCAACAGTAGCTAATGTGAGATCTATGGTAATGAATTTTTTTTGCAACACTCTTCTTAAGAGTTGTATATTAGACCATCATGTTGTTTATTTAAGGAATGTTATCTAATTTGAATTTTTGGAGATCAATTTCTTAATCATTTAACAGGGCATTTTGTTTAGAGAGTTATTTTTTGTACATATTAATCTTATATGAAAACCCCCATATTAAAATGGAGGAAGAATTTAGGTTGACATTAAAAAAATATACTTCATGGTGTTAAAAATTATATTGAAATTTGATTGACTTCAACTAACTGAATTTTTTTTAATAGAGTCAAAAATAATACAAGATTATTTAAATCTTCCCTAAATCTAATTTATTGAAGGTATTGGGAAAAAAACCCTCAAGGTAAATTTAAATTTTTCTGAGTTGTTTAAGTGTGTTGAAAAATATGGTTAACAACATACCATCATGTTTTTTCCATGAAGAGTGGTATTTTTGAAGGTGGTGTATTTTCCCCGTGATTGTTCTATTTTTTATACTTAAAATAAGGATTTGTTTTATGGAACATTTTGGACACCCACATAACAAGTATGAAGATCCGCAATGAAAAATAGGCAAATGAAATATTTACACTGAGCATCTATGTTATGATACCCTTAATGGAATCTTGTTGCTTACGGTAAAAGGTTGTGTTTCAATGTCCATCATGAATGATTTAGGTGCTTTTTGTACCACATAACAATATCATTTAACCGGAGCTCATCATATACAGTTGAAGGTGGTGAGGTAAAGGCTTCAACAAAGGGATCATCGCTTGTATGTTATGGTAGTTATTTGAAGGAGACAACAAAGGGTGTTTTCATTTGTGGATGAGGGAAATGTTTTAGTGGATTTTGTAATGGAATAATTCATTATGTGAATTTCATAGTGAGTGTAGTATGTGGTGGTGGACAATCTGCAATAGATTTAGTAAATGTGACTAGTGGGTTTTCCATATTTATTTTCCTATGTAAAGAACCATTAATCATGTCATTAGTGAGAGATAATTTAATTTGAGAATCATTGAGGATAGATTTCATCCAAGTTTGAATGGTTTCTATGATATATATAAGCTTGAAAAGGGTTTGAATTCATGATGGAGGCATTTTACGAAGGGATTTTGTTTACAGTTCATTGTAGCCAAAGAAGGAAATGTAGTTTGTAGAGGAGTGGGGACTATAAAAGAGGTTTATTTTACAAAAGAATTGTATTTTTGGGGAACCATATCTCGTAACAGAAAGGTTATCATGTGACTTCATTCATCCCTAGAGGAATATAATTCTATGATTCACTCACTATGAGGTGTAAGGAATTTTGTGAAGGGATTAATAAAGTTCTTGAAGAATCTAAAATAGTTCTTTAAAGGAATCTCTCTATAGAGGAAAATATGTGGTGAATTTTATTTCATCTAATGGGTAAAAAATGAATTAACATCATATTAATATATGTTTGAAACAATTATAATGTGATTCAAACTAATAAATATTCCTCTGATGAAGTAGTGAGCACATTTCAGTGGAGATAACAGTAAGTTTTTAAATTGTAATTGGTTGTAAACTGGGATATGAAATGAGTCCACTAGTAACCTTGTAATATCAGTCCACATTATTAGATTTATTTCATCATCAAATTTCCTTTGTATTCCCCTTGGATGTAGCCCAATATCGGTGATCCATGTAAAGTGGTTGTGCCATGTCCTTTATTTAATTCTCAATTATTATGTGCTATGAAAAGATGATTGGTGGGTGTTTTTTTAATGATGAAACAAGGTCCAAAGTGATGGTTTCTTTAATCTTTTAGTCCTCAATTCCCCCCCCCCCCTCCCCTGATAGGGTATTTAACCAGGTTGGGATAACAATAGGTATCATAGGAAAATATTAAAAGTTAGTGGTTCTGTCTCAGTTGAAGAAATGGGAGATGTCAATCATAAATGGATTCTAATATTCAATGTAAATAATATTCAGTAATGCAATAAAAATATGAAAAACTTCCTTTGATCATTAGGTATGTATGTTTTGACCTATTTAGTGAATTTTATTTTTACCAGTATAGATAGTGAAGTTTTATCAGAATAAAATCTTTGAGAGTTGGATGTGGATTCTAAGGGAATCAATTCCTTAGGTGGAACTTTATCCAAAAAATTCTACAACAAGGTCATGTCATGTAATTTATCATATTATATGTTTGAAAATATTATAAATATCTATTAAAGTGATTCAAAAGTGATATAAAATATGTTTTACACTCATTGGAACAAATACAAGGACCCTAGAAGACACTCTAATGAGCTTTTGGATACACACATTGATCTGGTGAATGTTATTATGGAAGACATGCGTGGTATTGGAGAAATTATCAATGATTTAACGATCATTAAGTTCATCATGAAAAGACTACCACCTTAGTAAAATAAAAAAATTAGAGATATTGTGGGATAAATATATGAAATTGGATAGCTTACCAGAAATCATATCACATATGAAATGAGAAATGATAACAATGATGTTATGGAAAAAGTAATGTCTAGTGAGGTGGAATTAAAGTCCATAGAAAAGATTTATATTGAATATGTTTAAAAATAAGACAATTTTTATGAGTTCATTTCATTCCTTTCCCTAAATATGAAAATAGTAAATGAAAATTTCATAGGGAAACATCCACTCCGATGATTTCAGTGTGGAATGGTTGGAAATTGTCCAGCAAAGTGTCATAATAAGATTCAATATAATTATGTGGATGATGATGAAATTCCATAGAAAATTCGTTCCACCAATATGAAAGGTAAGATAAACAAAAAGTAAAATTTCATCAAATATAAGAATCTTCTACCAAAAGAATTTGACAGTTCAAAATAATCTTAAAGAGAATAAATGGAGGACTGTAACAATCATGAAGTATATGTTTTGGGGTATTTTTTTTTATAAATTACCAAATAATATAATAAAGTTACATTGACAAAGGAGAATTGACAGTAATAGTTAATATTCATATTGAATTATAAGTTTTACTTGAATAGATTAACATTTTGAGAGACACAATGAAGAAAGATAATTGGGTGGTTTATGATTCCAAAATGTATATGCAATAGATGATGGAAGAGAAGTATGAGCTGGAGGATGTGGTTGAAAAATTAAATCGAAATTATAGAAAACTCAAATAATTTAATTGATTATAATCTAAAATAATAAAAATAATTCATGTTTATCGATAGTCTGACCATGAAAGAATAATATTTAGAAAAACACATTGAAGATCTTTAATAGGTGGTAACCATCCTATGAAGAAAGGTGAAAGATCAAGATAAACTCTTTATTCTAATAAAGGAGGTTCAAAATTCAAATAGAAAAAGAAAATTATAATTTAGAGTTCTAATGAGACAGATAATGTAATGTTAGGAGAAGAAAGTACTAGATGATAATGATGAACTTATATGGGTCTGGATTACAAAAAAATAAAGAAGTGATGTATATAGTAAGATCACAAGAACCTTCTCAATGGTTGAATATTTATTTGGGTATGAATCAGAACCATAAGATTCAAGGAACACAATATATGGATAGGGGTGTAGTAGTGACATACTGGAATTCACCCAGTATTTGGTGCTATTGGTGGAGATATAAGGGACACTAAAAAATTGTATGTTACATAGCCCAAAGGTTCCAAAAATCATAAAATAAATAGAGGCATCCAAAAAATATCAATATTCTAGGAATTCGTTTGATTGTCATTGTTTCAGCTGTGAGGGATATTTAACCATGGCCAACTATTTTACATCAACAATGTTAAAGAATTTTCCAAAACATACTGAAAGCATTAAAAATAAATAGATCATGGAATCGTCAAATGAGCTGAAAATGAAAAATATATTTTCAACATTGCAAGATTAAAGTTGTATATCATACTTTGAGGAAGATCCAGAATATCAATTAATGAAATTGGTCAAAATCAAAAAGGATTTGTAGGAATTGGTTTCAAATATTTCATTAAAATAATCTTGTCACATTGGAATATGGGTCATTGAAAGTGGATGCACCTCTCATTCGATAGGAAATAAAGATCCCCTGACATGGATCAAGTATGATATGAAAGGTGTTGTAATATTTGTTAATGATTAATGACTAATGATTATTGGATCTTAAAAATCCAAATTTAGAGGGAAATAAATGAGACATGAATATTTATTGGTTTTTTAAATTCTGAGTCTTAAATATCATAGTGTTAGTCATTTTTGTGACTCAGGACATGCCATACGATTTTCCAATAAATTTAGTCTCATCAAGGTAAAAGAAGGGGTGTTGTTTTTCAAAACAATAGCATGAAGGTGAATCTCTAGCTTGTGAGTGGAGAAGACTATATTTACTTTCTATGAAAGTAAAAATAAAATAGGTTATGGAATAAATGACAGGGTCATTTGAGCCAAAATTCTTTATAAAATCTTGGAATTTGGATAGTACTCAATATCTCCCAAGGTTACGACATGATCATACTAATACATATAATGTCTTACAACAAGGTAATATCACTTGATAGACGAATAAATAAAACTTTAAGAGGTCAAAAAGTGCTTTAATTGGTGCATGTTGATGTGGGAGGAACTGTTTCACTAAGATTTATATATAGTATGAGATATTATGTTCTCTTAATTTATGATTTTAGAATAATTTCATTAGTTTCATTTAAAACCCACAAGTACGAGGTGTTCGATTTCATAAAACATTAAAAAGGGATGTTAAAAAGATTCTTGGTCAAAAAAATCTATATGTTATAAACTGTTAATAGAGTAGAGTTGAAAAATAGCCAAGTGGAGTATTATCTCGAGAAACATGGGATAATTCACCATTTTTCTTCAGTAATAACAACACATAAAAATGTATTAGTTGAGAAAATAAATTAAATTATCAATTAAATGGACAAAATGATTCTAATTGAGAAATCCCTTCAAGAGAAGTTTTGTAATTAAGTGTTAATAACATCTATCAAAATATAAAATTGAGCTTTATTGTTTCCAATAGAATAGAAAACTCTATATGAGCTATAGTATATAAAGAATCCAAAATTTAAGTACTTTCAAGTCTTTGGGAGGAAGTGTTTCATAAATGGAATACGGCGTAGTGGTAAGGTTCCCTATAATACTACCTAAAATCACAAGATAAAAAACAAGAAGAACCCCAATATTTTGGGTGGGTGGGTTATTTCCAATGTGGTGTGGCTGGTTTTTTCCCACTGGTGGAGGGATGGTCGTTCGGCTTCGATGGCCAGAAGGTGGTTGGTCCAGTTTTATATAATTTCCATAGTAGGGAGGGGGTTTCATGATTGTGACACTGATGTTGGGTGGTAATGACATCAATAGTATTAATATAAGAATTTTGAATCTCTTTTACACTAAGGGGTGTTTATTGTATACCAAATAACAAATATATAAATGTTTCAATATGTGCATGTGAAAAAACTACAGAATGTAGCGATGTTGTTATTATAGAAAATGATAATAATCTTTACCAAATACATGAAATGTTTCAAGAGGACAATGATGAACAGATGAGTAGATAATGGAGGTCCAGTTCCTATGGTAGATTCAGAACAATATTTAGATTATAAATAGGATGAACATAAACCTGTATCAAAATTGAAACTGATGACTTGATCTAAAATTTATAAGAAAAAAATAATTGGTGATCATATAGTGCCAGTGATGACAATGAAGTTGAATTATTTAAAAAAGTTATATTTCATATCAATGGTAGTGCCAATTTTGTTTTGAATAATCATCAAGAGATCATATTTGGATGAAATAAATTAATGAAGAACTTGATTAAATTGAATAGAATCAGACTTTGGATATTGTTTCGATACCAACAGTTTGGAATTTCATCATGACTAAATTGATTATTTTCAAAATAATTTATTAAGATGACACATTATTTTGAAACAAATAATGACTATTGTGTAAATGGTACTCCAATATAAATCTTATCTATGTTGATGAAACATTTGAAAATATTTGAAGGCTACAGATAATTAGAATCATCTAGTCCATAGTAGTGAAAAGAAAGTTCAATCTTTTCTAAATGGATAGAAAGTAAGTGTTTCAAAATGGGGTTGTAGAAAAAGAAGTTTATATTGAGTACCCATATGTTTTTCTCTTTCACAAAGATGATAAAATAGTTTTTCAGCTGATATTGGAACTATATTGGTTGAATAAAACAATGAGATCATGGTATTCAAGACTTGATCGGTTTTTAAAGAAGCTCGGTTTTTATCTTTGTGGAGTTGATTATAATATCTATGTTAATAATGATATTAATCATATAATGATTATTCTAGTGTATATTTAGGACATAATATTTGTTTAAATGCAAATAGTTCATAGAATTCATGAAAAGTGAGTTTAAATATATATGATTGGATAACTAATGTTTTCATTTTTTACAAGTGATGCAAGGAAGAAATTGAAAATTTATTTCTCAATAAAAATATTCCATGGAGGTTTTGAGAAGATTTTTGATGGATAATTCCATGGAAATCACAACTAAGATGTCTACCTAGATGAAAATTTCAAGATTTGAGGTAGTAAAATCTATTAATTTTGTTCAATACAAGCAAATCATTGGTAGTATCTTGTACTTAATAGTAACATGACCCAATATTGTTCTTGTCCCATGCCCAGAGGCACAGTATCAAAGTGATCAGGAGGAAAACCACTTACTTATAGTAAAAATAATACTTCTATATATCAAGGGAAAAATTAAATTTTGTTTGAATGTCATCAAGTGTTATTGGGCTATATAGATGCAGATTTGTCTAATTCTTAAAATGATAGAAAATATATGTTAGTTGGTTCATTCTATCTTAGTAGAGTGTGTAGTTATTGGATAATAAAGAAAAAAAATATTTAATTTCATTGAGCAGCATATTATCTAATTATATTATGACTTCTAAAGCTATCACACAGTTATTATGGATAAAGCAGTAGCTTGAGGATATGGTTTTTTAAGTGAAGTCTCAAATAGGAATCAACTGTGATAATTCAATTGTTATAAGTATCAGAAAAAATCATTTCTATTGTTAATGGATAAAGCACATTGAAATCAAGTATCATTTTATGGAGAATAATGTGAACTATAGGCTTGTCAAATTGGAGTATGTGCCTACAGAACTACAGGTTGCAGATATTTTGATTAAGTTGTAACCCAAAGAAGTATTTGGATAAAATTGATGAGATCTTGGAGATCATTCGGCACCCCACATGTGAAGAGTGTGGAAGTGTAACACACTCTCCCCGATGTATGGCGTGTTTTTCCCTTATGTGTTGATATGTGTTCTTTAGAATATTGCATCCCCAATGGAAGGACCATTTGGTACATTGAAAAAGAGGGATAAAACACCTTGATCCAGATATTGGGAGAATTTGTTAGAAGAAGAAACACATTAGAGGAAGTTTTAATTCTATTGATAATAAATATTATCCTTCAAAGGTTATATATATCATGATTGAAGAGTTTTGTGATGAAATAAATTCACTATTTTGTGGAATGAAGTGGTTTACTATTGAACTTTTCATGATAATAATATTTCTCACATCTAGGATGGATCATGTGGGCTTAGAGTGTGTATTGAGTAAATCTTTGGTCACTATCATGAAACCCATGAATAAATTTGTGGTTGAAGGTGGAAGAGAAAAAAATATTGGTAACACTTTGAAAAATATATGATTTAAATAGATATCAAAGGGTGATTATTATTCAATAAACCAAGAGGTGGAGATTGTTTATAAAAAATCAATCATGGTAACCTTATAGTGTTTTTTGGATATTGTTTTTGACAAAACAGGATAACAACATTCCTTCATGTTAATTGCTGGTGAAATTAGTTTATAGTTGTAAAATTTCTCAATTTATTCCATATTTTTAAGCCTTAAAATCTTGATTTTTTTATGAAAAAGGAAGTACAAACACATGAAATGTATGTGTAACTATAGATAAAAATAGTAAAAATAATATTTCCCCAGAGAATCTATGATATGAGATCAACAAAGAATTAAAATCTTTTTTTGAAAAAAGTGGTGTTTCAGATTTTTTCGCAAAGGGGTTATGCGCTATTAGAATTTCATAGCACGATTAATTCATGTGATCTCATTGCTTGGGGTCTAAGCTGGTGAATTAAAGGTCTCCACAAATGGATCATCAACTATGGGTGAAGGTAGTGATTTAATGGGAAACACAATCAGTGTTTTCATTTACAGATGAAGGTGATGTTTTAGATTCTGCTTTAAATGAATAATTCACAATGTGAACCTCAAAGAGTTAAGTATGAACTGATGACCAAGCCCGGATGTATTTTTAAATAATTTTGATTATCAATTTTTTAGAATTATTATCCTATAAAATGAACCCTTAATCATGTCATTAGTGTGAGAAAATTACTTTATAGAACCAATAGTGCCACATTTTAGATAAGACTAAAATTATACCATGGAGAAGATCAGCTCGTGAAGGGGTTGAGTTAATGAATAAAACATTTTATAAATGAGTTCATTTTTTGGTGCACTATATCATTTCAAGGAAATGTAGTTTTCATAGGAGTGGATTAGGGAAAGGAAGTTCATTTTATAAAGGAGGACTGTTTGTGGTGCAATATATCTCATAATAGAAAGGGACTCTCATGGAATCATATATCTATAAAGAAATATAATTATTTTAAGAACTCACTATGTGGTGTTATGAATTTCATGAAGGGATTATGGATGTTCTTAAATATTAAAAAATGTTCCTGAAAGGACTCTCTATGAACAAAACACTATACAGGGAAGTGTATTTCATCTAATTAGTGAAACACGGCTTAATGTCACACTCATATAAATGTGACACAATTATGATGTGATTTAGAACAATAGAAAATTACTCTAAAGAAATATTGAGCACTCTTTATTATAGATTAAAGTTTTCTATCATATTGTATTTGGTTGTAAATCAGGAGGGATAGTGATTCCTCTTTAAAACATGTAACAGTAGTGAACTGTATTGGATTTGGTACAACATTAAATTGACTTTGTATGCTCTTGGATGTTACATGGTGAGGTTGAACCAAGTAAAATTGTTGTGTCTTGGGCACGGTTTAATTCAAATTTATTCTGTGTTATGGGATAGATAGAGATGATTGTTTTTAATGATGAAACAAGATCTAATGAGATAGTTGTTTTAATATTTCATAGCCGAATTCACCCTCGGCATTTTAGGGTATTTAACCTAGTTGGGTTAACATAAGGATTCATATCCCAAAAACCACTATTAAAACTAATACTAAATAATACTTATCATTGAATAAAATAAAACCAAACCTAACTTGAGTTAAATCAATAGAAAATATTCCAATATAATTAAAATGAATCAATACTCTATAAGAAATTCAAAACATTCACACACTACCAAAATTTATTACACTGTCATTAATAGATTCATAATGTATGAAATAAATAAATAAATCCAATGTTACATCAACTAAAATAATCAAATCATCACAACATATTTTTTCCTAAACATTATATCACAAAATAAATAATTTATAAAATATAGTGGTAATAAATAATACCTAACATTCTATACATGAATTGAATGAAACAAGGATAAAAAAATTATTTTTTTATTAAAATATAGAATATATGAAGATTATCCACATCAAAAATTCTAAAATTAAATTACAATCAAAACTTTACTTCACTTTAATGAAATAATAAATATTATTGAAATTAAAAGGAAAGAGAAAATATAACAAGGAAGAAGAATAAAATAAAAGAAATTATTATCAAAATATAGATCGTAATTTTTTACTATTAGAAATGAATAAAAAAATAAAGAAAATAATGAAAATAAATACAAATATAAAAAAAATATTCAAATACATAAAATATATAACATTAAAGAACATTAGGTGAGGACTATGAACTAATTTATAATCAAATAAAAATTAAATTTAATAAAATAATAAAGAATAAAAGTAATTTATATTTATTTAGATATTCAAAAGAAGAAATAAAAAATAGATTATAAGAGGATCGAAGTAAATGACCAACCTCTAATGGAATATAATCTATGTCTTTCTATGTTATTGTAAACTATGAATATATAAATTTTATATTACCCTTTTTATAAGACTGTCTTCCCTATGTAATTATTTTTAGTGACAGTACCAAATTCTTAATAATGGTGAGGTTTTGAGTGGGGGAAGGGTGAATTAATACAAGCGGTTATTAAAAAATTACTTCAAAAATTGTTTTAGTCTCTCTTAAATGAATCTGATTCTCACAACAATAGAAACACTATTTTAATTCTTATAATCAAATATATAATTCATGTATTTATACAATGAGAATATAATTTGATCATGGTTCACTCAAATTAGTAGTTAGTCTCAGTGTTGTGAAGATTACGTCTACTCTCACACTAATAATACTCTACCAAACAAATCATATACAATAATTTAAGGGATCATTATACCATGAGATACCAAAATTAATACTACATCATCCACTACCTATGTGAGATAATCCCACTCCCAAATAAAATTCCCACTACCTGTGTCAGTCACTCCAAATTTGTGAAAATCAAAAATCAATAATTTATTGGGGATTTACTTACATTGATCCAACATCTGTGTACTTTTTTATTACCTATATTCATAATTTTGAATATTAATAAACTACTTTTCACATAATTTTTTTTATATTTGATTTTTATTGTGATAAAATCCTAATATTAACTGTCTCACTAAAATGGAATAACAGTTACCTTCTATGATGATGACCCGTAAGTGTTATGAAAATATTCTTATAAATATTTTCTATATGTAGATGAAATAATTTTAGTGAAACAGATGATATAGGATATCAATGGTGGAATCTCATAATATCTTGAGGCCCTTTATCATTGTGTGAACCCTTGGTAATATATAGTGTTGAATATTATAATAATAAGACCCGTTAGTAATAAATCGACATTTATATGTGTTATTGGATGTTCCTTTTCGCATATATGTGTATTGATTCCTAGACATTACGATTATTATCAGTGGATGTTATGGGTCATGTACTTTTATGTTTTTATTCTGAGAAAAACCATGATGACATATGTTTTTGGAAATTGGGATACATTAGGTGCATCACGAGTAATACTTCAATGATAAATAATGCGAGAAATGATTTTCCCTTATGTTCTTTAATAAAAGTTGATATATCAGACCCTTTGATTAAAATGAGACAACATAAAAAAATGTTTGGTCATGGTGTTCTATGGGAAAGTTAAATTCTAGAAAATTAAAATAATGAGATATTGATCACATAGGTTGATGTCGCTAGTATGTTATCTATTTTATTATAGATATTTTGATAAAGTTATTATATTTCACACTACAAATATGTATGATGTTTTATGTAACTAAAATATTAACTTATTTCTCTATGGTTATATTGGCATATTGATAGACTCTAACCTTAGACTTTCGGATACATCTCTAAAAGAAACTAAGAAAGACGTATAGAGTGTCAAATAATAAGTGTATCCCAAACATCAGTTAGATAATATTATTATTTAACATGTTAAATAAATATTACTCTTCTACGTGTTTTAATAATTATTCATGTCTATTTTATCACATATATTTTGTAAATTAATTATTTAGGAGAATATTTTGTTTGAATAATGTTTAATAAATTTTTTTATGTCTATTGAATATAATATTTATTTATTTGTTGGTGAATAATTAAGTGATATTAATTTATTAAATAAATAGTCTTTACTCAAGGCTTGATAAATATTATAGAGGAATTATTGGCTGAGTTTATTGGTCCAATAAGAAATAATATATATTAAATATTATTTGAATAAATAATAATTAATCACTAGTTTTTTTAGGATAAGAAATATTATTATTTTTATTTTTATTATTATAGACATGGGGTTCTAAGTGTATTAAATAATAATAATTGGGAACTTAAAATAATTATTTTATAACAAAATCACTATTTTAAATCAATGATATTATTTCTAAAAAAATTGATTACCTTTGTTTTGTTGTGCACAACAACTTTTGAATACTTCTCTTAAATCAATATAAATATCTATCTATTATAAATATATCAAGGATAGAGAGAGACCCTCTACCCCACCACTCTTGATTCTAGAGAGATTGAAGAGAATCCTTTTTGAATCAATTCTTACCACAATCAAAGATGAATGATGCAAGTATCAAGAACAGATGTGCTAGAACCTATTTATTCACATTGTGACATTAAAAGGTTCATGTTTTACATGTGGATCACTGATATAGGGAATCTACAACTATTTATTACAACATAATTATGGTATAGTGTAGATACATTGTCAGATTTATCAATGAAGAAATAATATATCGCATGGAAATAATTTAATTGATTAAATTAATTAAAAATTATTATGTGGTGATCTTGTATTTTGGTTTTATTGTTCTAATTTCAATTAATCTAGGATCCAAATCTATTGGTCATGATTTTTATAATCATTGTAAATCTCATATTATCATGAATTATGAAAAAAGATATGTTATGAATATCGCATTCAATTTTTCCATTACGCTCAGAACCTCTACGTTGTTTCATAGTGGTCGCATAACTATTTATAATTATTTAATGATCATTGATTAATTTTTTAATTTACCATTAGTTTTAAATTCTAATTTAATTGTTCTTGAATAAAAATCATTACATCTTATATTTTTCAACTCTCCTCTCTTAAATATAATAAAAACTGATTAATGTTGTGAATGAAGAACCTTCAAATAACTCATCCATAGGTGCGGAGGAAACTGGATGGATAGCAGAAGATTACACCATGTTTATCCCCTTAGCACAATTCGTGAACCTATTTTTAATTTTCCAATATTATTCATGAATTATTTGTAAATTATTTGAATCTATATTCATTGATTAAATTTAGTGTGTATTTAAATACATCATGTGTTTATTGGGCTATCTAGATACATGGTTAGCCAAACTACAGGATGTGTAACATTCACACATGACATGTAGTCCATTCATCAAAGACAGTCCATGTATTTTCATACAAGAACTACATGGTAGGTGACTATGTAACACAGATACCACATGATGTGTAGCCCATGTACACACTATGTACTCCATTAATTTCTATGGCACGTTTACACACCAGGTCCTTAGGCATGTTCCACGATGACATGGTGAGAAATATACACAACATGAATCTATATTGTACATGTCATGTGTCATAACCCAACCCAATACAAGTCTCGATCTACAACTACCCCAAGACTGCCTCTATAGGATAGGGGTTAGTGACAATCATTGAAGTAATAACTAACACATGGAGGCCTTTTCCAACGTACCTTTATGCACACACATTTCCAAGTCAATGAAAAAGTTACGATGGAAATAAAGAAATGATGCAACATAACTATAGAGTAAATCAAGAATACATGAACCTCTTGATAGTACAAAATCAAAATAGTGTATACTGAAATATAAAAAGAAAAAATACACACCCTACCATAACAACGTCCCCACTAGAAAAAACTGGAAAAGATTAAAATGCTGAGAGAGCCCACAACCTATATCTCAAGCTATAACTGTCATACGTTGTCCAAGAACGTAGTACCTATAAGATAATCTAATGTCCCGGTTAACTTTTCCATCATCTAAAAATGATATTACACATATTGGAGAATCCCATAGAGGGGAGAGTATATACATACCTAGTATAATGCCTCTAAAGGATGAAGCGGAGAAGTAAGAGATAAAACGGAATATTAATGGAGTAGATAGAATACATTACAGTGAAAGGGTATAGGTCAACCCAATCCAAGAGTAAACGTAAGCTCATCCAAACACAATTGGATAAAAATTGTGAGTAGCTGAACTAATCATTGAGTCTTTGGCATTTATAGTAGGAGAGTACACTCATCCAACCACAAGAAGGTAAATGTGGAAAGCCTGTGGCATACCCCACACATCTTCACCTATCCTAGAGTATAGTATATAAATAAAATATGTGAATACATAAGAAATAATATATATATATATATATATAATCATTCAAATAATCACAAATAAATAGATATCCATCAGAAAACTCAGCCCAAGAGGAATAGTATCCAATATTTCCAAAAGAATCCCTCATTGATGCCCGATATCCCATATGTCTGCTTTGAGCACACAATTCTAAGGTACTCAATCAATACACCTGGATACTATCCACTTTGGGTGGCACTGACTCACCCACATGGTTATATTTCATGACACAAAAATTCGTCTTAGTGGGGAAACCGTACCTATTTCTTTTGATTTCATAGGTACTTCAAACCACATCTTGTCTCTATGTCTCATAATCGAGGGGGATCAAACTCCAGGAAAGCATCTCATTCCCTATTATTACAGGAGGTTCCAACTCTATTAGTCAATAAGGAAGTCCACTGCCCATCACTACTAGAGGGTAACACATAAAATTTTTCATCGGGGAACTCCACTACCTAGCCCTGCTAGTGGGTAATCCTATTAAATTAATTGGGGAATTCCACTGCCCGTCCATTCTAGAGGGTAATTCCGGAATGTAGAGGAACTCAACTACCCAGTTCTGCTGGAGGGTAACTCATAAAGATCATTGGGGAATTCCATTTCACAACCCTGTTGATGGGTAATACCATAAATATCATCGGGTAATGGCACATTCTATCCTTCCTAGAGCATAATCCTTAATAGTGGTCATCTGGGAACTCCACTTCCCATCCCTACTATAGGGTAACGCTTGGAAATCTCTAGTGATCCTACACAGTCATTGTCATCATCAAGCATTTCCATGCGAAGTTCCATTCCTAGAAAATTTCACATTGTATCCCTATACCCTCTACAGATGGAACTATCAAATTCTATGCATAAAAGCACTCAAGATAAGCTACCCTTGATCCAGAATCAGAGTCAAAACGAAGGATATATGGATGGTCAAAGTCACCTGAAAGGAGTTAAAAGGGGTACGCGTGGTGTGAGGGGACACACATCTTGTTTGGTCTTGCTTCATAGCCTAGTCATGTCACTAGCTACAACATGGATTCATCCAATTAGTATAACATTACATGTAAGTGGATGACACACCATTTCCTAACTGCCTGGGACCATGTTTGTGTCCATTGGTTGTGTCTTAGTACTCAGACTCTATGTTCGTACACTTTAGTACATGTTGTGTTGGTCCACACTGGTTTATGCTAGTGTGGTCAACTTGATTCTACATAATTCTACATGGAATCCCACCCATGTGATCTTTTACATGGGTTGTCCAACTGGTATAGTGTACATGGTGTGTGAGGTAGGTTTATATGACATTTTATCCTTACAATTCTCTAATCCCTATTGTCTCCACTAAGGGGGTATACATGTCATCTCTCTATCCTAGAACATGCCATGTAGTTGAGTTTTCCACAAAACACTATATTTTACTTCAATGCATGAATATCTTCCATCCACTGTAGATATCACCTCAAATCGATCTTAAATCTTTGGATCTGATTAAATCTCATGCTCACTCGCCATTGTTCGCCAAAAATCGTCCATCGTTTGTCATATGTGTTTGGACGTTCATCTCTCATTCCACCATTAACCCCTAAATAGATTTATTGATTTCAAACCAACAAATCGAGAATCCTTAAGACCTGATGATTCAATATATTGGCCTCACTCACAAAACAAATCTCGTTTCATTAATCTACAGCGAATCTGGGTGCCTAATCGAGCTCGAGCCTCTCGAAAATTGTTGAATTGAGGCCTCAGGGATCCGACCAGTGATGAACATGATAAAAAGATTGAAAAAGTCGCAATAAAATGTCTCAATTGATTGATTTAGAGCTTTATTTTCCAATCAATAATGAATAGGTAGTTCATATTATAAAACAAATAGTATTTTAATATTTCAATACTCATTCCCATTCAGAGGTTTGAAATTGGGGTGCAAATCAAAGATCAATTATCGATCCACTCAAAAAATAAATTCAAAGGTGTAGAACACAAAAATATGATTCTGACCACTATTTTAGATCGATCATTTATTAATAACACTCTCATGTAATGATTGAAATAATATTGAGCATTAATTGTTCTTCAATTCGCCTTGATCTAGATATTTAACATCATTTTCCAAAATAGGAGAAATGATCTCTCTCTAAATAATAAAAAATATATATGAGCAAACCTTATCAAAAATTCCATAAAGATATATTTATAAATATTGTTTTATGTCAAAATTATATAATTAAATAATTAATTTAATAAATTAATCTACTTGAACACACTACTAGTTAATGAGGGACTTGAACACCATGCCCCAACTCAATTAAAGTCACACCTAAGGAAAAAACTACATCTTGGGCCAAACCGTGGTAAAGGATTTTTGATCTGATCAACCATTTAAGAGTTATCCAATTTTATTTGACTAAATGTGGGTCCACAATATAAAATATTTTTTTATTTTTATAAAATTAATTTCGGGTACACCATGCCTCAAAATCACACTTTGTCTTAGTTCCTAGCTCTAGAAATATATATATAAATGTTTTTAAGTATTAAAAGAAAAACCCTGGGTCTCTAAATCATTCCCTCATTCAATATTTTTTTCCATTAAAATAAAAACTATAGAAAAACTCAGGATACTAAGAGAACACATGGTCCCCCCTCTCAAGAACTCTACATCATGTTTCTCTACAACCACAACATGTGAGCCAAAGGAATGGTCCATCTTCATGGGTTCCACTTCTACTAATCCTTGATCATCATAGGGTAATCTGTAAAGGTGGATCTATCCTCAATTTCCAGCACTCCCTATTCAATGATATGTGTGGGGTCTTGAATGCATCCCCTTAACCACAAAATGTAGAAGATGTCATGTATTCTCTCCAACTGTGATAGTAAGGTGAGGTGGTATATAACCTCACCAATATTAATCATGATCTTAAACCACACAATGAACCTCAGAGATAGCTTTCCTCCCTAACTAAACCTCTACATTACTAATCATGCAGAGACTCATAGGAAAACATGGTCTCCCAACTCAAACTTCAAGGGCCTATGACGGCGATCTTCATAGGATTTTTATCCACTCTGGTCCAACCTCATCCACTCTAAAATGACATCGACTTTCTACTTTGTCGAATGCACCATATTTGACCTCACCAGTGTTGTGTCTCTGATCATTATCTAGAATAAGGTTGACCTACATGGTCTCTCGTATAGGGCCTCAAAAGGTATCATACCTATGATAAAGTGGTATCTATTTTTTATGCAAACTCTAACTTGGGGAGGTGATCCTCCTATCTCCAACCAAAGTCTAACATGCAAGCCCTGACCATATCCTCTAGCACCTAAATAGTATGTTTGGTCTTTGCATTGGTCTTGGGGTGAAAGGATGTACTCATCCAAATATGGATCTCAAATTACCCCTATAGCACTATCCATAATTTTGATGTAAACCTCATGTAACGATTAAAGAAAACCATTTAGGGTTACTTGTGAAGATGTATGATCTCCTATGCATACAACTGCCCCAAATTATCCACTGAAATGTGGTCCCTTATGAAAATGAAGTGTGCCAACTTCTGGAGTCCGTAAACTATCACCCAAATGGCATCATGGATCTTCACTATACATAGAATCCTTATGATGAAGTCTATGTATATGTTGTCCCATTTCAACACTTGGATCTCAGTGGGATGAAATAAACCTACTAGAAGTTTGTGCTCATCCTTCACCTTGTGACTGGTGAGGTGTCGAGAGATGAACTCAGCTATGCTTAGTATAATATCCGACCACCAAAACTACTACTAAATATATTAGAACATCTACCCCACACTAGGGTGTATAGATAGGGGAGAATTTTGGAACTCCTTCATATCCAAATTGAAATCGATGCCTCCCAGTTGTGACTCTCTCACATCCTCTAGGATAGAAGCATTCAAAAACATAGACTAAAAAAAGCTTGTGCCATCCCACTCCACCAGGTTCAGATATGGGGAAACTAACTTATCTAAATATTCCTTCACTAAAGTAGCATGGCACTTCATACTAAGGGATTATAATACAATGTTACCCTTACTTGGATTATAAAATATCCCAAAAAATAGTCTTTTAGGAACTCCAACTAGCATCGCTGTCTCTAGTTTCGGTCACTCTGTGTCAAGATGTACATGTAAAACAGGTGGTCTGTATAAACAACCAAGAGATCTTTCAGAAGGTACCGTATCCACATCCTCAAAGAAAATACAACCACTTCCAGAACTAGGCCATGATCTGCCTAGTTATTCTCATGGTGTCTCAACATCCCCATATCATATACAATAACATCATGTCGTTGCATCAACATTCAACCAATCCCAGCTCATGGGGAATATCAATACACTACAAACTCAATGCATTCCTCTAATAGTCTCAATACTGGATAACTCATCATCCTCTACCTCAACTCCTCAAAGACCCTTTGGAACTACATAGACTAGATACAAATCTTCCATTTCTACATTAGGGTGGTCAAAGGGGATATGATCTTGCTGAATTCTTCCACATATCCCTTATAGTACCCCTCCAAAACAATAATTCTTCACTCCTCTGAAACATTCTTAGGTGGATCCCAAGAAAAAAATTTCTTTATCTTTACTAGATATACTACTAAACATTTTTTAAAATTGACATTCCCTAGAATTTGAATCTCATGAATCCAGAACTATAAATTCGATAGCTTCCCATGAAACTGGTGTTCTGAAATTAAATCATGAACTATCCTTAGGTAATCTTCATGCTACCTTTATATTGTAGAGTATATGAGTATCTCATCAATGAAGATAATAGAAAACTGGTCGAAGTATTGTTGGATGTATGGGTTCAAAAAATCCCTAAACATGAAGGGGGAATTCTTCACACCAAAGGGAATCACCAGAAACTCATTGTGTCTGTGGCAACATCGGAATTCCATCATTGGAATATCATCATTGTGAACCAACAACTAGAGGCAGAAGGAACTAAGATCTAACTTAGAGAACCATATCACACCTCAGAACAGATCAAATAGTTTATCAATTCCTGTTAAAGGGTAATTTTTCATTATCATTTTCTAGTTTAGGAGATGATAATCCACGTAAAGGCATAAACTCTCAGCCACCTTTTTCTTGAACAACACTATAGATGACTATGGGGACACACTATATCTGATGAAACATTTCTCAAAAAGGTATTAAATCTACAAAGAAAACATCTGGACCTTGTTAGGTTCGATCTGATGTTCCATAGAAGATATCAGGTAGTCCCTGGAAGCAATTCAATTCAAAACTCCATCTCTTAACATAGAGGTAGTATTGGAACATCTTCCGGGTAGACATCCATATAATCCTACAAAAAAAGAACCCAGATTACTAAAGAGTATATTGTCCCCAAGGCTAAACTTTCCAACTAATGGTTGATGGGTTGTGGCCCCCTTCTCACTAAACCAACTTTCCCAACCATGATATCTCTCTCATTAGAAAAGATGAATCTCATCCCATTAATGTGTAAGAATTTGACTTGTCTGTTATGAAAATAAATCTTGGCTCAGACCATATAAATTAAATCCATAACCAAGATGAATTAATAGAGTAACATCATGATGAAAAAAAGGTATTACTTGAACCTCACTCTTCCAAGCGATAGATCACACTACTGAAAGATGCATGATAAAAATAATGAATTCCCATATACGAACCTCAAGTCGAAGTGGTTTTTCTATTGCCTCTATTGGGAGCTCCAAATATCACTCCAGGATTATTGACATAAACTAATGGATAGAACCTACGTATACTAGTACTGAGGTAAGATTATAATAAACATATATCGCACCTCGAACCATATTATGCACTATAGGATAGTAAAAATTCAAAGCATATAGTTTTCCACAGCGTTAGCTTCCAGTTTGCTTAGCCAGATGTGGAATTCCTATTAGTGGTGATGGAAGGAACTCATAAAGGATTCCTCAACCCATATCTCCTCATACTCCGCTTCCTACTCCACATCCTTTTCGACCACCCTATCCATACCTAAGAGATCTCTGATCATAATTTCATCTCTATTGTGGTGGTTCATCAGCAATATACTTGGACTTCTCGGCATGATTGGTTGGTGACCTCACTCTTCAAAACCGTAGAATCGTCCCCCTCTAGGTTTCCTTGATGCTCTTTGATGAACTTTCACTATACAATCACATACCAAATCCTGGTCATAAAAGGGTATCCATTGATGTGATCCCATTGATTGGAGCCTACTAGATATTATAGAGGACTCAGATCCAAAAACCGGATTGCCATCTCTATTTTTGTGGTATACCTCTGACAGAATTCTCTATTTCACTAGTTCCCAAATCAGCCCCCTGACATAGGAAGGGATGAACAGGGTCACAATACTAGCACAAATCAATCGGTGGATTACATGTTCAAACATATTTTCTCAGAAGTAGCTTTCTCTGATCATGTATATATAGTTGAATGTATATTCTTTGAACCGTTCTATATAATCATCCATCAACATTCCTACCAATAGAAATTCCATAATCTCTTAGATCCAAACTGAGTGCTAACAAGAGGTGCATTACTCCTCATGTAACATCCACAATAATTCTTCCCACTAATGTGTCAACTCACAATTCATCTACATAACTAGGATCCACCAATGCCCAACTATTCTATCTAAATGGATAGCTTCCATAGATACAACCTGATCTATCAGGTTCTGAATAATCTCCAAGATGCAGACCACCACCTCTAGACAATCCTCTACTTCCTAAGGATATGGCTCACCATGGAACCTCAGTAGCCATTGAAACTATAACTCATCTAGTGTTCTAAGCCTGCAAAAATCCTCAGGTATCTATGCTTGTATGATCTACAATTCAATTGGTGGAGGTGCATATACCTACCCACCTAGAGGATGGGGGTCGTGAGAAAGACCCTAAACTGATGCCTCATTACTTATAGGGGCATCTTTATGAACTGAAGCTGCTATCCTAGTCAAATGTTGTCACAAAGTCATCCTAGAATTTATCCATGAGTACTGTGTTTAGATGAGTGTATATATATATATATATATCAATAACAAAAAAGGGGTGATGACCCATAAAGGATAGTCTAAGAATCAATCCAATATGATGCATGTACCATTTATCCATATAATAAATTTCTCAGCATGCCAAGTCTACAAGAAAATAGTTAGGGTCCTGGTTAATGGATGCGTCATCCACCCAAACCATCATTGGACTCTTTTTTCTGAGAGCCACTATCGAGGTACTTCGACATTGTTTCCCCAAACCCAACCAATACTGTTAAGGGAAACATTAGATAAATTTCCCCAAGGAATGAAATTTATTTTATAATGATATTTCCTGACATAACCCAAGTTGTGGCTCGAGTCATAACTACCCTAATCCCACCTCCACTAGCAAGTGGTGGAGAAACTCTATGAAGGAATAACTAACTTAGGAAGGCCTTTTCCTAAGAACCAATATACACACACATATCCAACATAATGAATAGGTGTAGAGGGAATGAAGAAATAGATGAAACACTTTTATATAGTACATCAAGAATGAATGAACTTATATAAATCATGAATGTTTGGTAGTGTATAATGAAAATTAAAGGGGAAAAATACATTCCCAGACAAAACTATGTCCCAACCTAACAAAACTTGGAAATATTAGTTAACTAAGAGAGCCTAAGTCCTATATCCCAAGATAAAACCACCATACATGTTCTAAGAACCCAGTACCTCTATGATCTTTTGAATTCATGGTTGGCCTATCCGTCACACACAAAACACATGTAGAGGTGTAAGAAGCCCATGAAGAGGTAAGTATATACATACCCAGTAGAACACCCTGGAAGGTTAAAGGGGGAGTAGTAATAGATTCAAAAAAATAGTAAATTGGTATATAGAACAAGTTATAGTGAAGGAGTATAGCTCAACTCAAAGTAAGAGTGAAAATAATCTCATCCAAACACAAGGGGATAAACACAATGATAAGATGAACTACTCATCGATTCTTCATCACCTATAGAAGGAGAGTAAACTAATCCAACCATAAGAATGTAATCATAGAAATCACATGGAATACTGTTGACGCTCCTTTCGTCATTTAATCTAAAGATCGGAAAAGGGGAATATCTGAGCTCAAAGTGATTCAACCTTTGAAGAAAATATCAAAAATCTACAAAGGCATGAACAAAGGATCAAAAGAAACTACACCGCGCAAGTTATATCACTGTCGCGCAAGTCCACTTGCACGACGCCCTTATGGTCGCGCAAGTGACTTGCGCGACCTAAGTGATAGCCGCCCGGTAACCACCCAGGGTCTTCTCCTGCCTATAAATAGACCATGTGGGCCCCCCATTCGAGAGGATCTTTTTCCAGAAACTCGGATTGAAGCTCCTGATGCCCAAGTCTCTTCGCAAAGCTTCTGGAACTCTTCTAAGGTAATTTCTTACCTAGAACGGAAGATCTAAAGGGAGGGAGGAAGGCCTAAGTGATGAAACTCATCAACACTTGCGCGCCTGAGTGGTCAGCCCTTAAGGGAAGTGGTCACACTTGTGCGCTGCCTTATTCCTTCGATAGAACTTGCGCGTCCATTTTCTGGAAGAACCTCAAGAGGATTCTAAAGGCTTTAATAAAGAGTTTCTCAAGTATTTCAATGTTGGTTGACCATCACGGAAGTACCCCACGTGTCGCGCAGGTATACCTGCGCGACCAATACTTGTGTACCGCCGCAGTACCTGCGCGCCTTCCAAGACTTGCACGCCCCTTCCTTTTTGGGTGCCTTTCTTGCCCATTTCACCCCTCTTAAGCCATTAAACCTTTTCTTTTCAAGATTCAGTCTTTAAGATACTCTCCAAATCCATTTATGGCATGATTTCTTGATTTGACTTCCTTGTCTGAAAGGAATTCGGTGGAATATCTCTCAAAACCTAGTGATTTACATATCTTTGTGTCACTAAAGATTGAGAGTTAATTTATTCAACCTCATCCTTTAAGATGAGATAATCCTTAACCTTGGTCTCTTTTTCAGGAATAATCCCCAGTTCTAAGTCCTCCAAACTTGGGCATCCTCCTCAGGAGTAAGCCCCAAATTCTTAAAATTCCCAAATTTGGGCATCCTTTTCAGGAGTAAGCCCCAAACCATAATCTCATAACCTGGGCTTCCTTTTCAGGAGTAAGCCCCAAGTCCCCTAACCTGGGTCTCCTTTTTAGGAATAAGTCCCAGTCATAATTATGGGCATCCTCTTTAGAAGTAATCCCCAAGTCCCTTAATTTCTCTTTAACCAGTCCTAATTTTCATTTGATCTGGGATTCCTTCTCAGGAATAAAACCCAGTTATCAATCCTCTCCTAATTTGGGTTTCCTTTTCAGGAATAAGTCCCAAGTTAGAGTATTCAAATCTCCATGAAGCACATATACCTTTATGGACCCTGTTCCTAGATTTTCTCCCTAAAATTAAATCCTAAACCTTCATTTATCTGGGCAGTCATACATACATAAGCCCCAAACCATTTCTTATGATTGCATCCTTCATGGCACAATTGTCTAATTTTTACCAATACCTCTTGTTTCTCACACAGAGCATGACTCATGTGAGCTTAGAGTGTAAAAGTAATTATGACATCCTTCTTTGAGCCATCAATCATAAACGTTATACTCCCTTACTCGAACTACGTGGGTTCTGATTCCTTTTCCAAAACAAAGGATACGTAGGTAGCCCATTTATGGGTTCGATCCCAACTCTAAAATAATTCATGTCCTTCTAAATGAAAATAAACTTCAAGTGCCCCACTGAGTGGCTTTAAAACCATCCTAGTCATCATAATGACCAAGATACATTTATATAAATGTTTTGAAGGATACCATTGACCAAGAATCCTTAAATAATTATTGATGATTCTCTATTGATGAAGAACCTCGAATACATATAAAAGATTCTCTAAAATTCTTACATATTTAATCATTGATTGTTAAACTGATGGAAATCTCATTTTATGCTTGGTAATGTAATAAGGATTCATGAACACAACTTAAATCTATAAAGAGAGTCCTGAAATAGAGAATGATTCCCCTCAAAAAGGTGTGATGAGTCCGACCTCTCATCCTCTCGACCAATGAAAATTCCTAAGCCTCATCAGTCCACAAGCTAATGAGCGCCTACCTTTGGAAAGTAGGTCCAAACGGATGTGGAATCATTGGATGTTTCCGATTCTACGAACAAACCTTCTAGAAACCGATTGGAACGTTTGAATCTCCCATCCAGGAGGTCACCCCGAATTCCTAGGGAAACAAAAATGGTGAACCCGACGTGAATCCTTAACCAAGTTAAAATGATTTTTTACCTATTTGTTTATCCCCTATTTAAAACTCAATAAGAGGGATAACAAAAACAATCATTGACATATGTGCTCATCCAAAGGATGAAGTAGCTGAATTTATCTTGATTACGTCTATTATATCAAACAAGCACTCTTTTCCAAGATTTTCTGTATTTCCATAATGGCTGCTCTCAAATTCACATCTGTGAATACTGCTGCTGCAAATACCACTGCAGCTATTCCTACTGGATTGTCATCCGCTCTGAGGATGACATCACCTACTCAGCATCTTCAACGCTGGGTATCAAATGCACTGGTTAAAGAGTACCGTCAACACGGTACCATCCCATCTCTGGAGGCTGCCCGATAGGCCCTCCAAGTGAACAACTCACACAGATCGTCTGGACAACGACGACCAGTGATCAAGAGGCAGGCGGTGCTGACTACCGTCTCCAACCGTTTCAGGTCTTTACCCCCGGAACGCAATTTCCATTCACTCCCTTACTCTGAGGAAGTGAATGAGCAGGTCCCTCAGGGCCTTAATTCAAAAAGACAGGAGTCCTTCCTGAGGGCTCCCATCAACAATCGCCGCCAAACTCGTGCGGCAGTGTGCCCTCAACATGATGAGGGTACCGACTCCAGGCATTCAGCTCAGGATCCTCGAACCCGAGCAGGCAAGACGAACCGCCAGAGACGGAATCTGATTAAAAATGGGAAGGTTTTCATCCCTGCCATCTCTGGAGATGTCCACAAACCCAACTTGGTGGTGAACAATGAGCAGGGACACACACCTGTCCGTTTTAATTCCGCTGTCCAGCAGACTCGTTTGGAAGCATCACACCGATCCCGCCAGGCAATTCCGGCAGAGTACTATAGGCAGGAACATACAACTGGTTATACATCATCAGTTAGTCAGCAGGCTCGCTTGACTACATATGGTGGATCTCATCAACCGCGTTTGGCGAAGTGTAATCAGCAGGCACATACACCTGCTAGTACTAATCAAGCCTACCAACAGTCTCGCTTGGTAGCGCACGGAGAAGTCAGTCGGAAATCTCCGACGACAAACATGAGGCAGACTCAACTCTCTGCCTCCACGCTTGAGTACTGTCAGGATTCACTGACAGTAAAAGGAGGACAGGAGCAGGCACATACACCTACTCCATGCCCAGAATGGACGTATATCCCCATTCCGGTGGCTGAAGTCACCAAACATATTTTGTCAATGGTGAAAGAGCAGAAGCAAATTCCTGCTCATATTCTGGATGCTTGCCAGGAATTCATAACAGCTTCAGCATCATCTCAGGGACAGACACATAAATCTATCCCTAGCAGTGGAGTGACACATCAACGATTCACTCCAGAACAGACACACACATCTGTTCCAGTCCAAGATGGTTATGGGGCATACTCCCTCATATCATACAGACAACCAAGTCAGGCACATACACCTGATTTGAGTGGAGATCGTCAGCCTAACCTGACCATATTTTCTGATCAGGCACATACACCTGCTCAGAGTAACCACTTTCTTCAACAAGTGGTTTCCAAAGTGAGTAAGAAGGAATCTAAGAAAAAGATCCGCCCAGCACAGTCAGGAGATCAAAGGCCAATCTGCAACAAGGCTTTTCTCGATGCTGGAGTTCTTGAAGCCCTCATACATTTATCAGTTGAAATTCAAGATTCTACTCCCTTAGTTCCCAATAACGGTAACATTAATTCCGAAAGTCATCAACAGAAACTTCCTCATGAAGGCTTGCTTCATGAAAATTCGTTTAATCTTGAAGTTTCTTCTTCAGATGAGAGCCACAGGAACCCTCTGTGTGGTCAGAAGACCAAGGATCAAGAGATCTCATCTTTTGCTATAACCCATTATGGTGGTCCTCCCCATGATGATGAATTTTGCTGAGAAATTCCTCTCCGCAGTAGTGATTCACATTGCCTGGAAAATACTCCAGTGGACAATGTAGTGCCGAGAAAGCCCTTTTATCTTGAGGCACTTGCAAATGCGAAACCAGTCATGTCTGATGCTTTATCGCTAGTAAGTGAAATACTTTCTCAATCAGAAGATAGCCCAGGGTGTAGGTCATTCTCCGAACCACCCCTAAGTCATGCATCTTCTAGTTTGATCAATGATCTCTCTACCAATCTTGTTGAATCCGATGAAGCAACAAGGAAACCCCAACTCTAGTCAAAACAGGTAGAATAATCTTCATTTAATGATAAAGAGGAAATGCTGAACATGAGGAAAAAACTGGCGAAAAGTGAGGTACCAGTCATGTTTTGTCCTTTGGCTGACTCCCAGTATGACATTCCAAAGATGTTGACAGAAGATGGAGTCCATGATATTCATCTCAACATATGGAAAACTGTTTTTCAATTGAAGAAAAAGGTATTATCTTATGATGAATATGAAAATCATCTTAATATAATAGAAGGGATACAACGTCAGATTGATTTGGCATCTCTATCAGTCTCTCGGTATCTGAAGGATGAAAAGCAACAGAGAACCCTTCAACGTTCATGCCTTGGCGCACTAAGAAAATTGCGTCAGTTAATTGCCAATGCTCCATCTGATGTTCATATCATAGGATGGGGTATTCACAGAGCACTACATTTCACAGTGCTTTCCAGTCAGCAAAGCCCACCAAAAATGGTCTCATGCAATGTTATTGCCCATGGCCGGCCACAGTCAATGGGCTTTTTTCATAATCAAAAGCTTGCTCAAGAACAGGCTTCAACTAGTTCCTCTCAAAATCAAGCATATAGAGAACAAGTTGTTGAATTGCTCCTACATCAAGCAGGTGAGAATATTGCACAAGCCTCTCGTATGAAGCAAACACATCATCAAATGACAGAAGTTTCAGAAATCATCCAACGGTCTGTTGAACCAGGTGATAAAAGTGGATACAGGCTAATGCATCCAGCTAATTTCTGAACTAAGGTTCGCAAGATCAAGAGATATTTTAAGAAGATCTCAGACAGAGCATGTCAAGAGACACCCCATCTTGTCAGACTCGGGACTTCTTAAACACAACCCTCAGAGTCAACAAATGGGATTCGACAAGTTGAGTGGAAACAGCAGGAACATCCCCAGTTCACAAGACTGGGGACTCTTTCAAATCATCAATCCCCTCCTTATATAATGTCGGCCTTTTCTCGATTGGGTAAGAAGCCACAAGAGGAACAAAGAGACAAATTATCAGGAGATTCCCTCGAAGTTATATCTTGTCAAGAAGTTCCTAAAAGATTGAATCAACAAAAGACAATGTCTCATCAAAGACATGAAAGAAGACAATATCACAGAAATGTTGATAGAAGAGATGTGATGCATTATGCATCAATCAATGTCATCAATGCCGTTGTTACTAATCCACCAGAGGAGGTTCACTGAGGGGACTCAGATGAAGAGCGTCCTGATCAAGAAAATGTACGCACCGATACAAATGAAGAAGGTTTGCGTACACAAAGTCAAAGGATTACTCAGAACCTAGGTAATCCACTTCCCTCTCTCCAAAAGGTATCCAACAAAGGGAAGGGAAAGAATCAAGTTACATATCCTTCCTCTGGAGATGGTCAATCGCTCTCGTTAGAGAAAAAGTTTGCACAACAAGAGGAAGAAATGAAAGAATTAAGAAGGTTGAATGCAGAACTACTTCAGATTAGTCTTCTTCTTAAGAATGTTGAAGTCTGACAGCCGAAGGAATTTTTTGTAACTACTAAGATGGATCAGGAATATCCTCCTTTATCAGTACACCCTTAGAGGTCTAATCCTATGGGTCAAGTGCAACAACGGTTGGCAGCACTACCATCAGTTGCAGCACCAACCACCATGTCTGTCCAAGCTCCATTCATTGCACCTACCCAAAACCAAGTTCAACCGGATATTTCTCAAAAGTTGATAACTACTATTGAGTCATTAACAGCTCGGTTAGAAACTATGGAAGGGAAACGGGCGTAAGTTCAACCTGAAAATAAAGTTTACCTTGAATGGGTAGATTCAATTTCTCCTCTATCCAGTTTTGGAAACCCTGTTTTCCCTACTTTCAATGGACCAGGCGACCCTGAACAACATTTGACGCATTACGTGTCTTGTTGTGATCCTATGATGGGAACTCCAGAGCAGCAAGAAGCAGTGAAACTTAGATGCTTCGTGCGAACCTTGCAAGGACCAGCTTTTGTCTGGTATACAAGCTTGCAATCCTGGTCAATCATTGGATGGGAGGATCTTCGTCAAAAATTCCTTCTTCAGTTTAGCTCAACTTTGCCAAAAACGACAGTTCTCGATCTTACAAACTGCAAGCAAATGGAGAATGAAATAATCTCTAATTTCATTGCTCGCTGGAAGGGATTAACATATTTCCTGAGTTTAGCAATCCCTTAGGAAGAGCTGTTGCCAATCTGTGTGGAAAATTTGCATGACGAATTACGCACGCCATTGATCCCTGTGAAATACACAGGAGGGTTTCGAGACCTTACTTCAATCGCTCAGCAGATTGAAGATTCCCTTATACAGGCTAAGGTTAAATCTCATGTAATTCCATCAGCTCCAGGAAAGAGAATGGGTAAAGCAGAAACTGCTACAGTTATGCTTAAACAAGCACATGTACCTATTTCTACTTTAAAACCTTCATCTTCTCAAAGGGCTCCACCTCCCGAACGCCAACAAAAAAGGCTGTTTCGTCCAAATGATCAAAGAGATCAACGACGAAAACAATTTTAGGATTTGAAGAGTAAAACATACTCTTTCCGAAGTGAGAAAGTTTCTGGTTACTTCATTTCAGCTCTGGAAAATAATTTGGTTCAATTACCAGTGCCCAAGAGGCCAAACAAGGAAGGAGATGAAGACCGTCCCAATTATTGTCCCATTCATCAAATGTTGGGGCATCCCATCTAGGAGTGTTTTGTCTTTAAAGACCTCCTGCAAAAGATGGTCGACTTGGGACAAGTCAAGTTAAAAGGTTCTTCGACTCAGATATCATGTGTTACTACTACAATTCCAGAGGAGGAAGGTGAATGGCATGAAGTCAAAAGCAGAAATTCACAGAAATATGATGATTTGATGGTCAGAAAGACAATCAATCGGAATCATGCCATTTTGTGAACACAATTAAAGAAACCAATTGTGTCTTCTACCATGAATATTGCGGTAAAACCCTCTTCATCAGAGGGAAAATCCTCAAAGAAACGGCTTGATTCAAAGAAGAAAAAAGAATCAGAAGAAGATGAGTATGTGTCCAAGCCTAAATTGTCTTTGACTCTGGAAGACTTTATGCCATCTACTTCAAAGCCACAGGCACCGCCCCGTCAAACGGCACAGCCTAAACAGGCTAATCAGGCAGAGTCTTTATTAGACGAAGATTTAATCTTCAGTTCTGTTAATATGATTCAATTAACAGATCCATATTCCAGTCTTGATGAGCCTGAATTCCCTGTATCAAATAAGGGAATCCGAGGAAGTTCTAGAGGGTCAGGACATAGGGGAAGACGTGGATCTTTCCAAAGCCACTACTCCAATTCTACCCCTGCTAGCACTGTGTATTCAGCAGAAACTCGTGGTAGAGCCCTTCAGCGAGCTCAAAAAGAAAAAGCAAGTTCTTCTGCCAATGGCCAACTCAGTTTTGGAACAGTTATTTTGGAAGACCGATTAAAGGTTCTATCTTCTTTATCTCATCAAGTAAATGGATCTAATCAGTCTAATCTTCCAAAACCAAGGATGTTTCCAACTTCTGTCCCAATACAAGATGCATCAGCTTCCAAAGCATCTGCTTCCAAGGTACCTGCTAATCCACATATTCCTGTTGGGAAACGCAGACCTCTAGATCAAAAGTATGATATATTGAAACACTTGGCCCAAGTACCAGCCAAGTTATCAATTTTGGATGCTTTGAATCTGTCAAAAGATCTTCGGGAATCACTCATCGAAGCTTTGTCAAGTCCTCAGGAGTTTGAAGCTGAAATTGCTGCAGCTGAAGTCTATCACATAGAGAATAATCCTGCAGAATGCCATGCAATGATATATTTTACTGATAAAGATGAATATGATGTTGTTCATGGGCACATAAAACCTTTTTACTTATCTGGAAAAGTCAATGGTGTAGATATCCGAAGAGCTTTCATTGACAATGGTTCAGGAGTCAACCTCATGCCCATTCGTACACTTCGTCGATTGGGCCTCACGGAATCTGATTTATCTACTTATACCATGATGTTACAAGGATATGATAAAAATGAACAAGAACCACTGGGCGAAGTTACACTCAGAACTCAGTTTGTAGATCTTGTATCCAATTCAGATTTCATGATTGTTGATCAAGACTCATCTTTCAATGTCTTGCTTGGAAGACCCTGGCTACATCAGCATGCAGTTATCCCTTCATCATACCATCAATGTCTCAAATACTGTTTCAATGGTCAATTTAGAACATTGTATGGTGATAAAATCCCATTCAAGACATGTGAGTCTCAATACATTGAGGCAGAATTTTATCACATGAAGGGAAGAGAAAAATCTACAATGAAGGAAATTACCAAAGTTAATGCTCCATATGGTTTGGAGAAAATTCCAATAAATCCATTTACACATGTGAGTACAGATTATGTGTTACCTATCAGTCAAATTGACAAAATAGGCCCAAATCAAAATACTATTATGAAAAGATCCATAATGTCAATTACGGCAATCGAGCCAGACAACATGGGAGAAATTGGTAACCTACCAAACAGTGATGAAAGCATAAGTGGTGACATTTTCATTTCATCTGCTGAAGTCCAACAAGTCTATACTTCGCCAATCAGGCCAGAAGATGTTATAGCAACATCAGAGGTGAATAATGATGTCGATTCTCAATCCATCATCTCCTCTTTATTTCCCAAAGAAGGCCCTTTATCATCAATAGGGTCGGAAATGGAATCTTCTTCTTCAAAATGTGCAAATTTTGACATCTCTTCTGATCATGAAAATTTTGTTTTGTCATCTACTATGCAAGTAGAAATGGAAGAAATAACACATGATGAAGAGGAAGAGGAAGACCTTAGAGATGCTCCTCCAGCATTTGAGGAAGGTATCTCTACCACTGTGGATGAACTCAGAGAAATAAAGCTGGGTACAGAGAAAGATCCACACCCCACTTTAATTAGTTCAGCCATGACCTTTGAAGAGCAAGAGATGTATATTTCTTTTCTAAAGAAAAATAAAGATATTTTCTCTTGGAAATATACAGAAATTCCTGGTCTTGATCCTGATATTGCTACTCATCATTTGGGTTTACCAAAAGAACATCGAGGATTTAAGCAAGCTGCGAGAAGAACACACCCAACATATGATTCCAAAATTGAAGCTGAAGTGGATAAGCTGATCAAAGCTAACTTCATCAGAGAAGTTCTGTATCCCAAGTGGTTGGCTAATATTGTCCCTGTAAAGAAGAAGAACGGACAAATTAGGGTTTGCATCGATTTCAGAGATCTTAATCGGTATTTCCCTAAAGATGATTTCCCAGTTCCAATTACAGAACTCTTAATTGATGCAACCGCTGGCTATGAAGTACTTTCATTCATGGATGGATATTCCGGATATAATCAGATCAGAATGGCCCCAGAAGATGAGGAATCTACAGCCTTCAGAGCCCCTCAAGGTGTGTTTTGTTACCGGGTGATGCCCTTTGGTTTAAAGAATGCAGGTGCAACATATCAACGCGCCATGCATCGTATCTTCAAACCTTTCTTAGGGAAGTTTGTTGAATGCTATGTAGACGATTTGGTGGTTAAATCCAAACAACGTTATAATCACTTGGTTGATTTGGAAGTCATATTCCACAAGAATCGACAACATAATTTGAAGATGACCCCCTTAAAATGTGCTTTTGGGGTAACATCAGGAAAATTCCTCGGCATTGTTGTATGCCGTCATGGTATTGAAGTCGATCCTGAGAAGACCAAATCAATCATTGGTATATCACCTCCTCATAATTTGAAAGAATTAAGAGGACTTCAAGGACACTTAGCCTATATTCGGCGTTTCATCGCCAATTTGGCAGGAAAAAGTTTACCCTTTACCAAATTATTGAAGAAAGGAGTCACTTACCAGTGGACTGAAGAATGTCAAGAAGTGTTTGATGTTCTCATAAAATACCTCTTGAGTCCACCAGTACTCATGCCACCTGTTGAAGGTAGACCACTTATCCTCTATGTGACAGCTCTAGAGAGATCATTAGGTGTCTTTCTCACTCAAAAGAATGATGCTGGGAATGAAAATATCCTCTACTATCTCATTAGAACTATGCTTGAAGCAGAAACCCGGTATTCAAGTATTGAGAAGTGCTTCCTGGCATTAATCTTTGCAGTTCATAAACTGAGACACTACCTGCAACATCACAAGGTCCAATTAGTATATCTCAATAATCCGCTCAAATTCATCCTTATTCGTCCAATGCTTACAAGACGTCTAGCAAGGTGGGCAGTTATTTTGCAGTAGTTCGACATTCAATATGTGTCTCAAAAGGCAATAAAGGTCCAAGATCTGGCTGATTTCCTGGCTGAACATCCTTCAGTGGAAGACACGTCTTCAGATATTGAACTCCCTGATGATGATGTTTTTTCTATTCAAGAGTGTCCTCAAACATGGTAAATGTATTTTGATGGTGCTTCCAGAAGTCCAACAGGGAAGAAAATGGAAAATCCTAAATTCAACAAAGTTGGTTTAGGAATTGTGTTCATTTCTCCAAATAAGGCAGTGTTACCTTATTCCTTTTTATTTTGGGAAGGTGGTACCAATAATGAAGCCGAATACCAAGCTCTCATTACAGGCTTGGAGTTAGCGCTACAAGCACAAGTGAATCACTTAAAGGTGAAAGGTGATTCAGACCTGGTAATCAAACAAGTCAATGGGGATTATGCCATTAGAAAAGAAGAATTAATCCCTTTGTATGATTACGTCAGAGAATTAATGGCGGAATTCCCTTTAGAACCGACATTTTCTTATGTCCCAAGATCACAAAATGCTCAAGCTGATGCACTAGCTAATATAGCCACAGCTCTAGCAGATCCAAATCGGGATGAGACAACCATCAGTATTGCCCACCGTCGTGCAATTTCACCTTATGTTCAAGCTAGAACAGAGGAAATTAATGAAATTAGTCCCATTCCTGAACCGTATGGTCATACTACAGGATGGATGTCACCTATCAGGGAATACCTTCAAAATGGAACACTTCCACCTGATAGAGCCGAGAAAGAACAAATCTGGCGACGTGTGGTTAATTTTACTCTTTATGATAGCCCAAACCACTTAGAGAAAATTCTCTACAAACGTGGTTTTGATGGAGTTCTCTTCAAATGCATTGATGGTGAAGAGACAATGGCTGTCATGAAAGAAGTGCATGCAGGAGTCTGTGGTACCCACCAGTCTGGACATAGATTGTCTGATCAAATTCGAAGGCTTGGATACTTTTGGCCTTCAATGATACAAGATTGTCTTGATTTCACAAAGAAGTGTCATTCATGTCAAGTACATTCCAGCTTCATTCATCAACCTCCAGAGTTGCTTCATACAGCTAAATACTCGTGGCCATTTGCCACATAGGGAATGGATGTGGTGGGACCTTACCCTTCATCTACGGCCAAGCAGTTTAAGTACATTCTTACTGCTACTGATTACTTTTCCAAATGGGCAGAGGTAGTACCTCTCAAAGAAGTCAGTTCTAAATGCATTGTTAGCTTCATCAAGTCTAACATCATTACTAGATTTGGTGTCCCTCATACCATATTGACGGACAATGGCACCAACTTCTGTTCTTCTGAGGTGAAGAAATTGTATCAAGAATACAACATTAAACCCAACCAATCATCTCAGTATCATGCGGCGGCCAATGGCCAAATAGAAGCCTTTAACAAGACTCTTTCAAATATACTGCAAAATATGGTGGATAAAGATAAGAGGTCATGGCCTGATAAATTCTTTCATGCTTTATGGGCTTATCGGACTACCACCCGCAATGCAACGCGGTCAACTCCATATTCGTTGGTATATGGAACAGAAGCAGTCTTGCCAATTGAAGTTCAATTGCCCTCACTCAGAGTAGCCATTTGTGATCAGTTATCTACAGATGAGCAATCCCAAAAGAGATTGAATGAATTGGAATGGTTAGATGAGAAAAGATTGTGCACTTTGCACCACTTGGAAATCTATCAGAATCGAATAGCACAAACTTTTAACAAAAAAGTTCGTCTTCATTCATTCATTCAGGGAGAATTGGTATTGGTTCTCAGAACACCAATGATACCAGGAAAGAAGCCTCCCAATCTTGAACCAAAATGGGAAGGACCTTATTCAATACATAAGGTCTACTCCAATGGAGCTTATTCATTAATCTCAATGGATGGAGAACTCATCACGACTCCAACCAATGCCAGATTTCTGAAGAAATAATTTGTATAAACACAAAATATGGTCCCCAGAACCAAGATTCTTACAATTGGTTCATACAGCAATGGTCCAATATGACCTTAAACTGCAACTTCGTCCAACATGACGTTAAACTGTAGGAAAGTCCCTCTTTCTTCCAACATGACGTTAAACTGTAGAAAAGAAGATTTCCCCGCAACATGACACTAAACTGTGCAGAACCATTTTTTCCTTGCTATATGACGTTAAACTATACAGCAATGGTCCACTATGACCTTAAACTGCAACTTTGTCCCACACGGCATTAAACTGTGAAAAATTTCCCTAAAAAGTCATGTATGACTTTAAACTACACCATGGTCCTGTATGACATTAAACTGCACCATCCATGGTCCATGCATATGACCCTAAACTATTTAAAAGTCCCTTACGTCCAGGAAGACGTTAAACTGTGACATCCTAACTACATGACGCTAAACTGTATAAAATTCCCTTACGTCCGGAAAGACGTTAAACTATATAATCATCAAAGGTCCTGTATGACCTTAAACTACACCACCATCCAGCATGACATTAAACTGCACCATCCATGGTCCATGCATATGACCTTAAACTTTTCACACTTTCGTCCAACATGACGTTAAACTGTGGGAAAAAATCCCCAATGCGTCCAACATGACGTAAATGGTGTGTTATTTTGTCCTTGATGCATGACATTAAACTGCACAGTCCCCCTTTCGTCCAATATGACGTTAAACTGTATTGTCCCCAACATCCTAACTACATGACGCTAAACTTTACAGAAAGTCCTTGATATGTCCTACATGACACTAAACTATATTTTGTCCCTGCTACATGACACTAAATTGTGCAGCACCAATAGTCCGAACTGCAAGACTTTAAACTGCATAATCCCTTTATATGTCCTACATTACATTAAACTATGCATCGTTAAGGTTGTTGTTACCTCTTGTTTCTCACATCGAGTATGACTCACGTGAGCTTAGAGAAAAACTCAACCGTAACACTCTCTTTGGGCCGCTAACCATGTATAAGTCCCAACAACATTTTTTTTATTATTAGATCGTTGTCCCCAAGAACAACATGATCATTAATTCATTATTTAATTGAACTACACGGACATTGATCCTTGCCCTCTAGGCTGGGTATGTAGGCAACCTCCCAGGGATCAAGCCCAAAAACAATCTCTTCACATAGGTTCACCACCATCTCATATGATGTTGATTCGTGAAACCGCCCCTAGAGTCAATATCTTTACATTGATTCACTTTCGTCCTTGTTATATGACGTTAAACTACGCAACACTTTTGTCCGGTACGACAATAAACTACAATACTCTTTGATTTTCCTCATTTGAGAGAGAACTATTATTGACATTGATTTTTCAATCATGTTTCATTTCAAAAGACTACGTGCATGCATGGTAATACCTAAACTTTTTATCTCAGGTAAAACCATCATTGCACTAAAGTCCCCTTTCACCCTTCACTTGTACGGACCAAATTTGTACAAAGGGTAGTTCTAGAACTACGTGGGCTTGATTCCCATCCTTATGGGATACGTAGGAACGTTCGAGTAACCCTCGAATCCAGCCCCAAGTCTTTTGGGCCTAACCCCAAATTTCACTTTCAGTCCCTTTGCTGAAAAGTCCTCATGAAAACACACACTATGTATTCATTATTATGGTCCGAACTCTATGACCCTAAACTAAGATCTCTCATATTTTCGTCCTGCACGACGTTAAACTGCATTTCAAGAACTACGTATGGCTTGATTCTCATTCTTATGAGATACGTAGTGAAGTCCAAAATTTCAATTCAGGACCCAGCCACAACATGATTATGGTTATCATTGACCTATGTATCTCTATATACATTGGACAATACCCATCTTTATGTGTTATAATCCTAAACTTAAATATTTTCAGATCTTTATAACCCTTTTCATGACTTTTAGTCACAAAAATGTCAAACTTCTGAGAATTCTTTTGCCTGACTATGTAGCATGTTCCCATAGGTGGCCTTGCATAAACAGTCCACATAACAGACTTGTTAGCCAAAAGATACTATTTTATTTAACTATGCAGCCAATGACCTTAGGTGGCCCTGCATAATTCAACCTCCTAATGGGTTTGTTAAATGATGGTAACTTCATTCTTGGGAATAATGCCTCTTTTTTCCTTATTTATCTTAAATGATGGTATGTAGGGATCTGCAAAAAATAGCCATCCTTAACATATTTTTCCCGTATACTTTTTCATGATCTGAAAGTATTCAAGTCTATGGTTTATTCTTCTTCCCTACGTTTGGGTCAGACCTTCGTACGAGTGATATTCATCCAGTTCTTCAATAATCTTGTCTGAAAATATCTTCTCCATATTCAAGTACCTCTTTCCATACAACAAACTCTATACTTTAGAAAATTTGAATCTCCATAAACTTTCACTGGCTTTTAGCACTAGGAAATTAAATTTCTGAGATTCTTTTGCCTGACTATGCAGCACGTGCCCATAGGTGGTCTTGCATAAACAGTCCACATAACAGACTTGTCAGCCGAAAGATGCTATTTATTTGACCATGCAGACAATGCCCTTAGGTGGCCCTGCATAATTCAACCCCCTAACGGGTTTTGTTAAATAATAGTTACTTCATTCTTTGAAACTACTTCTAATGCCTTTTAGCTCTTTTTCATATCATTCCTCAGATTCAAATATTCTTAAGCCATAGTTTACATATTTTCTCTCATACTTGAGTATGGTAATATGTTTTCAGATAAATTGTCAAATAATTGAATCAATTTTAATCCATTTTGGTCAAAGATATTTCGACTTTAAACATTAGCCCCTTTATGTCTGGCATGCATGACTTTAAACTGCCCACAAAAGACAAAGTAAATCTGAATAAAAGTCAAGTTCCATCTCAGTAAATATACATTTTTTGTATGATTTAGGTAATATTTATCAATTAAAAGGTTCAAAGTTTGTAGGGTTATTTGTAATAATCCTAGTAAAAATCAAACTATGCTTACTAGGCCCATTGGTTTAAGTAAATTTGAAGCAAGTAGTGAAAGAATGAAGGAACAAATGATTGAAGATCAAAGTGTTTTTCATTGATACACAAGAGTGAGAAGGACATCCACAGATAGGAGTCTCTTCTCTTTTTCAAGAATTACAAGAGGCTTTCAACATAACACTTCATTTGATTTACGGCATCCCGAGCTTCATCAACAACCTCCTGGAATTCATTCATTCAACTGGATACAATAAGAGATGCAGTGATACCAGCTCTTCTTGGAACAATTGTAAAAGGATGTTCTTGAGTACGGTTTGAGAAAATTTTCTGCTGATCAAACAGTGGCTCTGTTTCTGTCCAAGAGACTTGGAAGATAGATACATGGATTTGAGAATGGAGCATTGGAAGTGAAGATCCATTTAGAGAGAGTACTCTTTTCAGATATTGCTCTAATGCCATGTTTGTCTTCTCTCCACCAACCGGCAGTGGAAAACATTTTCAGCCCATGGGTTTTCCATTTTCATATCTGCAAGGGAATGGCATGGAAGGAGAATTTGAAAGTTCACACAATTGTTGTTGCTCCTAATGCACAGCATAACTGAAATGAAGGAGTAGCAGCGCAACTGCATTTCAGGTGTATAGTTCTTTGCATCTGGAACATTGACTCCTTGCAGGTGATCATAACCACATAGGGACAGGTAGATGCTCTGTGGGAAATTAAGATGATATTTCTTCAAGTACTTAGCCAAATCTGGGAGAGTGTTGTCACAGATATCATAGTAATCGTGGCCAATGATGTTCATCATGTCATCAATCCGCTTGCTAGCCAGTTCATCAGCCGTTCCAATTCCCTTAGGAGCCATTGAATCTGCCCAAAAGTTGAATAAATTAAACTCTTAAATGGGTTTATTTTTTCATAAAATTTGTGAAAAAATTCGAAAAAATGGCTAAGGCATTAAGGCGCGCAAGTCTAAAAAATGGAGCGCAAGTATTCATGTGTCGCGCTAGTTGTTGACGCGCAAGTATAAAACGCGCAAGTACAAATACCTTTACAGTAGCGCGACATCAAGGAAAACACTAGAAAACAGAGCAACCTGCGCGGCTAAGGTGACCTGCGCGGAGAGAGCTCGAAGGTCTGATGTCCGGAAATCCGGATGCTTGTACGGAAGTGAGACCCTCTATTTATAGACGTGGCCGGAACCCTGCGCCCCGGACCCTTCATGACTGAGGGTCGTATCCCTGCGCGATGCGCACTTGCGCGCCACCCTATGTGCCCTGAAGACTTGCGCGCCCCTTTTCCTTTGGATGTATTCGATTTCCTCAGAGTCAAATCCTCATTTCTCTCTGGATCCAACTCTGAGGGGGGACTTTTGTTGACGCTCCTTTCATCACAGAATCTAAAGATCGTAAAAGGGGAATATTTGAGCTCAAAGTGATTCAACCTTTGACGAAAATATCAAAAATCGACAAAGGCATGAACAAAGGATCAAAAGCAACTGCACCACGCATGTTATATCACTATCGTGCAAGTCCACTTGCACGACGCCCTTATGGTCGCGCAAGTGACTTGCGCGACCTAAGTGATAACCGCTAGGTAACTGCCTAGGGTCTTCTCCTGCCTATAAATAGACCCTGTGGGCCCCCCATTCGAGAGGATATTTTTCCAGAAACTCGGATTGAAGCTCCCGACTCCCAAGTCTCTTCCCAAATCTTCCGGAACACTTATAAGGTAATTTCTTACCTAGAACGGAAGATCTAAAGGGAGGGAGGAAGGCCTAAGTGTTGAAACTCATCAACACTTGCGCGCCTGAGTGGCCAGCCCGTAAGGGAAGTGGTCACACTTGCGCGCCGCCTTATTACTTCGATAGAACTTGCGCGTCCCTTTTCTGGAAGAACCTCAAGAGGATTCTAAAGGCTTTAATAAAGAGTCGCTCAAGTATTTCAATGTTGGTTGACCATCGCGCAAGTACCCCACGTGTCGCACAGGTATGCCTGCGTGACCAATACTTGCGCCCCGCCGCAGTACCTGCGCGCCTTCCAAGACTTGCGCGCCCCTTCCTTTTTGGGTGCCTTTCTTGCCCATTTCACCCCTCTTAAGCCATTACACCTTTTCTTTTCAAGATTCAGTCTTTAAGATACTCTCTAAATCCATTTATGGCATGATTTCTTGATTTGACTTCCTTGTCTGAAAGGAATTCGGTGGAATATCTCTCAAAACCTAGTGATTTACATATCTTTGTGTCACTAAAGATTGAGAGTTCATTCATTCAACCTCATCCTTTAAGATGAGATAATCCTTAACCTGGGTCTCCTTTTCAAGAATAATCCCCAGTCCTAAGTCCTCCAAACGTGGGCATCCTCCTCAGGAGTAAGCCCCAAATTCATAAAATTCCCAAATCTGGGCATCCTTTTCAAGAGTAAGCCCCAAACCTTAATCTCATAACCTGGGATTCCTTTTCAGGAGTAAGCCCTAAGTCCCCTAACCTGGGTCTCCTTTTCAGGAATATGTCCCATTCATAATTATGGGCATCCTCTTTAGAAGTAAGCCCCAAGTCCCTTAATTTCTCTTTAACCAGTCCTAATTTTCATTTGATCTGGGATTCCTTCTCAGAAATAAAACCCAGTTATCAATCCTCTCCTAATTTGGGTTTCCTTTTCAGGAATAAGTCCCAAGTTAGAGTATTCAAATCTCCATGAAGCACATATACTGTTATGGACCCCATTCTTGGATTTTCTCCCTAAAAGTAAATCCTAAACCTTCAACTATTTGGGCAGTCATACATACATAAGCCCCAAACCATTTCGTATGATTGCATCCTTCATGGCACAATTGTCTAATTTTTTCCAATACCTCTTGTTTCTCACACCGTGCATGACCCATTTGAGCTTAGAGTGTAAAAGTAATTATGACATCCTTCATTGAGCCATCAATCATAAACGTCATACTCCCTTACTCGAACTACGTGGGTTCTGATTCCTTTTCCAAAACAAAGGATACGTAGGTAGCCCATTTATGGGTTCGATCCCAACTTTGAAATAATTCATGTCCTTCTGAATGACAATAAACTTCAAGTACCCCACTGAGTGGCTTTAAAACCAGCCTAGTCATCATAATGACCAAGATACTTTTATATAAATGTTTTGAAGGATACCATTGACCAAGAATCTCTAAATAAATATAGATGATTCTCTATTGATGAATAACCTCGAATACATATAAAAGATTCTCTAAATTTATTTCATATTTAATCATTGATTATTAAACTGAAGGAAGGATCATTTTATACTTGGTAATGTAATAAGGATTCACGAACACAACTTAAATCTATAAAGAGAGTCCCGGAATAGACAATAATTCCCCTCAAAAGGTGTGATGAGTCCGACCTCCCATCCTCTCGACCAATGAAAATTCCTAAGCCTCGTCAGTCCACAAGCTAATGAGCGCCTACCTTTGGAAAGTAGGTCCAAACGGATGTGGAATCATTGGATGTTTCCGGTTCTACGAAAAAACCCGCTAGAAACCGATCGGAACGTTTGAATCTCCCATCCAGGAGGTCATCCCCGAATTCCGAGGGAAACAAATACCCTGAACATATTTGATTCTCCTAGAATTAGAGTATCTAAATCCTAGATGTGAATCTAGGAGAAATAAAATATATATATATATATTCTTAGTAAAATAATCCCATATGAGGGAGTAAGGGGATATCGATCTCATAGATCATCCCAAGAATATGATTAGCTAAAAGTTCTAAAATATTCCATAAATTGTGCTCACCATCCAATGTGTATACTTTGAACAAACAAGTATAAGGGAATAAATCACCACACCTTGATATTGTCCTCTTTAGGTGGCACTAACTCAGCCACACAGTTTTAGGTCATGTCACAAAACTTGTCTTGGTGGAGAAAGTGTCCCTATTCTTTATGAGTCTTGAGGTATGTCAAACCACATCTCATCACTGTGTTGCATAGTTGAGGGGTTCAGATTTTATGTAAGGATCTCATTACCTTGTATGACAGGAGGGTCCTACTCTGCTAGTCACTAAGGAACTCCACTGCCTGGCCCTGTTGGAGGGTAATTCTCAGGAATGTTTATCTAGGAACTCGACTGCCTAGACATATATGAGGGTATACCCGGTAAGAATGTCGGGGAACACCACTACTCAGTCCTGCTAGAGGGTAATCTCATAACATTGAAAAACATCACTACCCAACCCTATTTGAGGATATCTCTGAAAGATCATCAGGGAATGCCATTTCCCATCCCTATTGGAGGGTAAATCTAGAAATATCATCATGGAAGGCCACTTCCCATCCCTTATCAATGGTATTCCAAAAATAGGTCATCAAGGAACTCCAATTCCAAGCCCTATTGGAGGGTAACAACCGGAAAGCTCTAGTGATCCTACATGAACATTGTCATCATTAAGCACATCCTAGCCAAGTTCCATGCCCAGAAAATTTAAAATCATTCCCATAAAGTTGTTACCTATAGAACCATCACATTCTACATGGAAAGACACTCAGTATGGACGACTTATGAGAAAACAATAGAGTATAAATGAATGAGATACAGACATTCAAAGTCACTTAAAAGTAGTTCATAGGTTTCACTGCATGTGAGGGGACCCAAATGGTGTGTGGTCCCACTTCACAGAATAGTCATGTCCCTAGTAAGCCCATGCATTCATCCCTTGTAGTATAATACACTATGTAGGTGGATTTCACACAACTCCCCAACAAACTAGGACCCAATCCATGCCTGCTAGTCCTGCCCATGTACTGAGACTCTGTTTCCATGTACTCTAGAACACGACATGTTGGTTCACATGGGATACTTCCCATGTGGTCAACATCTGTATGTGTAATTTTACACGAACTCCCAGTTGTGTGATTCATCACATGCTTTGTCCAATTAGGATAGTGTATATGGCATGTGAGGGAGGTATACACACTGTTTCATCCTTATGATTCCCAAAACCTAGAATTGCCACCGAGGGAGGATACACACTGTGTGTTCATCTGGGAATATGGTGTGTATTTGGGTTTTCAACATAAAATATAAATTTGATCTATGTGCATGAATATTCTCTAAAAAGCATAGATATTTCTTGTAATTAATCCAAAATCTTTGGTTCTGACTGAATCTCATTCTCGTTGGCCATCATTTTTTGGAAAATGATTCTTTTTCATCGATTTATGTGAATCAAGCTGCCCGATCAAGCTCGGGCCACCCAATAAATGTGGAATCCGGACATAAGGGGTCTGACTAGTTAAGAATGCAATGAAATGAGGGATAAAAGGCATATGAATAAGGTTCAATTGATAGAGACCAAGAATTCATGTCCAATCGATCAAGAATGGCTAGTTTATATTAGAAAACATTCGATAAAGTAATATTTCAATACTTAGGCTCATGAAAAGGATTAAAATACTGGCCCAAATCAAAGAAAAACTATCACTCTGATTAAACATTTAATAAAATATTGTAAAACACCAAAATAATAGTCATACCTTTGTTTTAGATTGATCTTTTGTGATGAACTTTCTTAACCAATGATTTGAAGTAGTCTATGCATTCATCGTTCTTCGATTCTCCTTGATCCAAAGGCTTTTCATTGTTATACAATGGAAGAGAAAAGAGCTATCATTGGATAATCCTATAAAATTATGATCCAACTATGGCCAAAATTCTATATATATAAACCTCATTTTAGTTCAAAATTAATTCCTTAATTAATTAATCAACTTAAATGCACCTCCAATGGGCAAGGGGTCTGAACATTCTATGTCGACTCATTTTATGTTGCTCCTAGGGTAAACACAATGTTTTGGAACCGACATTGGTCTCAGATTTCTTATTTGATCAACCGTTAAATATTTATCCCATTTTCTTTAACAAAACATGCATGAAAAATATAAATTATTTTTAATATTTTTATAAAATTAATTCTGGGTACCTCGGGCATCATAATAACACACCGTCTCAGTTCCTAGCTCTTGAAATATATATATTATTGTTTCAAATTACTATAAGGAAAAACATGGGTCTCTACACCATGTATATTACCAATTTCTATAAAATTTAAAAAAAATTGTAGTACTTAAACGTTATCATCATGTGTTTATATTATTATTTATTTTACTATATACAATCCATGCGATGGGTTATTTATATATTTATATTAAATTTGTAATTAATTTTTTTTTATTTTCTAAACCGCATATCATGTATATGTATTAATATAGTCATTACTCTACATGAATTGTAACAAAATGTGATACATACATAAAATTTGTTTCATTTGTTATTTATTTGTCTATGTACACACCATGAAGTCACATGAAGAATTGTGTATTCAACAAGATTCATGAGTAAAAAATATACGAATATAATACATGTTCGGTAGTTTGGATGGGTACTCACTATGTTTCCCTAAGGTGCGTGTCTTTTATGTAGTTAATTTTAAATACATTTGAATAGTTTATTTTCAATTATCATGGATTATAATATCATAAAATGTTGGGTGAGAGTTACGATAAAAGAAGTGATTTATAAAAGAAGGTAATTAATTGATTCAAATGAAATTTTTCATAAATAAGAATTATTAGAATTGATTTGTTTTTTTATTAAATTAATAATTTTTTGCATGTATGTTGTTGATCATGAAAATATACCATAAAGATTTCTATGAATAGTTTCCATTAAATTTATTATTAAATTAAATTGAATGTTTTTCATCATCCCCCTACTCATTATGTAAGGGCCTACATTCCCATGGTTTCCTTTTATTAAATCTCTTAACTAGTCCTTTGGTTGCCCTCACCTAAATGGGAGTAAAAGATTAAACAATGGATGTAACTCCTAACAAAGTAGAGGAGGATCATGTTTTGAGATGAGAAAAAACCAATCCAAGAGGTACATTAATGGATGGGTGGAAAGATGCAACACGAAGGAATACATGGTTCTATGTGTTTTACCCTTGGTCAAATATTATATATTCATTCGCTAGATAAACCAACCATTTGTAACATATCATGATTATAACAATCTATTATATTATTTCTCTCAAGATTCATGGTTAATTTTATTATATATGTTTTATCATGATCACATAAATTTATGAATTAACATGCATTCAAGATAGAAGAAAAATAAATTGGATTTTGGGTATTTTCATCTAAGGTGTGGTTAATAACTTCAGTGAATCCACTTAATATTATCAAGAATGTAATAAATATAAAATTGTAAATTTTTATATAAAGATAAAAAACTCTCAATTATTTATATATTATGTTAGTACAGTCTTACCCTATAAAAGTTAAAATCAAACCATAGTTTAATTTTCATTTTCATCCCATGTTAGGGTGTGCTCAAATATTGGTGAATTCTAACATGAATTTTTTGGTAGACATAATTTACTTCAAATCAAGGTTTGAATTCACAAGTAGGAATTGGTGTAACTAATAGTCAATGGTTATGGAAATAAAATTTCTAGATTTCTAGATTTCATAATCTCGTCAATTGATCAAATAACTCTTTATTAATATAGTTTAAAATTTTAATACGTACTAGAAACCCTTCATATAACATTTTACACCCGTATAAGGGTTATGATAAGGAGAATATGGATCATTACCACCAAGATGTCTAAGAATTATAATATTATGAATTCAATGGACTTGGCTATTAGGATTTGATAAAATTATGGAGATTAATAAATATAATATATATTACCAACTTTTATGATATAAATTACTAAAATTACACTCTTCTTAATTATAGGAATTCTAGTAAATATGAATTCACACATATCACTGTTCTCAATTCATGAGAAGGATAACCTTCTCATGGTAACTAATGTCAATGAATTGAAAGGACGATTACACGTTATCCTATTCAATGAAAGGAAATTATATATTCTAAAAAACCATATACTCGAAGTGCCTAGACAAAAGGCTAGAGGGGGATAATTTTCTCTCAATGTGAAACATTTGGACAATGCCACCTATTTACAATGTTTTATACTATCATCCATAAACCATGAGCATCTAAAGAAACTTGTGGAAATTAATTATATAACATGACATATAGAATTTATAATCTCTATTAAGATAAGGTGATAGAAGAGAGATAATATATTTTCAATGCCTTATTTATATGATATATTAGAGTCAATAATAATTGGGGATCATGTAGTCAAGATTATTATCCATATATAACACTTAGAAATACATAGAATTAAATTCCTAGATTAGTTGAACATAAATATCATCCTTTCCTCACTACTCAGGTCCTTATCTAGTTTTATTTTCCATTATAACATGAAAAGTATGGATAAAAGTATTTTGGAACTTCTTAATCTCATTCACCATGTTCGAAGGGCATAGGGCATGAAAACCCCATTGTCCTTGTGGTGAATAAGAAAAGAATAAGATGTAAAATGGGTTCAAGACTCATAAAAAGTCTAAAGACACTATGTATTGTCCATCCAAGAATAGGAAGATCTAATGGCAGGTAAAGAAGATGGAAGTATTATGTTTTTCATGTGGAATGGAAGGCCATTAGAAGAGTAACAGAACCCATAAGTAATGGGAAGCTAATGGTGTGTTCTTTATCGAGTTTAATATTTATATATCTACACATTGGGTATAAAATTTAGATTTTGGTAATCACATATGTATCATAATATAGGAACCAATTTGATTTTAAAATATTACCAGAGGATAGGGGAATTTACAAGCTTATAATGGTTTGAGGTTGGATGATTTATCCATTGGAGACTACCACCTTATATTTCAAATGAGAATAGTCTAGGTTTTAAATGACTTTTATTTTTTACTAACTATTTCCAAAAAAATTACACATACTACTTAAATATTTATATTTTTTTCAATTTTTAAAATAAAATTTGTTTATTTCATAAAGAAACCATATTTTATGGTATGAAACATTTAAATAAGGTTATTTATATATTAAATTATGAAAACCAAGTATTTGATATTGATAATTAATAATGTTTATATTACTCATATAACACCTTGTTGTGGAAGGAATTTATTTGTCTTATAAATGTGAAGTGTCTTAAAAGGAACTATTAATATTGTTATTTAGTATCTTTTTAGCTAAACAGACTTGAAATATGCCATTATTTTTTATAATGAAAAATGAAAAAACCACCATTCAGTGGACTGGGTGAAAGAGATAAAAATGTTTTATGATTATTACAGACTGATATGTGCGGATTATTTACAATAAAAGCTACAAGTGGGTATTCTTGAATTTTATCCTTTATTTATGACTTGAGTAGATATAGCTATGTATACTTGATCATATATAAGTTTGAGTACTTTGATAAATTAAAAGAATTATAGAATGTAGTATAGAATAAATGTGTAAAGAAGATAAAGAAGATTCTATATGATTGAGGTGGTGAATATCTAAACTAGGTTCTTATTGACTTTATCTTAATGTTTGGAACTCTTTATCAACACGCTCCACCTTAAAAACCATTGTGGAATGGTATTAGTGAAAGTAGGAACTGTACATTTCTATACATAGTAAGGTCGATGATGATTTATACAGATCTTATATTATCCTTTTTGGGATATGTATTGCAATTTACGGAAAACGCACTAAAGTAAGTACATTCTAATGATGAAAATAGAATTCCATTCATGTTATCGGGTGGAGAGAAACTTCTTTTTTAACATAAATTCATATGGGGTTTGGAGGTGTTTTTTAAGGCTATATCATGAAACAAACTAGCACCCCAGCAAAAAATGTGTATCTTTATAGTGTATCCTAAGGAAATAATGTTATACTACCAATATAACACCTTAGACAATAAAGATAGTGTTTCTAGAATATTTTTATTTTGTCAGGGTGAACACATACTAAATAAGGATATTGGGAAAAAGATTTACTTCGATAAATTTGATTCTCAAGATACACCAGAGTTTGTATAGAAATTGATTCCAAATGTTTTCATATAAAATAGTGCTATTGAAATGCAGGTACTAAGTAAGAGCACTAAATAGGTAATGTAACTATAGATATATGGTATTGTTTTCACCAATGATGGTGACATTTATTATTTGACAATAATGAACCTCTATCCTATATAGAATTATTGGATATGTTAGATGCTTCAATATGAAAGGAATCCATGAAATTCTAAAATGGATTTCATGTATCTAAACCAAGTGTGAGTTTTTGTTGATCCTCTAGTTGATATAAATCTCATTTGGTGAAAATGAGTATTTATAAAAAAAATGAATATGAAGGTTAAAGTAAGTACCTATAATGTAATTATAGTATATAACATTTTAAAAAAATACCAAGGAATTGAATATAGTGAAACCCTTCCATTATTTCCCATGTTTAAATATTTCAATATTCTACATGATATAGTGTCCTACTATGATGGTAGAATTTGGGAGCTTAATGTCAAAAAATAATTTATTAATGGGAACCTTCATTAATATGTCTATTTGACACAAACATATGGTTTTTTACTCCAAGTGATTTAAAAATGTTAAATAACTTATATAAATACATTCATGTATTGAAGCAAGAATCTAGTTCATGGAACATTCTGTTTGATGAAGTTAGAAAATAATTTGGTTTCATTACGAATGAATGCATGCCATGTGTTTAAAAGTATTTTTTTTAGAATGAAGTCATTATCCTTTTTGTATATGTCTATGTAATATTACTTATTTGAAATGACATAAAAATATTATAGTCTCATAATAACTACTTAATAAAATACTTTTCCATAATGGACTTAGGTAAAGTAGCCTATATTCTAGGGATTAAGATCATTCTTGATAGATCCAAGGGGGTTCATGGATTAAATAAAGTTACATACGTTGACCAAATACTAAATTGGTTTAGTATGTAAAAACCAAGACGGTATTGGTTCTTGTGTCACATGGTGTACATATTTCTAAAAAAATGTGTCCTTAGACACATTAAGATAAAGACAGAATAGGTAAGATCCCATACACTTTAGAGAAAGGATTAATCATGTATGAGATGTTATGTATTATACATTAGGTTTTCTACACATTGATAATGGTAGAAATATATCAATATGATCTAGATGAACAAGATAGGTTTTTTGTTATGTCTATCATTATATATCTAAAAAGAACTAAGGATATTTTCATGGTGTATGGAGGAGATAACAAGATACTCATTAAGGGTTATGCAGATGCAAGTTTTAAAAAAATTCAGAATGATTAAAATTCATAGTTAGGATAATAATTTAGTCTCAATGGAGGATCTATCTGCTAGAAGAGATTAAAGCATCCATTTTTTCACCAACTATTCAGCAGAGTTTGAGAATATAGTAGAACCAGATGTATCCAAACAATCCATTTTGATATGAAACATTGTTTAGGTGATTAATGTGGTATCTCTTAGTAAATAACCTATCATACTATATTATTATAACACAGTAGTGGTGGTTCGTGAAAAATAGCCAATGTCACAAAAATGGAAAAATCACATACTCTATAAGTATTACCTCTTTAGGGAATTGTAACAACCCAAACTATTATTAATAAAATTAACCTTTTCATTAAATTATTTATATTTTATATACTATGGATATATAAAACACATGAATTTTTTTATATCCTATTTTAATTAAAATACTATTAGTCATCATTACCATTGATAATATAGTCGATGAAGAGTGATCACATGATTAGTGTAAATATAATGTTTTAACAAGTTCGATTGACATAGAAAATAATGTTATGGCCTAAACCAGTAGGATCGTACCTTATAAATCCTATTTATCAGAGCTTACATGGTTGATAACATCTCTTGGAGTTTCCCTTTACCAATCCCATGTTGATATCCAACAAATTATTTGTGAGCAAAACCGTTTATGACTTCTGTTCAGTATCATCGATATCACAACCCATACCATGTACATTGAACCACTAGATGAAGGTATCATCATCGCACACCATACTCTTAGGGTTGTTACTAGTTTATTAAAGGTATATTTATCAAGACCCTAGTGATATGAGTATTTATATTATTTTCTAATGGATATATTTTCATCCTATTATTATTACTTCATAAATGATTTTTATTTTGATACCTTAAAACATATATAGTATTTTTGGTTAAAATTCAAATTCAATTAAGGAATTTATTTTGATTAATTAAAGTATTTTTGAAATAAATAATATTTTAATAATATAATATTATTTATCAATTTTTTTAAATAAAAATTATCATATAATTTTTATGTAGTAAAATGTAAATTTTGATGAGGGTTCAAAAAACACCAATTTTCTTAAAAATGTTGATTTAATTTTAAAATTATTCATTAAAATATTTCAAAATATTAATTTGATAAAATAAATATTATTTTGAATCAAAATATAAAAATTATTCGAATGTTATTTCTTAATAATTTTCGGAGACAATCAAATTTCTAGGTAAAAATTAAATATCGTAAAAAATACTTTTTGTATTATCACATAATAATGACCCAAAAGTGATGTAATAAATAATAAAAAATGTATCCACAACCAAATATATGTTTTCAATTTAATTTAATGTTTTTTGAAGTTTATTTTATAATTCCACTATCAATTCTTTTAAACTAAAAATATATTTATGGTTTTAAAATCATTTCAGAAATAGTATGCCTCACCAACACATAAGAAAGGTTTTTATTTTTTAATGTTTAGATATTTGAATTATGAAATAATTAAAACCAATACCATTTCTAAAATCCATGGGAAAAAACCTAGGATGTTTTTGGGTTTTGGTTATTTTATTGTATAGAGTCCAAACCCAAGTTTGAAGGATAATAAATAAATTATCACACTCTTCCTATATAATCCCACCCAAGATCCCTTTTATCATCACTCATGATCCATTTATAATTTCTTCAATCTTCTATACCCTCTCTATATTACTCTCATGGTTCCCCCAAGATATCAATAATCTCCTCCCAAGCATTTGGAGTCACACACTCAAGTAAGTGATCCCAACCTTCTCCAATTTATTCATGTTTATTTATTATCATATGCCTTCTACTTCTAATTTATAATGTTTTAATATGTTATTAAATATCCCTATAACATCCCATTTTATTTTAAAATTATTAGAGACCCCTTTAACTCTCATCAACCCATTTTATGAATTTTTAGGTGATTTTGTTATGCTGTAGAAATTTAACCGTGATTTTCAATACCAAAACAATTGTTTAGTGAATACTATAACCATTTCCTATCAAGGGTGTTAAAATTTATAAACTTATACCTCTTTGAATTGGTAATTACATATATTTATTCCACACACCTTTATCATGGAATAAAATTTGATTATAAATGAATCCATTTTCTATGATTTCTGTGGCACACATATTCATGATAATGAAATGAAAGTTATGGGTGTAGATGGTATTGTGTATATATATCCAATGCATTGTGTAATGTTTATTCACATGAGAAGTCATGTTGGGATGGGGAGTGAAATAGATTCCTTTATTGTAATTTTTCTATCATGATGTCTTGGTAGATATCCTTGACTTATGTCTATGATGAAATGTTTTATGTTATTTCCACATTTCCCTTATCATGATTATTGTGCTATCTCATTCCATATTATTCACATTTATTTTATTTACCATAGACATTCCTATTGTATAACATATATTACCATATTTCATGCTAATTCATTTACATGTATTTATAGCTCATGCATTTCTTATGTTTGTCATAAAGTTATCCCATGCAGTTTTCAAAGACATGGAATTTCATAAGCATGTTAAGGAAGTTTTCAATAATGATGTTGTATCCTATGTTCAAGATGTTATTATATGTACCTAATTCCCAGAGACATTTTACTTCAAGATCTTCAATTTTTTATTAAGTTTTATATTATGAAATAAATCAATAATTAATGTGTATCAAATAGAAGGGTAGTTATATGATTTTTCTTAGAGGGGTGATGTTTTTGTAAGCATAAATTCCATGAATGAAATCATGGAGAACCCCCTTACTAAAACAGAATATTAGTAGAATCATGAGTATGAAGTGAGAACTAGTGGACTAATGGTTGTTAATAGTTACTACTAATTCATGTGGGGGGTCTATTGGAGTTGGTTCCCTAAAAAACTTCAATATACTTTATTATTTATTATATTCATAGTTTTGAATATTAGTAAACTACTTATAACATCATGATTGATCCTGAAAATGACATTGTATGTGATTATGTCACAAGAGTAACTATCATAGTGAAATATCATATTATTTCCTTCCTTTGATGAGATGACATTAGTATTGGGATGGTATTTTAAAAAAATATGTTCTATATCCAGATGAAATCTTTTTTGGGATAAAAATGATTTAGGCTATCTGGGTTGGAGACTCATAATAATTTTAGTATCCTTCTAATGGTGAAATATATTTGTAATTTCCAATTTAGTGGATTATAATAACAAGACATGTCGATAGGAAATATAAATTTATATGTTTTTTTGTATATTCATATCTTTAGATGTGTGTATTGATCCTTAGACATTAATATTATTATTAACGGATATTATGAGCCATGTACTTTTAAGTATTGATGAAATCCATGAGGACATATGTTCAAATTTATGTAAGACATGTTGGATATCTCATGAGTAATATTTCATTGATGAATTGTATGAGAAAGTATGTTTCCCTTATATTTTTAATACAAGATGAAATCTCAGTGCGTTTGATGTAAATGATACAACCTTGATAAATCCATATATATGGTGTTCTTTGAGAAAGTTAAATTCTAGAGAATTAAATGAAATAGAAATTGGTCACATAGGTGGATGAGACCAACATATGACCTGTTTTATTAGATATATCATGATAAAGGGATTATATTATGCATTTAGCATCTATATGAGGTTTTATGTCACTGTGACGTTAACTTATTTATATGTGGGTCACTTATAATGTTTCAAGATGCTCACATTAGAATTTGGGCTACTTATCATCATTATATTGAGAACTAGGAATATAGAGTCACACATTAAGTGTGTACAGAACCTGAGTTAAATAATAATATTGTTAAACATGTTCAATAAATTTTATTCCCATATGTGGTATAGTTATAATTTATATTTTATTGATCACATAAAATCCATTTCTAGTCATTCAAGATAATATTTTATGAGTAGAATATTTAATAAATATATATTCTATATTTATTGAATATAAGATTTATTTATTTATAGGTTAATAATGTAGTGATATTTATTTATTGAATAAATAATCATTATTCAAGGGTTGATAAATATTTTGTATAAATATTGGACCAAGTTTATTTTTTCAATAATAAATAATATATGTCAAATGTTAATTGAATAAATAATATTTAATTAATCCTCTATTTTTTCTCATTTAAAGAAATAATTATATTATTATTATTATTATAAACATGAGGATCCACGTGTATTAATGAAATAATATGTACTCATGTTCAATTACTATTTTCTCACTCAAATACTATTTAAAGCTAATTATATAATTTCTAAAAAAGGGTTCACCTTTGTTTGGTTGTGTGAAACAACATCCATTGAATTCTCACAAATCCCTAGAGAAATCCCTATCTATAAACACTCTCAAGGAAGCCAAGAAATCCTCCTCCACCACCACTCTTTATAGAGAGATCATGGAGAATACTTCTTGAATTTATTATTGGGGTGATCAAAGAAGATTGATGGAAGCATTCAGATGTACTATCATGGCACTCAAATATTCCTTTAGGGATGTTTGGGGGTTTGTGGAGCACATGTGGATCATCGCTGGAGAGAATCTACACATTATTCCTACAACATAACAACATTACAATGTAGAGTCATTTTTATATTCCTCAATGAAGAAATAATTCATCACAAGGTAAATCATTAATTGAATAAATTAGTTTTAAATCATTATGTGATGATGTTGAATTTTTGTTCTAGAATTCTCACATCAATTAATATTTGATTCACTTCCATTGGTCATAGTGTGTATCATTGTTGTACATATCTTATTAATCATAGATTATGATAACAAAACTATGTTTGGAATATCCCATATGGAACTTTCTTTGATCTAGGAACCACCAAGTTTTATCAGAGCTCTCACATGATTATTCAAAATTATCAAAATATCATTCATTTATTTACACATTTTTCGTTAGTTTTAAATTCCAGATTAATTATTATTTAGTACTAATCATGAGATATTATCTTATAACTATTATTTCACATATATATTATTAAAATTTATTAAATTTTTTTAATGAATCAGATTCAAAGAACACATCTATAGGTTTCAAGTATTGTTTCTATTTTGACACACCATATAGCCCATTAGTACACATAATGTACCATTTTTTAATTCCCCACGATTTTTTAAAAATAAATTAATAATTAATTCAATTTGTTTGCAATTATTACACATGGTGTGTATTTAAATGCACCATGTGTTTATCAGGACATCCCAATAAATGGTTAGGCAAACTACATGATGTGTGACATGCATACACAATGTATAGTCTATTCTTCAACAATGGGAATCATATTTTCTTACAAAGCCTATATGGATGGTGAGCATGTAACCTAGAGGCCACACAACTCATAGTATATGTACCTCCTGTGTACTCCATTAATTTTGGTCAAATAATTACACATCTAGTTCCTAGGCCTATTCCACTGATATATGATGATAACTATATGTGATGTTTAGCTATATTGTACATGTTTTGTATATGACCAATTTTCCTAGAATTAGAAATTATTTAATTATACTACAAAACCTTATCAACATGTGTTTCATGTGTAATTTATTTAACTATGTACACACCATGCAATGTGTTATATATAAATATATATATATATATATTAAATATCTATTTTTTCATAATGTTAGAAATTGTATATTGTGTATAAGTCATAATAAAATCATTACTCTATTCACATTGAAAAATTACATGATATTTAAATAATATATGTTTCATGTTACTTTTATTTTAAAATGTACACATCATGAAATAATGTGATAAATCATGTATTAAACATTTGACATGAGTAAACGTTATACAAATATAATACTCACTGGGTAGTTTGGATGGGTAATCACCATGTTACCTCCAAGGTACATGTTTTTCACATTGTAAATTTTAAATAAATTTAGTTAATTTATTTATAATTATGTTCGATGAAAATCTCATGAAATTTCGTACGATAATTAAGAAAAATTAAATGAATAATTGAAAAATATAATTGAATTAATTTAATTTGATTAATATTTTATAACAATGACTAGAATAGAATAATTTTTTCTTAAATGTGTAATAGTTTCATTTATGTGGTGGATTATGTGAACATAAAGAACCTTGGAATGTGACTAGTTTAAATATATTTTATTATTAAATTATATTGATGGACTATGTGTCATCACGCATTGCATTATGTAAGAGACTTTGTGCCCGTGATTTCCATTTATGCAGAGACCCAAAAATTGACGTACATGGGAATTACATTACTTTTGCGGAATACTTAGTACATAACAAAAACACACACACAAGGACCGTAATAGTTTAGTGTCTTTGGAAACTCGGAATATAATCTTCTAATTGTGGTGAAATATCTTCAACATCTCCCATAAATATCCTCCCTTTTTTTCTTACCTAAAACCTTTCTTTATATCCTAGGGAAAAGAAAACATAAAATGGTGAGCTCAAATGCTTATTAAGGGTAAACAAAAGAAATATCAATCACATCATATTCATAAGGACATAACATTTTGGAAATCTTAACCTGCAAAAGAGATCATAATATCATAACATGGGATAAATCATAGTAGTGAAATGTAATCCCAATAATCATAACATAAAACATGAAACTATGTGGCATAAACACATAATTATAAAGAATCATTTCTTGTTAGTCAAGACTCATTTCCAAGACTATCTTAGTGGACAAAGTCCATTTCTGAACCGAGTTCACTCCTCGTTTCATTCCTGTTTCACTGAACCGGTTTAACATGCCGTTCCATCCATGTCTATCTCATGAGATATAAAATCTTTACCCAATTCATTAGAGGGAGATATAGGTCCCACCCATCTCATAATGATACCATTCTTATGTGTGCCACAAAATCATAAATCATACATCATTGGATAACCAATGTAATAAAAATGGGATTCTTAAACATCGTGACATCATAAAAAAATTCATATAGGATAAAGGAATTCATAAAAATAATTCCATCACAACATAATCAAATAAATGTAATAATAGGGATTTAAAACGAACCCTTTATTATCTTAGATGGAAAATAATTTTGATAAAACACTTGAACGCTATTCTTGAGGAAAATATCCTTTCTACTTCAAAAACACTTTTCTTTCTTAACATGTCATACAATTCTAAACGAAAAGAAGTTGATTAAAAATAAACTTGAATACTTTAAATTAACCTTCTTGTAAATAATGTTTTAAAACCCCATTCATGCCGTATAAGTTAAAAAAACATTCTTCTCGTACTTTTGTTGGAAAAGTCAAAAAGTACCTCTTACAAAAAACGAAAAAAGATTCCTTTCATATCATTTACTAAAAACACACCGAAGGGTAAAATAGGATTTAAACAATTGTAGGGGGATGTAAATAATATTACATATTGAGGAAACATGGATGTGGATGATAAAATACACCCCCAGTAAATTCCAAAGTATAAAAAATCTTGGATAAAAATGAGATTGTGATATTTCCCTTACCTTAGGTCTGATTTGCTTCGTAAGTGTCTGAACCTCCTGTATAATGATTTAGATAATGTTATTGAATTATTCCAAAATCATACTTATTTTTTGATATCATATATGGTCATATTCTTAGCTTATTATTAGTAATATTTCATTGCTACTTGTTATTCGGGTGTTTATTACTTTTTGTTCTTATGCGTGTTTTGTCGAATGAATTATTATTCTTCTTTTTAGGTTAAAGATACCTCATTTCTAGAATGTTATTAATGTAATATATATCATATTTATTCACTCAATTCATTTATGTAATCATTATGCAATGAAAATCATCTAGAACAAGTCACATCACATCGTGGAGACGGTATTCCGTATGTACGCACGAGCGATGATATCGTTCCCATGATCGTGGAATTGTATTGGAGTGTATGTATACTATTTCAGAATCAATACCAGTTTACAATAATCATATATAGCTAATATTTACACCATTATACACATCCAATTAAGGTTGTGGTGGAAAATAGATTTCACCATGGCATGGAGACGGTATTCCGTACGTACGCACGCACGGTAATTTTATTTTCCGTAGGATTGATAGATGGTGAAATAGAGTTATTCAATACTTATAATAACATATGAGTATATGAGTGATACTGATGTTATTAATTCATAATGAAACAACTAAAGAATAAGAAGTAGAAGAAGAAATATTGTTGAAGGAATCGGTAACGGACATTACCTCTTCTTTGAAGCGCCTCTTTGGGACCTCCTTTTAGGTCACTAAAATTGGTCTTTGAATAAGACCAGGACCTCTAGGATGTTTCTATGGAAATGGATATGATAAATTGGCAGGTTTTGGCTGAGCTTGAAGGCTCAATGTGGTGTGAGGAAGAGAGGGAGGAGGTGCCCTTTTATAAGGGAGGAGAGGGGCACCTTGGAAAAACTAAAAATATTATTTTTTTATAAAGTCATATTCAGTTTTAAATAGCTCCAAATTGATTTATTTCGAAGATAAGGTAGGGATGGGTCGAAATCCTCTCATCCAATATAATTTGGACAAGTTTATTTTACTATTTTTACCTTATCATTTAGATTTAACTTTAAGTTAGATAATTTTACTTTTACCATGTCTTTTTGTGTTCTTATACTATAAGGTTAATAAACTTACTATAACAAGCCAAATGAACCCCAAGTTGTTTATTATTAATATCTATAAACTTATCTAAGTCATTTTCCCAAATGTTAGATCTTTAGGAATAAAATAACAATTAATAATATAATACTTGTTATAAAAACTATTTTATGTCAATTTTGACACTATTTAGTAATTGATTTTTGTGAAAATCATAACTGAATGATTAGTTAGAAAAAAGTTAATTAAATAAATAATAACATGTCATATTAACATAAAAATTAGTGTAATTCATAAAAAGTCTCAAATTACCTTTATTTTGGTATTTATAACATCACTTATGTCAATATTTCATTAATAAGATAATTACTGCATCATCATCGTGTCATAAATAAATTAACTTATTTAATGTATAAAAATTAAAAATAAATTATCATTATGTAGGAAATCTTTTTATAATTCTAATTAATATTTATAGTCGAATTTATCTAATGTATTACCCTGTATTAAAAATGATTTAGTTTTTAAACTTTGATTTTAACTATTTTAACCCTTCTTTAAATATATTAATATTAAATGTCCTAATCTAATCCAAGTGGGCCTAAATGGTCATATTTTATTCCTATGGTTGTTTTTGGTCGAATTGCAATCATCCAATTGAATTAGGAAATGTTTTATGGTAATACTAATATCATTTTTACCCTTAATTACCCTATTTACTTTTAACCATGGTAAAAAAAAGTAAAATGTTACTATTCACCAAAAATTATTTTCATCTCATTGAACCACATTTTACTTACTGACATCAACCATTTCTCTCAAGTTTTTGAAATTAAATTCACAAAATCGGTAAAATTATGTTTTATGTAAATTTGCAAATTCTCCTAAGAGGTGGGTAAAAGACGGTGAAAAGTTCAATAAAATTTTTATATATCTAAAATTGTTATAAAATGACTCTAATGAATTAATTTGAACTTATATAAGTATTATGTATCAATTTTGACATAAAATAAAATAAAATTAAATAAATAATTATTTAAATAAAAATTCGGTTTTTAAATAGTAACCCGGTGTTTTCACTATTCATCAAAAATTGAAAGTTTTCAGAAAAATACCAAAATTTCACCATAGGCTAATTTCGATATTCCGAATCCAAAAATAAATTCAATTTTGAAAGTTGAAAATTAAAAAATTTCAAAAAGTGGTTATTTCTATTCATAACTGCTAGTTTTAATAATATTTTAATAGCATATCGTTGTTTAGTGAAACTAGGTATTGCGTACAACACACGCTATCGAGGAAGGTCGCGATTGTGTGTAATGCAAGCCAAGATAAGGTTGTGTGTTGTGCAAGACTCCTTTGTTGTTTCGTTATAATAGAATCCAACCATTTTTCATTTATACATTGAATATATATATATATATTCAATGTTGAGTAGAATGACTACTATCAAACGAACATGAAATTGTGTGTAACAAAATCTAAGAATAGAGTTGCGTATACTGCAAACTAATACGGTGTTGCATATAACACACAATAATATTGTTGTAGCATAAAACACATGACATCAAATAAATTAAAAATAATACTTATCATAAACTATCAGGTTGTTACATTCTACCCCCCTTAAAATGAATTTCGCCCTCGAAATTCGTCGGGGTTATAAATGGTTTACTACTCGAAACTTTATTTAATAGAAACCCACATCGTAAAAAGGAATACCAAAACTTGGCTTTAAAAGCTAAAGTATGAAATGTAACGGTTACCTAAATTAACTAATCAGTGGGTTTCCACATAGGAGAACATAGGTGAAAATATGGATATGGAAGAGAAATCTAACTGTTATGTTCTGATGGAGAGTGGTAGAGAACATGGATATGAAATATCCAACAATCACAAAGCCATAAATTTGTGATGCTATAGGATACCATCTAATTCATCAGATATAAGTTCACTAGGACAACATTTTTGTTTTTCAAGATCATTTCCCTAAAGTTGAAGAATTTGAATTAGAATAAATACTTACTTTATTTTGGTACAATCTCACTGTTTTTCATGATTTGAACAATTTCCACATCATATCTTAAAGAAATGAAGATGAACTTGTTATTTGTGAAGTGTTAACAGATCATGTGATGGAATGATGGGTCATTCCATCTATTTCAAATAAAAGGTTAGAAAATGTTATCAAATATACATAAGTCCATCTATGGTGAGGTTAATCGTATACGATTCCAAAAATGAACTTATAAATCATATATCATACCGCGTAATAAAATAAAAATAGTTTCTACTAACCAGGGACTTCCTGTAGTCTAGTGGTAGGCAATAAAGGCTAGTCGCACTTCGGTTGTGGGTTCGATTCCCACATCCTTGTCCGACGCGATGGGCTATCGCCCGTCCTGCAGGTTGTACTTTTTCTAAAGCTATATTACTATAACATCCCATCAATAATATCGAAAAAAGTTATATCCTTAAATAATACTAACTTATGTCCAACATAATCAATTCCAATCTTTGGGCTTATCTAAAATACTTCGGTCCAAGCTCATAGTATAAAAAAAATGATTACTTGAAATGTCACAAAACAATCACGTGAATGCCATCATTTATCCCCCATATATCATAAGATATATCTTGTTGGTCAAATTACAAACATGTGAATACCTTAGTCATGTATTATCTTGAAGAATGAATACCCATTGAACATTACTGAAAACATGAATGCAGTTAAAAGTTAAGACTTTCCACAAACCAAAATCCTCAAAATTCTTTATACTCAAACCATGATATCACTTAGTCCTTATATCAATCATGAGCTCATGACTACAATAAAAAATCTCATTATCTTCTTATCCTTTCATTATGAGCATATCATCTGCTTACCAAAAATATCTCAATCACTTTCCATGGTTACCGATACCATAAAATTATTGAAAACCACAATAGACTAATAAATAAATATTCCAATATTCCACGATACTATATACAACATTATTTTGGAATCCCATTACATAAACACTTAATCATTCCACTACATCATTGTCATATTCAACATCACCAATAGTGATCACATTTGACTTCCCTTTGTCCTTTTCCTTAAGTGGTTGCTCATGTCAATCATCATTAACCCTTGTATTAGGGCATTGATTAGCATAATGCCCCATTTCATTGAACTTGAAGCATTGAAGTGTTGTTGGTGCATTATCTGTAGTCTTTTATTTATTCACACCATTAGCAACCCTTTTTTCATTACTTTGACACTCAGCTGCTTGTTGACCTTATTTTCCACACATAAAACATTTTCTAGTCCCTTTAAGACATTCTCCACCATGCTTCTTTCCACACTTTGAGCATAAGGAAACATTCATTTTCTTTTCACCATTATTTTGAGATTTTTCCTTGAACTCCATATTTCGTTTCTTGTCAAAACCATGAGATGGATATGTAACACCAACTTCCATTTCTACATTAATAGCACAATGCACAATTTCTTCATAGTTACTGAAGTCTCTTATAACTAATTCCCTTCGAAGATTTGGATTTATGCCACTAAATAATCGATCAATTTTACTTTCAGGTTGGATGATAAAGCCAGATTCATACCTTACAGGCCTTGTAAAATTCACTTCGTATATACCAACAAATTCATAATCCTTTTTCTTTAGTTCAAGAAACTCCTTTCTCCATCTTTTTTCGAAGAATACGAGGGAAGTACTTATTGAAAAATAAGTTCTTGAACTCATCCAATTCCACGGACTCAATTTCATCTCTTGGCCTCATATTATTGATCAGATTCCACCATTGATCAGCTTCACCTTCCAAACGATATACTGCGAAGATGACTTTATCATGTTCAGAACATTGAAGAACTGAAAATATCTTTTCAGTGGTACGGATCCATTGTTCAGCAACAAGTGGATCAGAAGACCCACTGAAAGAAGGTGGACATTGCCTCATGAAGGACTCAATAGAATATTGTTCCCTTCTCTGCTCATTTGAAAGTCCAGAATGATTAATAGCTTGTGTAAGTATAGTAAAAAGATTTTTCACTCCATCTCCCATAAAATTTTTTGTTCAGGAGAACAATCATTTCATTGTCCATTACATTGATCAACACGGTTCCTTCGGGTTCTAGCCATCATCTAAAACCCAAAAAGAATAGTGTGAGAGGCAAAAATCATGCTTGGGAAAACAACATAATAAAGTGGGAGTACCTTCAATATCTAACATCTTAGGTTACCGTAATTCTAGTACTATAACCTATACTTATACTTAACCTTAGGGAAAACCCTATACATACCTTAGAAATATCTATAGGGATCTCACTAAAGTTCTCGCATCCTAGTCTCCAAAGGTTGACTAAACCTTTCCTCTGGTACCAACTGTAGAGACCCGAAGCTTGACGTACATGGACATTACATTACTTTTTCAGAATACTTAGTACATAACAAAAACACACACAAAAGGACTGTAATAGTTTAGTGTCTTTGGATACTCAGAATATAATCTTCTAATCTTGGTGAAGGATCTTCAACATCTCCCATAATGATTTTACCTTTTTTTTCTTACCTAAAACTTTTATTTATATCCTGGGAAGAAGAAAACATAAAAGTGTGAGCTCAAATTCTCAGTAAGGGTAAACAAAAGAAAAATCAATCACATCATATTCATAAGAACATAACATTTTGGAAATCATATCCTCCAAAAGAGATCATAATATCCTAACATGGGATAAATCATAGTAGTGAAATTTAATCCCAATAATCATAACTTAAAACATGAAAATTTGTGTCATACACACATAATCAAATAGAATTATTTCTTATTAGTCAAGACTCATTTCCAAGACTATCATAGTGGGCAAAGTCCATTTCTGAACTGAGTTCACTCCTCGATTCAGTCCTGTTTCACTGAACCTGTTTAACCTGTCGTTCCATCCATGTCTATCTCATGAGATATAAAATCTTTACCCAATGCATTGGAGGGAGATATAGGTCCAACCCATCTCATAATGATAGCATTCTTATGTGTTCCACAAAATCATAAAACATACATCATTGCATAACCCATGTAATAAAAATGGTATTTTTAATCATCGTGACATCATAAAACAATTCATATAGGATACAGGAATTCATAAAAATAATTCCATCAGAACATAATCAAATAAATGTAATAATAGGTATAGAAACATAACCCTTTATTATCTTAGATGGAAAATAATTTTGATAAAACACTTGAACGCCATTCTTGAGGAAAATGTCCTTTCTACTTCAAAAACACTTTTACTTTCTTAACATGTCATACAATTATAAAATAAAAGATGTTGATTAAAAATAAACTTGAAAACTTGTAAAGGAAGCTTCTTGTAAATAATGTTTTAAAAATACATTCATGCCGTATAAGTTAAAAAACATTCTTCTCTTACATTTGTCGGAAAAGTCAAAAAAGTACCTCGTACGAAAAACGACAAATGATTCCTTTCATATCTTTTACTAAAAACTCACCGAAGGTTAAAATTGAAATTAAACAATTTTAGGTGGATGAAAATAATATTACATATTGAGTAAACATGGATGTGGATGATAAATTACACCTCAGTAAATTCCAAATTATAAACAATCTCGGATAAAAATGAGATTGTGATATTTCCCTTACCTTAGGTATGATTTGCTTCATAAGTGTCCAAACCTCCTGTATAATGATTTATATAATGTTATTGACTTATTACCGAATCATACTTATTTTTATGATATCATATATGGTAATATTCTTAACTTATTATTAGTAATATTTCATTTCTACTTGTTATTCGGGTGTTTATTACTTTTTGTTCTTATGTGTGTTTTGTCGAATGAATTCTTATTCTTCTTTTTAGGTTAAAGATACCTCATTTACAGAATTGTATTACTGTAATATATATCATATTTATTCACTCAATTCTTTTATGTAATCATTATGCAATGAAAAACATGTAGAACGAGTCGCATCACATCATGGAGACGGTATTCCGTACGTACGCACGAGCGATGATATCGTTCCCATGATCGTGGAATTGTATTGGAGTGTATGTATACTATTTCAGAATCAATACCAGTTACTATAATCATATATAGTTAATATTTACACCATTATACCCATCCATGTAAGGTGGTGGTGGAAAATAGATTTCACCACGGCGTGGAGACGGTATTCTGTACGTACACGCGTGCGGTGATTTCGTTTTCCGTAGGATGGATAGATTGTGAAATAGAGTTGTTTCATACCTATAATAACATATCATTATATGAGTGATACTGATGTTATTAATTCATAATGAAACAACTAAAGAATAAGAAGTAGAAAAAGAAATAAAGTTGAAAGAATCGGTAACGGACATTACATCTTCTTTGAAGCGCCTCTTTGGGACCTCCTTTTAGGGCACTAAAATTGGTCTTTGAAGAAGACCAGGACCTATAAGATTTTTCTAGGGAAGTTTAGAGGAGAAATTGGCAGGTTTTGGCCGAGCGTGAAGGCTCAAAGTGGTGTGAGGAAGAGAGGGAGGAGGTTCCCTTTTATAAGGGAGGAGAGGGGAACCTTTGGAAAAACTAAAAATATTATTTTATTATAAAGTCATATTCGGTTTTAAATAGCTCCAAATTGATATATTTGGAATCTAAGGTGGGTATGGGTCGAAGTCCTCTCATCCAATAGAATTTGGATAAGTTAAGTTCGCTATTTTAACCTTATCATTTAGATTTAACTTTAAGTTAGATAATTTTACTTTTAACGTGTCTATTTGTGTTCTTATACTATAAGGTTAATTAACATACTATAACAAGCCAAACGAACCCCAAGTTGTTTATTATTAATATATATAACCTTATCTAAGTCATTTGGCTGAACCTTATATTTTTAGGAATAAAATAACAATTAATAATATAATATTTGTTTTAAAAACTATTTTATGTTAATTTTGACACTATTTAGTAATTGATTTTTGTGAAAATCATAACCGAATTATTAGTTCGAAAAAAGTTAATTAAATCAATAATAACATGTCATATTAAACTAGAAAATTAGTTCAATTCATAAAAAGTATCAAATTACATTTATTTTGATATTTATAACTTCAATTACGTCAATATTTCATTAATAAGATAATTACTGCATCATCATTGTGTCACAAATAAATTAACTTATTTAATGTCTAAAAATTACAAATAAATTATAATTATGTAGGAAAACTTTTTATCTTTCTAATTAATATTTATAGTCGAATTTATCTTATGTATTACCCTATATTTAAAATTATTTAGTTTTTAAACATTGATTTTAACTATTTTAACCCTTCTTTAAATAAATTAATATTAAATGTCCTAATCTAATCCATGTGGGCCTAAATGGTCATATTTTATTCCTAAGGCTGTTTTGGGTTGAATTTCACTTATCCAACAGAATTAGGTCATGTGTTAGGGTAATAATAATATCATTTGTACCCTTAATTAAACTATTTAATTTTAACCGTGGTAAAAAAAAGGAAGAAGTTACTATTCACCAAAAATTATTTTCATCTCATTCAACAACATTTTACTTATTGACATCAACCGTGTCTCTCGGATTTTTGAAATTCCATTCACAAAAGCGGTAAAATTATGTTTTATGTAAATTTGCAAATTCTCCTAGGAGGTGGGTAAAAGACGGTGAAAAGTTAAATAAAATTTTAATATATCTAAAATTATTACAAAATGACTCCAATGAATTACTTTGAACTTATATAAGTGTTATGTATCAATTTTGACCTTAAATAAAATTAAATAAAATAAATAATTATTTAAATAAAAATTCGGTTTTTAAATAGTAACCTAGTGTTTTCACTATTCATCAAAAATCGAAAGTTTTCAGAAAAATACCAAAATTTCACCCTAGGCTAATTTCGATATTCCGAATCCAAAAATGAAGTCCATTTTGAAAGATGAAATTTAAAAAAAAAATCAAAAAATGGTTATTACTATTCATAACAGCTAGTTTTAATAATATTTTAATAGCATATCGTTGTTTAGTGAAACTCGGTATTGCGTACAACACACGCTATCGAGGAAGGTCGCGAATACGTGTAATGCAAGCCAAGATAAGGTTGTGTGTTGTGCAAGGCTCCTTTTTTGTTTCGTTATAACAGAATCCAACCATTTTTCATTAATACACTGAATATATATATATACTCAATGTTGAATAGAATGACTACTATCAAATGAACTTGAAATTGTGTGTACCACAATCTAAGAATAGTTTTGTGTATACTGCAAGCTAATACGGTGGTGCGTATACTGCAAGCTAATACGGTGTTGCATATAGCACACGATAATATTTTTGTAGCATAAAACACATGACATCAAATAAATTAAAAAGAATACTTATCATAAAATATTGGGTTGTTACAATTTATGTAAAACCCATAACCATTGGATGGTTTCCATTTATGTTCCCCTCACCAATTTGTGAGTAAAATATCTTTTAATGGATGGATCTCAAAAGTGAGTGGATATAGTTCGTGTTTAGAGGTAATAAGAAATCAATACAAGAGGTATATGTGTGGATAGGTGGAAAGCTGCCACACGAACCAAGTAATGGGTCAAGGTGTCTTCCCCATGGTTGATGATTAGTTTGTCATATTCTAGATAAACTACCAATTACTAAAATATCATGATCATACTGCTCTTATTTTGTTTCTATCACATTTCATCATTAATTTCATTATGGATGTTTTTGTTTTGATCAAATCAATTAGTGATTTCATGACCATGCAAGATAGAACTAAAATAAATTGGATAACGTGTAAGCTTTATCTATGTCATGGTTAATCAATTTAATAAATCACATAATATTAAAAATCATGTAATATTGATAAAAGGGTATAAATCTTTTTAAATATTCAAATACATCAATGATATATATTAATTCGGTATAGTCTTCCACTACTTATGTTAAAATTGAACCACAGTTTAAAGTGATTGAGTGGAGTAGGTCAGTGTGGTTTCAATAATCAAGGAATTTTAACTTAATTTTTTGTGTTGGATGGACATAGTTCATGTTAAGGGTTGAATTCATAGATTGATATAGGTGTAATTAATAGGAAAATGTTGAAGAAATATTATTTAATGATTTTAGGATTGAGGAGTACATTTAATAGATTGAGGAACTGTAAGTTAATATTGTTTTCAATTTTAATGCCTGCCTAAAACTCCTAAAATAACATATCAATACCATTTATGGGTTATGAGAAGGGTAATACGGACTATTTCCACTAATATCCCCAATAAACAGGATGTTCTGAAACCAATGGTGAAAATTAGTGGGGATTCAATAAAATCATGGGAGATTAATAAATATAATACTGATTATATACTTTTATCAAATAATGTAAAAATTTTATATTCTTAATTATTTAATGTAAATAAATATGACTTTAAACTTATCACCATTATCCATGATTGAAAAGGATAATATTCTCACTGACACTAATTTATAGGAATGAAAACATTACTTATGAATTATCATACATTATGAAAAGAACTAATATGTTTTGGAAAACCCTATTCCTTATGTCCCTGACCAAAAGTATATATATATGAAATGTATTCTCTCTATGAGAAAAATGTAGACTACACTAAAGACATCCAATGATTCATTATATCATCCATAACTAATCATATTCTAATGAAACGCGATGAAATGGATTCATATAGCATGATGTATCACCTTGATGGTCTCTATCAAGAGATGGTGAGACAAGTGAGATATGATCTCTCTATTATCATTTTTAATGCAGTCTTCAAGAGCCTACACTAGAAAAGCCTCATTTAGAAAAGTTTATTATCTACATTGAGCACTTATATATCATTGTCATTAAATTCCCAGATAAGTTTCACATATATATCATCCTTTCATCTCTACAAACTTTATTCTCATGTTTTATTGTTAATTATAACATGATCAATATTGAGAAGATTCTTTTTCAGATTCTTGTTCTCATTGAAAAAGTTGTAAAGGAAATGGGGAAAACTCCCCATACTTATAGTAAAGAAGGAAATGAATTATATGGAAAAGACACCCAATACTCATAAAATTATAAATCACTCAAGAATTGTCCTTCCATGAACAGGAATATCCAATAGAGGATAAATCCAAAGGAAGTAGTATGTTTTTCATGTATCATGCAAGGCTACTGGAGTATGAAATACACCTATAAGGAAGGGTAAGTTAAATATTCATTCATTATTGAGTGTAATCTTTATATATCTACACATTGGGAATTACATATTGATTTAGGTGCTCACATGTGTATCTAAATACAAGAACTAAGTCAATTCCAAAATATTTTTATTGGAGAAGTATATTTTTGGGTTTCTAGTGGTCTGAGGATAGATTCTCTGGACTTTGGATACTGCCATAATCTATTTCCCATAAGAATGATCTTTTTTAAAATATTTTTATTACGTACCCATTATTAACAACAACATAATTTTTTATCCTTCCTAGATATATGTGGTTTGGTTTTCGAATTTGGCAATAAAATTTATTTCTTTTATAAATAAAACATATTTTATGGTATGGAATATTTAAATAATGACATTTTTGTATTAAATTAATAAACCTATGTATTGGAAATTGATAAAACAATCTTGTTATAATTACTCATATAACACACTGTTATGGCATCACCATCTTTGTTATGTTAATGAGATGCATCTAAAAAATATCTACTAAGACAGTTTTTTAGACTCCTTTGAGCTAAAACATCTTGATAGATATCATGCTTGTTCACAAGGAAAAATAACAAATCAACAAATCATTACATTAGTTGAATGTTCTAAAAATATTCTTTTATTGGTACATACTAATGTGTGTGAACCATTTCCAATGGGCGCAAGAGGTGGGTATTGTTATTTTATATCTTTTACCAATGTCTTGAGTAGGTATGTATTTTAATAATTATTGTGGTTTAAGTCTGAGTCCTTTGATAAATTAAAATAAGTTAGGAATGAATTAGTAAATCAACTTGGAAATAAGATAAAGAATATTCGATCTGATTGAGGTAGTAAATATCTTATACAACATATTTTTGACTTTCTATAGGAGTTCAAGATTTATTTTCAACACAATCCATATTACACACCATAGTAGAATAGTGTAACTAAATGGAGGAACTATAAATTTTTATACATTGTAAGGTCTTTGATTAGTCATACATATATTCTGTTGTCCTTTTAGGGATATTCATTAAAATCGTGACATAAAACTAAAATAAGTACTATCTAAAGTGGTAAATGGAATTACCTTCATGTTATGGAGTTAAAAGAAACCTATTTTATCCCATACATGTATATGGGGATATGTGGTACCTATTAAGTCCAAATTAGGAATAAAACTAAAACCCTTCAGAAAAAATATATCTCCATAGGGTGTCCGAACGAAATAAAGATATTCTACCCATACAACCCTCCAAAAAAAGTGATTTTCACTAGAAAACCCATATTTCATAAAAAGGAGAACATATTTAGTAATCATAACCAGAAAAAATTGACTTTGATGAAGTTGATGATCAGGAGACAAAAAAGTTAGTATATGAATAGATTTCACAAGTCACTATGGATTCAGGTGTTCTTGAAATACAAGTACTACATAAGATAACTACTGAGGTAAGAGAGCTAAAAGGATACAATATTTTAGCCACTGAAGATAGTGAATAATTATTAGTTGAAAATAATGAACCTCTATCCTAAAAATCACTTGTACAGATCTTATAAGTTGAATGATGTTAAGAATCCATGAATTATGAAATGGATTCCATGTATCCAAAACAATTTTAGGTTATGGTCAATTATCTAGTTTATATAAAGCCTATTGGGAGAAAATGGATTTTCAAGAGAAAACTATACATGGTAGGTAAGGTGAGTACCCATAAAGAAAAGATAGTGGATAAAAGGTTCAAAAATTATAAATTAATTGAATAAAAATAACCTTTTATCTATATTCCAATTTCAAATACATTAGAATCTTCCTTACTATAGTGTTCTTCAATAACAATGAAATTTTGAAGATGTATGTCAATACAAATCTCTTTTGTGGTAACCTATATGAAGCTATTTTTATGACATGAATTGAAGGTTATGTGACCTCAAGGGAGTGAAAAATAATATAAACGTTATATATATTAATTCATGGGTTGAAGTAAGTATATTTTTTAGAGAATATTCAATTTGATGATGCTATAAATAAATTTGGTTTCATTAAGAATGAATGTGATTCAAGTGTTTAAAAATAGATTAGTGGTAATACAGTCATTATCTTAGTAGTAAATGTATCCCTCGTATTACTTATTGGAATTTAAAATCTATACCTACTATATATTAAGGAATTGTGAAACAAATGATCCTGCATCAAGGAATTAGGTGATAAAACCAACATTATAGGGATTAAAAGCATTTATTATAGATCCAAGAGGCCACTTTTACAATGTTATACTATATAAATTTACCTGATACTTAATATATTTAGTATAGAAAAATCCAAGATGGTATTTGTTCCAGTGTCACGTGGTTTACATATTTGAAAGAAAATGTGTCCTCAGCCACAATAGAAGAAAAATATAATGAGTAAGATCCCATATACTTCAGCAATAGGAAAACCACGCATGTTGTGTTATGAACTAGACTTGACTTTTCCAACATATTAATCATGGTAGAAAATTATTAAGATGATCCAGTTGAAAAACATTTTTATGATTTTAATTCAATCTTTATGTTTCCTAAAATAACTAATAATATGTTCTTGGTATATGGATGAGATAAACAACAAATCATATAGGGTTATATTGATGCTAATTTTCAAAAATATCATAATGGTATGAAGTAATAGTGAGTATTTGTATTCATTTTGAAGAAGGAGGTTTGATATTGATGAGTTCAAAGTTGCTTGGTATCACCAATTCTATAATAGATTTTGACTATATGGGATCTTGTGATGTAGGTAAAAAATTCATTTGGATATGAAATTGTTTCCCTGAGTTTTGTAAGATTCCATATTTTTTTAGGAAAGTATCTCACTGAGTTTTTCACTAAACATATTTTTGTTTAGTATTTTCTCCTATTTAAACCACAGTGGTAATGTTTTTTTCATGGATGTTTTTTTAATAAAAACATTTTTAGGTTGTGAGGAAAGTTGATAAAACCAAAGCTTCTCCACATGGATAGACTCTGTTCGGAAAATGAAATAATATTTGGACATTTATGTTATTTCAAATTAATGTAGTCTAGGTAAAAATGTGTCAATTTTTAGTAAGGGTTATTATTAAGTTTGGTATCCTTAAAGGGGGTTTGGGTTTTTATATGGAAAATAGGATGAAAACTATCTTTAGGACATTTACAATTTTTGTAAATGGGTTACATGATGTGTGGAATCCACTAAAATCATGTTGTGAACTCATATATAAAGTGAAATGAAAACTTTTCATGAAGACATTATTGGTCGTTTAATGTTTAAGGAGATTAAATATTCAGTTGAGGTGATAGGTTTTTAGTGTATCCTTCTAGAAAGAAATACATGATGTGTAACTGAATTACAAATTAGTTAATTTACTAAATATGTTTTCAAAACTATTATGAGGATGATTCACCTTTCATTTTCTTAGGAAATATTCCTTTCCTAAACCTAGAGTGATTTACTAGGGATTTTGTAGCAGATCACTCATTTATGGATGTTTAGTTTCTGTGATAGAACCCTAAGTAAGTTTTTATTCCATATTATCCATTTCTTCCCCTTTGTTCACTGAAAATTATGGGGTAATAGTTTTTTCATGCATGTTGTTTTTTATCTTGATCAATTTGATTTATTTCCCCCTTTTGATCTTTCACAACTTCTTCTTTTTTGGAATTTTCCATTGGAAGTGTTGTGTTCTTATATGATTAAATGTAGGGGGTCTAAATCTAAACCCTAAGGATTGATTACCAAATTTTTAAGTTTATGATATATTTCGATTTCACTAACTCACGTGTGAAATAATTAATTTATTCAATAAAATGATGATAATATTATGTTGGAATCTTCATTGTATCCCTTTAGATTCAATTGATGATGTGAACTGGATTTTGGCTACCAGTTGGGTAACCTTTGAAAATAATGAATTTGAAGTGGCATACTTATGATTTTTCCAAGACATGTGATATAGTTTATTTTTATTACATATTGACCTTGGAAAATGAATTATTTTATTAATAAAAATAGAGATAATAATTATATGGATTAACCATTTGGTATTATGTGGTCATATTTGGATATGTTACCAATTGTGACATGCACATGTGACACATATTGTAATGCTAATAGACTGGGTTTTGACCAGGAATCATGTTGTAATGCTTATATATTAGGTTTAAACCCTAAAACATTCTTTAATGCATATATATCATGTTCTGACCCTTAAATATTATATAATTCTTGTATATTGAGGTTTGACCATAGCACATGTTGTAATTCTTATATATTGTGTTTTATCCATGAAACATGCTATAATGCTTATATAATAGGCTATTCTCGAACACATTTTGAGATTATCATATAGTGATCTTGGACTAGTGATTCTTTATAACATCGGTATATGGTTGTGGTTGCCATGGTTGTGACACATTCTCAGACACACTCTAACAAAGGTGCTTACGCAGGTTATTTTTTTCCATGGTTAAATCATTATGGTCAGAATGGTTGTGAGAAATGCTAAGAGATATTTTGGAATGGTTCTGAATTATGTTTTTTTTTGTGTATTATTAATTTTTGAATTAGTCATGACATATATTTATTGAATTATTGCATACACTTATTATGATTCTGGTTGGTTCTGACACGGTGGTGTCAACCAACTAATTTATACTAACACCCTATTTTGGGCCACCATTTTTCACCCAAGAAGATTATGTGGATATAAAATTATAAAAGGAAAAAATACCTTATTGTTGATTTTTTTTCTACTGGATAGGTTACTGTTTGGATATAGGACAAACATGGGATTCAAGATCTTGGGTATTTTATGTATTCTAATATTTTATTTTGTATTACTTATAGAATGGAATTTAGTTACATTCCATCATGTCATTACATTATCCCATTACTATTTTTGGTATTATTCAGTTGGATTTATTGTTGTTTTTTCCACTGTATCATATTGTTTAAATTATTAACACACTTAGATATTTATTTATTTATTTATTTATTATTTTTGTTATAGGTTTATTTCACTATGTTGTAACTTTGTTACCAAGGGGTAAAGTCTCTCCACTATACATATCATTTATAGACCCATTTTCTTTCCTATAAGATTTTGAAATATTTCCCTATATATTTTCATAGATAGGAACTAAGATAGCATGATATTCCAAGGCCCGGTGTTCCCAGAATTAATTTTATAAAAATATAAAATATGTTTTATTTTACATGCACATAGATTCATAAAGAAAATGGGATAACATTTAAAAGTAATCAAGGATAAAATAATATGAGACCACAGTTGAGTCTGAAACAAGATGCCTATGTTATGATCAAGCTAAATGGGTCGGTGCGGGGTGTTCAGATGTCATGACCTTTGGGTGATACATTTAGTTAAAATAAATATTATATTTATTTATTTTATTTTATTAACCTATTAAATTTCCTCTATAAATATATCGTTGTGGTTATTTTACTAGGGTTAGTCACATAATCTTTGGACAATTTAGCAATTACTCATTCATCCTCTCGTTGGAAAATTGGTTTCAAATGATGATAAATATCCAAATCGTAGAATATCAAAGCACATTCAACATAGTGACTGCTATTTATTGTTTGTGAGTTCTTTTTCCAATGAAGAGTAATTTAATCTCTAGGAAGGACTTTTCATTTCTGTTTTTTTCTTTATTTGATTAAATTTTTGAACATGATCAATCCCTTTCTTTGATTTGTGCCAATTAATGAAAATTACATGTTCACATGTATTGGAAACAAATTTTTTATTCAATGTTTCTCACCATAAATCTCTGAATTGTATTCATTGGACATGAAATAATGTCCAATGATTATTAAATCCTTTTTCTTGTTCTTTTCTCCCATTATTGTCTTATTTCTTCACTGATTAGCCTACATGGCCTCATTTTGATAAGGTTTGGTGATTCCAATCCCAATCGGACTCCCATATTCATAGCTGAATCATGTAAAAAACTTTATTATTTATTCCATGATAAAATTTAAGGGTTTTGTGAATTTTAAGTGATCATTTTGAGGATTGGAACTTGAATCAAAGGAGGAGAAACTTGGGTTCTCTGCGTGGTGCATGTGGGAAGTGACGAATAAAACAGATTTTATTTCCATCCATATGATGGATGGAAATGAGGAATGGAGATGAGATCCACCATTATTAGAGGAGATGATTCTGGTTTTGAAGATGGAAAACCCAGATATGAATCATGGATACCAGATCTATGATTCAATAAAAAATCCAATTACACATTGTGTAGTTTGTAAGAACACATGACATGTGACCCCTGTGTTATGGTGGCTAGGGGTTTGGGAAAATATAATTGTGGAATGGCATGTTAGCCACCTACACACAATGTATCTCTCCCTGGGTGGAGAGGCTATGTGGTGCAGCACATGGTCAAGACCCCGTTCAAGAGGGCACAGTCAGGCACATGCTATGTTCCATATTACTTGGCCATATCCCCAGGTACCATCAACACAACATGTAGTTCACCAATACACTATGTAATTTTACATTGGTTGGGAGTTTTGTGCATGAGAGAATGAAACCAACAAAAAATTTTGGACCACATGTCGTTTGGGTCTCTTAAATGCCATGTACCCCTAGTTTCATATTGAGAAAACATCAACCTCTCGTATCTACTTCATTTGGACTCGTATTTTGGCCCATGAGTGTCCTTCCTTGAGTGTTTTTTCAAATAGAATTTGATGATAGCATCTGTAGTGGATTCTTGAGATATAATAAGGGATGTCTTCAGTGGGAAGATTCTTTAGGCAATGATTGACTATGGAATTTAACTATTTGGATCACTATAGGATTTAGATTGGTACCCTACAGATGGGTTGGGCAAGGGTCATATGCATAACTATTGAGTGGGACCCTCTTACGGGGAAATTCATGGGTCCTATATCAACCTACTCATAGAGTGGATCCCTAATATTGGGATAGGGAATAGTTCCTTTATTTATCCACTGAGTGGAGACCACATGCAGTGACTGGTCATGGGTCTTCAACTATGGGATTGGCATCATTCATCTGGGATGGGAATTGATCTTCTATCTCTAATATAAGTAGAACCCACCAATAGAGATATGGAATGGGTTCTCTACTACAAGAGAGTAACCCTCTAGCTGGGATGGGAATGGGTCCTCTATATTCTATCTATGTGGTACCCTCTTGTGCTATCAGGGAATGGGTCCTCGACTACTAGAGTGGAACCCCACAATTGAGCTGGTAATGGATCATGTACAAACTAAAAGTGTGGAACCCTCTTACTTGGATATGGAATGGGTCCACTACCAATTCTTAAAGTGGAACCCTCCATCTCGGTTGGGTATGGGTTCTCTACCATTTACTTGAGCGACTCCCTCCCATGGAGACAGGATATGAGTCCTCAATATTAAGAGTGGAACCCTATTATCAGGACAAGGCATGGGCCCTCTATATATCAATTCATTTTAACACTCCATTTTTACCAGGGTATGGGTCCTCAACATAGATATTGTTTCCCCTCAGCTGTGAGGCACAATTGTGGGGAGTTTCTTGAATTACATTTTTTCAATGGGGAAGATGTGTGAGATGTTTTGCATCATTAATCAACTTATGGAACTTTTGGAGACACTTTTCCTGTGATGGGCTATGAGAGGAATATCCCATTCTTCCTAATTTAGGTTTCCAAGGTTTGAGAATATATATATATATATATATATATTTGAATCCATGTATTTTGATATATTACATTCTTGATTAGGGTTGTTATGTTTACCATCTATCTATTCCTATTCTGTCTCCTGCGCCCCCCTCCCCCCCCCCCTTCATCTTTTTATGCATCCTAATGGGTATGTATGTACTCACCCCTACATGGGTTTTTTCACATGTGTCATGTATTATACAGATGACGAACAGTTCAGTGGTGATTATAAAGGTTCTTTGCGATACTTGGTGCATTGGACCGTGTATGGTGGTCTGATCTTGGAGAGCAGAAGCTATGCTCTCTCAGTGATTTTACATTACATATTTTTTAGGTTGGGACATATTTTTATTTTTTTGTGTATTTTTTCCCTTTTCTTTCCAGTTGGAATTAGTGTACTCTAGTACACCTTAGAGGTTTTTCCTACTTTGTTTTTATTATAATTGTTGTATATTTTTATATTTATTCCGCTTCACTACTACATAGATAAGGGCTGTTATATTCCTTAATATAGGTTAGGTAAATGCCTCTCCATGTTAAATATTTCATTCGATGCTTATCGCTAGCCCCTGGCCTATGGAGGCGGTCTTGGGGTAGTTGCAGATACAGACCGACTGGTTTAGGCCATGATAGATTCGTAACAAATGTGGTTCTATATCTAGGATGGTGTTTAGATTAGTCCCCTCATAAGGATTTGGATGGATTTTAGAGAAATAATAGTGATGTGTTCTGAGTTCAACTCTCAAGAATGATAACCCAGCATTGGTGTGGTGACCGATGTATAATTCACTAGGACATCGGCTACCTTCATGTCAACTTAGAATACCGAGATATTGTTTACATAGATTAATGGTACCTACATCATATAGGCTTTAGTCTCTAAATTTCATTTTTAAGTCTACTATATTTTATATATATATATATATATATTCTCATCTGACAATGGTATGTATTGATTAAATTTTTTGGATGCCTCCACGATAACAACAAACCAGCTTACCAGTACCAGACTGTGACGATGATCTGATGAGTGATGAGGAATCATTTTATGGTCTATCCCTTGAGTTCATTCCTCTAGGTGTATAGGAACCATCACCCCCATGATTCATAAATATTATCATTCCATCTGAGTAGGATGAGGATGCACAAAAGCTTAGTGCACTTCGTGAGTTCCAAAGCCTGATGTCATTGAGGTTCTGCACCAAGAAATATCCCCTAGAAGCAGATGATTAAATTGATTCAGTGATCTATATTATTTATCTTATCCAAACTATATTGGATCAGGTTGTTTCTATAACATCTATCCTTTTCCATAGATCAGTTGGGCAGTGTCAAAGTCTTGTTACTTAGATACATGCTGAGTTAGAACAATTGTGGCCCGACTTCTAGTATTTTTTCTATGAGGGGTACTACCCTTCATGTTTGGAATCATTTCAAATTTTATAGGTTCTAGAGATATATAATAGAGGGATTAAATTGTATGAGTAAACTTCAATATTAATAGACCTTACATGGTACTCCATTTACATGATCTAGGATGGTTACTTCTGAGTATGAATGTTTGTTAAGGGACTCGACATAGAGATCCATTCTAGTATATTTTCTTTATAAATTCCCAACTATACTAGGGTGTTGGAGTAGGTAATAGTAATATATAAGTTCCTATAATAGTTATTCAATGCAGTTGGAGATGGAATTGGGAATCATAATGATGATTCATCTTCAACCACTCGTAGATGCAAGTTGATCAGATCTTAGTGTAAAATATCATCATATGATCATGCACAAGAATGTGTTTGGAGCCATCACGGAGCACTAGACTATCCCAAGTGGGGGTTTTTGTATGCTTGGGATGGGTGATGTCGCATATAAAGTGACTAACCAATAAGATGTGTTGAGGAGTGTAGGAAGATAGCTGATGGACTACCATGGTAGAGGTAGTTTCATAATCAGGGGTCTCTCAGGAGAGGACAGGGTGTCTACCAGGTAGGTGGAGTTGGTATAAAATCATGTGTAGCTCTAATAGGAGGTGTCATGGGTGGAAGATGATACTATGAGATACATCCACCCCCACCACCAAGCATCCCATGTCTGGCTCAGAGAGCTGGTGGTTGGTGCCAGTAATAGCTGAAATCTATGGAGTCATATAACCCAGCGACACATGAGATGATTAGATATATTATTTTTGTTAATTATAATCTTGAATCAGTATTAGTTAACACAATTTTTATTAATTACTTTATCTCTATACTCCCAGTGTGAGAGTTGAAGTTCCAAGTTGAAGCTCTAACCTAGCTACTTTGTCTTGAAGTGCCTACAATAAATGTTTCTTCTGTATCATTTATCTAATAGCAATGTGATCTATTGGTTTGTGGGGAGAGGTTCACATAGGACCATTAAGGCATTATAATGGAACCCAATGATGTTATCTTGGGTATTTATTGGTGATCCATGTTTCGATCCCATATTGATTATCACTACATATGAGTTAAATTCCTTCACATGGATGGGATGAGATTCTCTTTTATAGGTGGGGGAAATATCATTGCTCGGAAAGTGGGTGTTATGAGTAGGAGGCTACATCCCATCACACATAAATTGGGGATTATATCCCTTAGTACAATTGTCTCTTGAGGAATCTGTATTCATTTAGTTGTGGAGGAATTGATGGACATATTCATCAAGGATGTTTCGAGACAACCGCTGAGGTGGGAGATGGATTTGTGTGATAACTTGCATATTAGGAAAACTTTGATATCTTGTGATGCATATCAGATATCCCATACTAAGCATTAAGAGATGTGGTTGTAGTTAGAGGACCTATGGGATAAGGGTTTCATTAGACCTAGAGTGTCCCCTGAGCATCTCTAGTATTGTTTATAAAAATATGGGAAGGAGCTTGTGACTCTTCATTGATTATCATCACCTGAACCACGCCGTGATGAAGTACAAGTACCATTTTCTATGGATTGATGAAATATTTCACAAGTTTTGAGGAATGATGTGGTTCCAAAAGATTGATCTCAAATACTATTACCACTAGCTGGGTGTTTTTTAGGAAAATATCCGGAATCTAGAAATATGATGTCTCTATAGAAACTATGTGTTCCTAGAGATTCTTGTTGGTGTGACAAATCCCATCATTGTTTTTATGGATTTGATGAACTAGGTATTCAATAGTACATGGACATACTTTTGGTTCTCTTCATTCAATACATACTCATCTATTCTACATCATAAGAGGAATATATTGAGCACTTGAGGATTGTCCTGGAGTTTCATTAGGAGTTTCATTTTTATTTTAAACTCATTAAGTTCCAATTCTGGATTCATGAGGTTCAATTTATATAGAATATCATTTTAAGCATGGTTTATCCTTGGAACCTATGAAGATTTATGCAGTGATTTTTTGGGATCCACCATAGAGTGTGTTGTAGGTGTAGAGTTTTCTAATTGTGGTAGGGTACTATCTGAGGTTTGTTGAAGAATTATCTATGATAATATCACCTCCGACTGCATTTACATGGAAAGTGAATACTTTTACCTAGACTGGGTAGTTCTGAAGGGCCTTCAAGGAGCTGAGCCTAAGGCTGATGATTCACCCTTTGTAAAGAATACTGGATGAGGGTGCGGAGAGCAAAGTGTATTGCAATACCTTAGGAGCGGGATCAACTGTATGATGATATAGAGGAAGGAAATTATATCTTACATGTTAAGGAAGTTGAGACTCTATGAGAAGAACCATGTGACTCATGACCTATATCTATAATCAGTATTCTTTTTCACGAGGATTAATAGGCACTCTCTTCTAGGGGATCACTTTGTGGTTTACTCAGACAATCATAGTCTCAGGTACGACTTCATTTATTGAGAATTTAACCTAAGATAACAACATCGGAAGAAACTCCTACATAGAAATGTAGTTCAACATTTTCTATACTCTAAGAAAGGGAAACATGGTAAAAGATTGCTTTAATAGGAATTAATTGGATTTTTTGTTGTATGAGTCCTTTGAGAACATGGATTCTTTGTAGCTAACCATGGTTGAGAAGGAAAGTGGATATTTTCTTCAGTTGATAATGTGGAATCCTCCTTCTCTCAAGCATGTGAGAGAGTCCCAATTGTGATAAATTGGAAGTGAGGTCTTATGTGCCTAAATATCCCCAGAAGTTTCACCATATGGATAATCTGAAAGAGTTAATCACATCGTCCTTTTTTTGGGAGGATTGGTGCTCCCAAACTTGATGCCGAAGGAGGTTATGTAAGTGTTCTAAACCTCTCTCCTTTTTGTACAACTTTGTGTGGGGAAGATGTATAGAGACCATAATTAGTAGTTTTGGATATCTTCTATAAGATAGAGCGTGGATGATTTTGTCTCATGGTCCCTCTTCTTCCATCAGATGAAGGTTGAACACTAGGTTATGGTAGGTTTGTTGCGACCCCATGAGATACCAGAGTGGAAACAGGATAGCATATCCATGGGATTTGTGATAGGGATTATATGGATTTCAAAGGTCCATGATGTCATCTAGGTGTTAGTTGACTATCTCATGAAGTCATCACACTTCCTCTCTATCAAGGAGAAGATTTTAGTAGGGTTTTTTGGTAATATGTACATACTAGAGATTATTCTCCTTCATAGGTTGACCTTTAATTTTTTTCTTTGATCATGACATGCAGTTCACATCATGGATGTGGGGAGGCCTGAAGGACGAATCTAGGATCTAGATGAGGATGAGTACAACCATTCACCCCTATAAATATGGACATAATTATCACACTATACAAGTGTTGGGGAATATATTAAAGGATATCATGATATACATTTTCTAGATCTAGTAGGATCACCTGGCCATGGTAGAGTGTGCGTAAAATAGTATCTACCACTATAATATTGTCATGTCACCTTTTGGGCCATATAATAGAGACCATAAAGGTCACCCTTGTTCTAGATAGATATTGGTCAGTAATCTCTTGTGGGTCCAAACATGGTGCAATTGATGATGGTGAAGGTTCAAGTTATCTTTGAGTGGATAAGGACAGCTCAGAGTAGGAACATATCTTAAACAGATTGATGTCATCTGCCCTTATATTTTGAGTAGGGATACCATATTTTCCTAAGAGTATCTCTATGATGGGGATTGTGTAGGATTGGCTAAGGATTTAAGTTATCCCCAAGGATCATCTAGTTTTTCGAGATCTTACAAAGGGTTGTTGTGGTTGATTACCTCCTCTATCTACCCCAAAAGTTGGAGTGGGTGCACATTGTCTTCCTTGTGTGGAGGTTGAAGAGATAAGTGCATGGTCCCATGCTTGTCATCGATTACGTAAAGATGGATAATGAGGATGGAGACACTTTTGTAGATCACTCATTTTAAATCATAAAATGGAAGGAGAGGATCCTTCATTATTGGAAAATCACCTTAGTTCACATGTTGTGGAAACATGGGAACATGTTGGACAACTCCTTCAAGTGGGAGAACAAGATAGAGGATCAGTATCCCTTTTTTTTGTTTAGTTTCTATTTATTTGTATGAAAATATTAAAGGATGTAAGAATTTAAACAGTTATAATTTTCCATGTAAGAATCTAAAATATTTATATATTTTTTTTGAGCTAGGAGATGAGATGACAGGTGGCTCTAAGGCCTTGTGTGCCAGGAATTAATTTTATAAAAATATCAAATAAGTTTTATACTACCCACACACAATTTAATAAAGAAAATGTGATAGCTATAAAATAAAATATCAAATCAAAAATATGATACCATGGTTAACTATAGAAATTGATTTTTACACTATTCATGACCTAAAATGGTTCGGTGTGGGGTGATCAAATATTACGACCATTGGTGGGGGCATTTAGTTAAAATAAATAATTAAATTTATTTATATTAATTAATTAAAAAAATTCAGTTCATCTATAAATATATCATTCTGGAGATTTTCCTACGGTTTGGAACATAATCTTGGGACTGCTTTTCAATGACACCTTCCTCAACTCATTGGAAATTTGTTTTCAAATGACAACCAAACTACAAATAGATTTAGATCAAAGCACAACAAGCACAATGACCCCTATCAATAATTGGTGAGTGTGTCCTTTAATGAATAATGATCTAATATCTAGGTAAGAATCAACATTTTTGTATTATACCTCATTTTATAAATTTCTTGAATATGATCAATCCCGTTCTTTTACTAGTGTCAATTATGGACAATTTCATGCACCCAAGTATTGAATATAAATTATTTATTTTTTGTTTCTCACTCTGGATCTCCAAATTATATCCAGTTTCCAATAACTCTTGGAATCTATTGTTAAACCCTTTTCAAGTTCTTTTCTCCCTTAATTATTCATTTTATTCACTAATTGGCCTAGGGGTCCTCGTTGCAACATTACCGGGTGGTACCAAGCTCGATCAGACTCCTGTATTAGCAATAGAATCGCATATGGTGAATGGATTACTGAATCTAGGATGCTATTGAGGGGTTTTTTAGTTTAAGGTTATCATTATGATGATCGAAACCTTATCCAAATTTTGAGTGGCATGGGTTATGTGTGTAGTGTGTGTGGGATGTGAAAAATAAAAAACATTTGGTTTATAGCTACCGAATAGAAGGATATAATGAACAATAATGAGATCCATCATTATCAGAGTATACAAGTACATATTCAAATGTTGAATGATCGAATAAAAATCACAAATACTGGATCAAAAATTCAAGAAAAATCCCAACTACACACCGTGTAGTTTAGAAGAACACATTGTATGTTACCCCTATGCTCCAATGTCAATGATTTGGAAAAAATATTTGGATGGAACCACATGTAGGCCACCTATAAACAATGTATCCCTCCCCAAGTGGACATGTCGTGTTGTGGATAACACAAGAAAGACACCATGTGAGAGGATATGATCAGACACACACTGTTTATAGAAGTACATGGAAACGTCTTAGTGCACTCCATGTAACATAGTACACAGACATGACCAACATGACCCAGATTGACCCCTTGTAGATTGAACACATAATGTAGCCAACCTAATCATCATGTAATTATATATGGGCTAGGAGTCTTGCATTGGTGAGGACACAACCAAGTGAAATATTTGGATCATGTGTCATGTGGGTCTCCTACACACCGGGTACCCCTAGTTTTCTTTTATGGAAACCTCAATCTATCATATCTCTTACATTTGGACTCAGATTTTGACCTGATAGTATCATATCCTGATTTTTTTCCATTTGTAACAATATGATAGTCTCTTTAGTGTATTTTGGGATATGAAGTGATATGTTCCAAGTGGGATGATTATTTAAGAGACTATCGACAGTAGTAATTATCATGAAGGATCACCAGGGGATTTAGAGTGGCACCGTCTAGATGGGATGTGTGTTGGACTCCTACATATTTGTAGAGTGATACAATCTTATGGGGCAGGGAATTGGTCCTCTATCTTTAAACTACTAGAGTGTCACCCTATTACTAGGATTGAGAATGTGTCCTCTATATATTTGCTAAAGTGTAAACCTCTTACAGAGGTAGGGAATGGGTCCTCTATTGTCTCTTATATTAGAAAATTACAGATAGGATGGGTATGGTTCCTCTAAAATTTACATTAGTGGGACCCTCCTACAGAGATAGGGCATGCATCCTCGACCTTTAGAGTGGCACACTTCTGTCGGTCCAGTGCATGGATCCCCTAGCTATTTACTGATTGGCATCATCATGTTGTACCATATCAGGTGTACTTTACCTAGAAATCATTTCACCATGACCAAGTACCATAATGGAGAGGTGTGTATTTACTTGTATATTTTTAGTAGGTAGATGCATGATATGTTGGTCATCATTGATGGTCTTTTGGAACTGATATAGACTCTTTTCTTAGGTTGGTCTATGAGATAGAGATCCCTTCTCTCTCATTAGGGTTTCTTTTTCATGAGAATATATATATAAATATATATATATATATATATATATATTGTATTAATTTGTAATCTCTCTATTTTTGTTTATCCATTAAGTTTCTATCTATTCATATTGTATCTCGTACTTCACCCCCCCCCCCCCACACCTTCAGCTTTTGGCGCATCGTACTATGTATGTATATACTCACCCCTGCATGGGTTTTTTCCACCCATGTCATGTATTATGTAGATGATGGATAGGTTAGGGGTGACTACATCAGATCTTAGTTATACATGGTTCATTGGATCACATTTGGTGGTCAGAGTTTGAAGATAAGGAAATTGACTCACTTAGCACTTTTACATTACAGTTTTTTAGGTTGGGACATCTTTCTGGCCGGGAGGGTATTTTTCCCTTTTCCTTTTAATTTAAATCGTCATATTCTTGTATACCCTAGAGTTTTTTCATGCCTATATTATATTCTTTATGTTTAATATTTTTATATTTATTCCTCTTCACCTATGTATTGAGTTTTTCGAGAGTGTTTATTCAAGTAAAATAGGTAAATTACTCCCCATGTTAGATATTCCTTTTGATTATTTTTTGCATCCCCATGCCTATAGAGGTTGGCTTGCGGTATTTTCATATAGATCCCATTTTGGTCGATTCATGACATATCATACCCCTACATGTAGTCAGAATCCTCTGGAATATGAGGACATACACTTGAGGTCTCATAACCAACCTGTTTCAACCACATGAGAGAGTGATGGATCGGGGTGATGTTACAATATGGTATTGGAGAACGCCATGTTTCTTTTCTATATCATTACTAATTAGTAAAATGAGACAAGTATGTGATAGTATTTAGTAATGATCTTGTTCATGGGAGCAGCTAAACCATATATTAGGGAGAATATGGGTGCCTAGGGATGAGATTAATATTCCTGATGTTTTCTTGAAACCATTGTATATTATTTCACCTTAGGTATTTCAAATGTTGTGTGATACTTAGGTTTATTGAGATCTATATTCATGTACCATTACAGTGTGAGATGATTAGGTATGAATAATGATAGGTACATGGGGAAATATTCTGACACTCATGGTTCATGATAGGGGCATATTTATATGTTGGTGATATATTTCTTATGTTTAATATGATATGAGATATATGTTATACCTGATAAATGAAATGAAAAAATCTATTATGTAATGATAAATCATATATTTATACATGTTTAGAGAAACTAAGAGTCATAGGATCCTTGTTGTAGTAACCTTTTTAGGTTGACCTTGTTGTTATATCCAGTTCTCTAACCTGTGCATTTGTCTTGTAGAGATACTTACACCTCATCATCTTCAAATTGAGTGCCTTGATAGGGTACATTATCACACTCTTAATGCAGCGAAGTTATGTCTTCTTATATTTCCTTAGGATCTGATATATGTTAAGCTTCATGAAAATTTCCTAGGGGTCATGAAATCTGTGGAAATGGAGAATATTCATACGTACTTTTATTGAATGAGCTAACAATAGAGTTTCCTGTGCAACATCTGTCGACGTTCACTGGGGTGGGAGGCCCCCATGTAGCTGATCTCTGAATTACATTAGTCTAGATGATCATCAATCACATTAAGACACCCAAAGATATAAGGTTGAATCTTGGTACATATATTCTTCATGGACCAACCAATCATTAGTGAGATATTCTATAGAAAACTAGGAAGCAAGAGTAGTTATCATGTTAGTACCTCGAGTTGAAGTTCTCAAGCCACTATTATCTAGATAAATTGAGGGATGAGAATTCTCTTGAGATTATGAGTCTCACACAATAGGGAATTTCATTTTTGGACTATTCTAGACATTTAATATAATTGTAGTTATTTGCGCCATCTATAGTAGATGATGAGATCTCTAGGGTGAGACATTTCCAAGATGGTCTTATATATGAGATTAGTTCATATGTGAATTTTTTTTATAAGTTTTTAGGACTTGATGATCTAGGTACTCATCAAAAAAATAATCTAAGATAAACCCCATGCAATTTCCAAGTTGTTTCAACATGATGGATTGGGATCTTTTCTTCGAGGAAAACCATATCCAGACCTTGTTCCATTATAGATATGTTAGTGTGGTGAGTTTTTTCACAAGTGTACCCAATTTTCATACTGAACAGTTGGGAGTCATATAGAATGTATATTGGGCCATTTATATATGATCTATATGAAATTTATGTAGTAGACTAGAGGAAGGGGATAAATACATGAATCTATGTTTGAGAAGGGCTCAACTACCCCTCCATGGGAAGGTAGCTGGTGTTTTAATAGTCGTTCAGGCTGAGGTAGGGGACATGGTACCCCAGTGCTAGATTAACAGTAACACTCATAGGTAACAACACAAGGGAGTAAAACTAGAGCATAGGGTATAGGGTTTCTATAGATTCAACATATATAGTTTACTCTAACTGGTTATGATGAACGACCTTCTAATGTCAAAGGAATTATTATTTTATCCTCAACATTAGATTTTGTTTTGTTTTACATAGGAGGATCACTTTCATTTTTATGAACACTTTATTTGAACAATTTTGGCTTGATTGTTGAAATTATGTAAGGTTATTTAACCATAGATACACTATTGGGGGTTCTATAGAAAATCAAATGTTGGAATATGTGTTCTTTAGATATTGGTGGTTATCGATTCTTTTGGGAACCGTTTGTAGAAGAAATTACAGGATTCTATGTTATTATTGGTATGGATTGGTTAGTCCTAAAATAGGATTATATCAATTATTTTTAGAGTATAGTTACCTTTTTACATCATGAAAGAGGCATCTATTCCCACCAGGGTGAGTGGGTTCATTAGACTGGTTATATAGGACCAATTCAATATAGATTGGATTGTCTCATGGATAATATAGTTGGAATTTCTCTAGAAAATGGTGTAATATAGAATGATTGGTTTTTTTCTATGGGTATAATATTTTTTTGTATGTTCTTCTTGATGAGTTATATGGATTACTGCCCGAGTGGGAGATTGAGTTCCCAGTCGAGTTGGTGACAGGAGTATATCTAGTTTTTATTCCACCTTAATGAATGGAAATATCATTCTATTGGGAGTTAAAAATCTAGTGTGATGATCTGGAAGATAAAGGTTTCATATGGCATGGTAAATGTCATTGAGTTACTCTTGTTCTCTTACTTAAAAGGATAGTGGTACATTGTGCATGCTTTTGGATTATCGATGTTTGAACCAGATGACATTAGAAGAACCGGTATGCTCTTATGCACATTGAAAATATCTTCTATCAGCTGAGAGGTGATAAGAAGTTCTCTAATATCGATTTGGAATTAGCATGCCAAAATATGAGGTTGAGACCACCAAATATACCTCAGATAGATTTTAGGAGAATGTATGGATTTTATGAGTTTGTAATGATGTTGTTTGGGTTGACCAACACACCGGTGGTGTTCATGGACATAATGAATAATATATTTCATCCTTTTCTGGAGCAGTTTGTGGGGATTTTTGTTGATGATATAGTATTGTACTTCTAGTAAGCAGATGATCATTCCCAACATCTTGACATCATCCTGAGTACCTTGAGTGCGCATCAATATTATTTCAAGCTAACCAAATTTAGTAAATGGATTGATAAAGTGAACTTCTTGGTCCATTTCAACATAGAAGATATAGTGTTTTTGGAACTACGGAAAGCTTTAGCTGTGGTATTTTGGGTGTATCCCAATAAAATCTTTCAAAATAAAATATTTCTATGTTAATTGGGTTATTATCAGCACTTTATCTAGGACATCTCTTATCTAGAATCTCTGGTGTTAGGGCTAACCAAAAAGGGAGTGGAGTTTTTTTTGTCAGAGTCATGTGATAAATATTTTAAATAATTTAGAGGTAGGATTTCCTTAGCACAAATCCTCGCTTTTCATGTTCTGTGTAATGTATTTACAATATACTAAGACACATCCAGAGTTGGATTCAAAAAAGTTATGATGTAAGAGGATCGAGTGGTTGCTTATGGATCCATGCAATTGATACATCATGAGAATAATTACCCTACTCATGATATGGAGTCAAGAGAAATATTACATACCTTGAGAAGTTGGAGATATTTTCTTATGTTCTAGAGGTTTTTTGTTTAAAAAAACCACACAAGACTAAGGTATATATTTTCTAAGTGGGATCTAAACCTTCAGTAGAGGTGGTGGGCCAAGTACGTACAGTCTTTCAAATTCGAATTGGATTATACACAGGTAAAGGGAAATGTTATTGTCAATGCATTGAGCTAGAGGATGATGAAAGAAGAAGTTCCAGATTTTTATGAAATGTGGTGGATGATGGCCCTCTTTAGAGACATGTATCTAGATGTTTATGAGTACTAGGGTCTAATAAATCTAACATCGACATCTATTATATCCATTCTTTTGGACCTAATGAAGACTTATTTGTTATCTAATTCTAAGGGATTAATGCAAAGAGAAAAAAAATTTGGTAGGGATACATCATCAGTATGGTATCTTGGTATTGGCAATTATCTTCTTCTATGTGGCCAAGTATAGGTTCTTATGGTCCTACGCAAGAACAAAATGAGGGAGTTTAATGTATCTAGTGGACTGGTACATCTAGGTTTAAAAAATATGATTCATGGTATATATAGATAGTATTTGTGGTTATGAATGAAGAAGAATGAAGAAAGATTTTTGGTGAGATGTTTCACTTATCAATAGGTGAATTGCAAGCATCAGATGCATGTTGGTACTTTTCATCCTTTTCCCATTCTTGAGTGAGAATGGGATGATGTCACTATATATTTTATGACATGAATAACCAAGGATTCCAGTTAGAATTATTTTTATGGGTTATTTTAGATCGATTGAAGAAGGAAGTCCACATCATACCTATCAAAGAGACCATCATAGTTGATGATCTGGACTATCTTTACCTGTGTGAGGTAGTTTAGATACATGGTGTTCTGAGGACTATAATTTTAGAAAGATATCCTCATTTCAAATTGTGTTTCTGTAAAGGTCATTAGATTGATCTAGGATCATAGTTTCTTTTCAGTAAGACTTATCATCCATAGAATAATGGTCATTCTCAAGGGATTATTCAGTTTCTGGAGGACATGTTACGAGCCTATTTTTAGATTTTGGTGGTTCATAGGATCAATATATGGAACTCATGGAGTTTTTATATGACAATAGCTTCTAAGAATCAATAAAAATGTAACCTTTTAAGAATTCATATGGAATTCCATGTTGTTCGCCTCATTTTTTGTTGGAGGTAGGTGAGTCAGCACTTGTTGGGTATAGTATCATGTAGGAGATGTTTTATCTTGTTTAGTTGATTAGGTAGTTGTTGGTGACCTTACAAAGTATGTTGAAATCCAATATTGAATATCAGATATGACCTCTATAGTTCTATGTTTGTCATTTTCTTTTAATTCAGGTGTCACCTAGATTAAAGACAAATCATCCTCATGGAACTTTTAAAACGTCCCATTTGTGAGATCGATCCTAGGATAAGTGGTTATGCCTTGTTTTCATTTAATTCCTCTTTCGTATCCGTCCATTGCAGTGTCATATTTTTACTTTTTGTGTAATTGGTTTTGATCATGATCAATTTTGATCTAGGTACCCCTTAAAATCTTTTACGCCCTTATCTTTTTTGGTGATTTCTATTAGAAGCTTTGCATTCTTCACCAGTAAAGGTGGGGATCTGTATATTACCCCTATGTTCTGATTTTGAAATTTGTAAGAATATTCAATATTGTGATTATGGTAATGTGTCTGGGAAATAATTAATTAATTGAATGAAATAATGATAATCCAAATATGGACTCTTTGTTGGATCCCATTGGATTCAATAGATTATGGACATGGATTTTGGCTACCTTTTGGGTGAGATAACCATTGAAAAAAATGAATTAGAAGTGGATTGCTTATTATTTTATCATGACATGTGATTTAGGTGATCTCTTATTATATATTTTCATTGGAAAATTGCTTATTTGATTAATTAAAATAAATGGTAAATTGAAATAAAAATGGTAATGATAAGAATTAACCATTTGGACTTATTTTTTCATATTGTGATATGTTTACTATTGTGATATGAATTTGAGACCCATTTTTTAATGCTTATATACCAGGTTTTGACCCTAACAAATGTTTTAATGATAATAAAAATTTTGAGACTGAAACATGTTGAAATTATTATATATTGGTTTTTGAACCTGGAATATGTTTTAATGCATATATATCATGTTTTTACCCAAGAACATGTTGTAATGAATATATATTATCCTATTACCTAACACATGTTGAGAAGTTTATATAGATTTTGTCACTTGGTGATTGATTATATCATGGGTATATGGTTATGGTTGGCATGGTTTTGATTCATGATCAGAGACATTTTGGTATAGCGTTGAGGTAAGTTATTTTTTACCATAGTTATATGGTTGTGGTTGTAATGGTTATGAGACATTCGTAGAGATATTCTGGCATGGTGCCAAAGAAATTTGTTGTTGTATTTTATTAATTATTAAATTAAGTAACACGCATGCTTATCGCTTTTTTACATACACTTCTTATCAGACTGGTTTTTTAGACATGTTTGTGTTAAGCTACTAAGTTATACTCACACCCTATTCAGGCCATCGTTTGGAACCCGATAAGATTATGTGGATGTAGTATTGGACAAGGTTAAAGTACCTTGTTGTTGATGGTTTAGTTATAGGATGGTATAGAATTTGGAGATGGTAGTGATATGGGATTTAAGATGTTTTTTTTTCAGTTTTCTTGTCTTTTATTTCTTATCACTTCTATCATGACATCTAGATACATTCCATCATGTCATTACATTATCCCTTTATTATTTAGTAGATTATTCAGTTGAATTTACTGTTGGTTTTCCAATATATCAATTTTTCCACTATTTCCGCACTTTGATATTTATTTATTTGTTTATTTTTGTTATATTTTTATTTCATTTTGTATTAACTCTGTATCCAGGGGTATAGTATCCCCAATATAAAAATCACACCCCCACTGCTAGTCAGAATCCTCTGGTGTATAGAGAGGCGCACTTGAGGTCTTGTAAGAAACCCATTTTAGGCATGTGAGAGAGTTTCAAATCAGGTTGGTTTACAAGTTTTCTATGGTATATAGTAGTAAGAACCCTATCATTTTATAATTTGATAATATTGAAATGGTTCCTATTTAAAAATATCCAAGGCCACACTAATGGATATAGAATATACTCTTAAAGTATTAACTCTTGAGGTATTTTTCTCATATATGTGAAGTTATAGTAAAACAATTTTTTAGATATGAAGAATTCGTGGACCCATTGATTAAATAATTATCATATAAGAATCATGAGTATCAAGTATGAGCTAGCAGACTAAAGGTTGTGATTAGTTAGATCTAGTGCAAGTGGGATTCTGTTGGATTTGGTTCCTCAGATCCATCTTCTATATACATTATGATTATCTGTATTCATAGTTTTTAATGTGAATAAAATACTTATGAAATCAGGATTTTTATTCTATATCACATAGTATGTGATAATACCCTATGAGTAACATTAATACTAGAAGGTCATTTCAGTTCCCCGTTATGTTGAGAACCCAAAAAAGTCATGATAATAATATTAAAATCATGTTCTATATATGGATAAAATCATTTCATGTAAACAAATGATATAAGATATCAGGGGTGGTTACTTGTATGAATTTGGGGAATCTTATCAAGGTGTACGCCCTTGGTAATATCCAATGTTGGTGTTTATAATAACAAGAACATCCGGTAGAAAATACCCATTTATATGTTTCTTGGATATTCTATCTGTTGATGTTTGTTCTAATCATTAGAATGTATTATTATAATAATAAAATATTATGAATCACATACATTGATGTTTATGGAAAACCATGATTAAATTTTTTATCAGTGAAGTAGTATGCATTCGGTGAATCATGGGGAATATTACATTAATGAATAAAAAAATGGTGTTCCTTTCTTTTCTTTAATGAAAGTTGAAATCTCAGACCCTTTGATGGAAACGATATAACATAAAAAAAATCTATGGCCATGTGTTCTGTGGGAAAGTTCAATTCCATAAATTATAGAACAATCATACATAGATCACATAGTTTTATGACACCACCATGAAACCTACTTGATTATAGATAAAAATATAAATGGAATATATAACATTGTAAGAGTGTGTATGAGATTTCAAGAAAAGACCCAGACCCTAGAAGCCTAGAGTCGGTTTTTACATTATTACATTTGCTTATTATATAAGGAATAACATCTTAAAGGACTAGCCAATTTATCATTTTTGGAAACCAAATTACATACTTGAAACTTACATTACAATTTAAATTATAAAATTGAACATAAGGAATCCTTTGAGAACACCATTATTCCCCTAGCTAAGCCCTTCATATGAGACATAATATACATCTTAGAATCTAGGGGAAAATAAAACATAAGAAATGGGTGAGCTTATATGCTTAGTAAGGGTAAGGGAATAATAGAAGATATTTAAAATAATCAATTACAAACATTAAGGTAAGGTGTATAACTGACACACGATCCATTTAAAAATAATCTTGAGAGAAATATGGAAAACATAAATAAAAATCAAATAATTCTATATAAACAATCACATTGGAATTCTACTAATTTAATAATCACATGGAGTACTAATAAATAATCTCATAATGAGGGAATGAATAATGCCAAAAATCATAAGAATATCATCAAGTATTCGACCATGATACCATACATAAACAGGTATGGTATCAGTGAATATCCATATAGATTATCTCATGAGACTTATCGAGGCATTGAGTGGTTATATTAGGGCCCCCCATCACATACTATGTCAAATGCATTCCTATTATGAAGGTAGTTAAACATAATCAATATAAACATTCATATTGAAAATGTATCATATGAAAATGAATACATTAACCATAAACCGTGAATGGTATCAAAATAGAAAATCCACAGTCAAATTTATCATATACCCATAAAAATGTATTTTGGATGGTATGATAAGAGATCAATCTCAATTAAGTATAATTTCAAAAAATGGATGTTGAAATAAATGTAAATACCATAATAGAATCATTAAAAAATTATTGAGATAAATACCCTGATATACAATGAAATCATTTATTTAAAAGACATGTAATTATAATTGAAAAACATTTCATTGAAAATAACCTTGTAATCATGTAAAAGAGATTCAAAAAACTAATGGTTCATGATGGTGGTAAAATAATCCCTTTCCTTGTAAGTTAAAAACATTCTTCTCATAGTTTCTCTCAAAAGGTCATAAAGTATCTCATTTGGAAAACAAAAAACAAAAGATTCCTTTCTAAACATATTATAAAATGATAAAAATGGGTAAACAAATCTTAAACAATCATAGGATAATAGTAAAAAACTGAATTTTTTTTATGAAACATGGTCATGGATGAAAATATTACCCATTCGAGACTTAAACATAAAAAATCTAGAATAATAATGACACTGTGAAATAACCCTTACCTTTTACATTACATTAGTTGAATGTGCTTTAAACTGCTATGTAATGGTTTAAAGAATTTTATTAATTTATACCATAATGATTTTCAAATTTATTATATTATATGTGATCTTCTTATATCATTTTGTTAATAATATTTCCCAGTTATCCTTGTTTTGGATGTTAAGTACTTCATTTTCATATGCATGTTTTGTCATGTAAGTGTTGTTTATTATGCATAGTAAATATTTTCTTCATCTCTGTAATGATATTACATTCATATATATTATATATAATGATTAAAAACATATCTTATAATCATTCATAAATGGTTAACTTGGAAACTGAATCACATTGCATCGTTGAAACGATATGTCGTATGTACGCACGAGCGATGGTATCATTACATTAATGGTGAAAGGGTAAACAATTAGATCTTATATTAATTATAAAAAAATAAATATAACATCATATTTATTATTTATATCTATTATATGCATAATTACACCCATCCAAATAATTATTTTATGAAAAACAAATTACACCATGGCGTCGAGATGGTATGTCATGCGTATGCACGTGTGGTGATTTTGCTTTTCATAGGATGGATAAAGGTGGAATATGGTTATACCATTATCATAATAACAAATAGGCATATATATGATACTTTATTTGTTACATAATAATTGAAAAAACGCATTTAGTGTAAGTATAAGAAGAAATGAACTTGAATGTGTTGGTAAAAGTGATTACCTCTTTGTTGGCATACATCCTTTAGATCTCTTATTAAGGGATATAAGGTTGGTATTTTTATAATTCAAGGATATCCAAAACATGTTTAAAGATTTTTTTAGGATAATTTGGAAAGTTTTGGTTGAGGTGGATGGATCAAAGTGGTGTGAGTAAGTGATTGAGGAGGTACCCTTTTATAATTGAGGTAAGGGAGACTTTTAAAAACTCTAAAAATATTTAATTAATATAAACTAATTTTAAATTCTAAATGGCTCCAAAGGAAGTTATTTTAAATATCATATAATTTTTTGTATAAATACTCTCTAAAAATAAATTTTATACAATCTTATGTCACATTATTTTCATTATCTTTTCTTTTTAACCCTTATTTGAACCATTAAACTCTAACCGTGACATCATGTATTATAACTCTTTGAATGTTAATATAGTAACTATAAAATTCCAAAATACTTTAAATGATTAATTTATAAAATATTAAAATTTATAACAATATTTTTTCAAAATTTTATATTTTTAGGAATTTTATATCATTTAAAAAATTATTATTTATTTTAATATAACATTGATGACAATTTTGAAACTATTCATTTCACTCACTTTTAAAAAAATAAATAAAACAAGATATATTCTAAAAAACACTTCTAATATATCCCTAACATGTTAAATTAGTTTATAAAAAAATTAAGGCAATAAGTGTGTCAAATTATATTTATTTTAATATTTTTAAAATCATATATTTGATATTACCATTAATTAAATAATTATTGAGTCATCACTATGTAATCATTTAAGGTAATTATTTATTTAAAAAAATTAAAAATAAATTATTATGTTGATGATAAAAATTTGATATTTGAAATGAATATTTATCATTGAATATTTGTTTTCAATAACCACATATTAAAAATATAATACTTAATAATAATATGATTGTGGCGTATTTGTATTTTCATAAAAGAAAATACAATAAAAACATTAATTTCATCCAAGTGGCTCCAAGTGGCCATAATATCATCCCAAGGATTATTTTTGTCAACAATAACTCATCCAAAAAAATTAAGACAGGTTTTTGGGTAATTTTATAATATTTATAATATTATTTTTACCCTTAATTACTCGATTTAACATTAACCATGTTAATAATAAATTACAAAAAAAATATTCAGAATGTCCAAAAAAATCCTATTTACATAATTTTTACCCACTAATTAAAAACATGTAATCCATTTTTCTAAATTCAAAACATATAATTTTCAGTAATTAATTTTAATTGAATCTCATTGTTGGAATGAGAAACAAGAGGTTTAATTTGAAAATGATCAAAGGATTTAAGTGTTCTTATATTCAAATTCAACATGAAATTGAGTTTAATGAACTAAATTGGATTAAAAGATAAAAAATTACTCTAATTGCCATTAAAACCAATTAATAATATAATTTAATGCAATAAATTATTTAAATAAAAAATTTCTTGTCAATTAAAATGCAATATTTTTTCATTGTTCATCAAAACATGAAACTTATCGAAAAATAACAAAACTTAAAATTGAGTAAATTTTCAAATAATTATTTAAAATAAATAGTTTATCTTATCAAATAGAAATAATATATTTTTCATGATCTATATTTAATACAAGTGTGACGTTAAAAGGTGGTAAAGCTTATTTCAGAAAAAATACAACATTTTAATGAGTAAAATTGGATTCATTCTTATATTATACCTATAAAATATTTTGGATGAATTTCAAAACATTAAATATATAAATTTCATAATTTCTTTAATATTGTTCATTACTTCTATTTTAATGACTATGTTATAACTATCATTTGTTAATAAATCGTGGTATGTTCGAATTTAGTGTTGTATGAAACACAAGATATTAAATATATTTAAAAAAGAAAATGCTTTATAAAATCATGGGGTGTTACATTATTCCCTCCTTCAAATCGTTTCATCCTAGAATTTCTATAATATCACCTCATAAAAATATTGTGTAGTTCTTCATCACAATTTCATTTGGTTCCCATGTTGCCTCTTCAATTTCATGATTTTTACACAGTACCTTTACCAGTCGAGCCATCAGATTCCTTGAATCTTATTCTCTTATATCAAGAATCTAGATAACATTTTCCAAGTATGATAAATCATGGTCCAATTCTATTTCCTCATAAGTGAGAACATTTTCTAGGTCTAGCATGAACTTTCTTAGTAAAGAGATATAGAACACATCATGAATGTTAGAAATGTTAGGTGGTATTTCTAAAGTATAATCCTTAGATCCAATTAGTTCTAGAATTTCAAAACATCTGATGTACCTAGCGCTTAAGTTTCTTTTCATACTGAATCATATAACAACCTTCCATGGAGATTCCATCTAGAAAACAATATTTCTCACTTGAAATTCCAAATCCTTCCTTCAATTATCTACAAAGTTATTTTTCCAACATTGAGATTCTTTGATATGGGTTCAAATATTCTTCACATTTTTCATTGTTTTCTCTAAGGGTTCTTGTCTTATAATCTTCCATTCACCAACTTCATCCCAATAACTTGGGGTATTACATATCTTTTCATATTATTCATTATATAGTTCCCTTTGAATACATGAATAGAATATATTCTTATAGGAAAATTCTACTAAAATAAAATATTGATCCCACATACCTTGAAATTCAATTGAAAGAGAAATAATCATGTATTCGGCATTTTGAATAGTCATTTTTTATTTTCCATCAGTTTGAGGGTGGTAGGAGGTACTCAAATGAAGTTCTGTATCAAGTACCTTCTGAAGACTTTTCTAGAATTTTGAGGTAAAATGAGGTTCTCGATCAGACACAATCAATATTGGTTCCCCATGAAATATTATAAATTCATTATTATAGATTATTTCTGTGTGTTCAAGAGGTAAATCTTCTCATATGAAAACAAAATGGGTTGATTTGATATGGTGATAAAAAATAACCCATATCGCATCATTTCTTTTAAGAGTCCTTAGTAGTCCAATGATAATTTCAATCATAATATCATCCCATATCCACATTAGTATAGGAAGAGGTTTCATGAATCATCTATGATGTCGTCCCCCATCCTTAACCACTTAACAAATAGGAAATCATGATACCTAGTGAACAATTTCATTCTTCTTATTACCCCACCCAAAAAAATAATTCAAATGTATATACATCTTAGTGCCACCAGGGTGTATAGAGAAATTTGAGCTATCAACATCAACTAATAATTACTTTATTATATTGGGTATAGAGGGAAGACAAAGCCTCTTCAAAAATTTCAAAATTCTATCTTCGTATATGAACTCTAAAATTTTTTCATTATTCACAACGTTAATTTTATTTTGGAAATTCTCATCATCAAACTGAGAACTTTTATCCCTTCCAATAATGATAGTTTGGAAATCATTTGAAAAAGTAGTGATGTTTAAACTTCCTTGATAATTCCCATATCCATATTTATTAGATCCGTAAACATAGGAACCCTTTCAACTATCATTTTGTTTAGAACTCCATGATCCTTCTTACTCAATGCATCTTTCACCTTATTTTCCTTCCATGGGTGGTAGTGTATTAAACAATCATAATCTTTAGTTTCTCAATCCATATCCTTTTTCTCGTGTTAATTTCTATCTATGAGAATATATATTTCAAAATCCTATTATTTGTATATATCTCATATATTTCACCATTGATATAGAGTCACTATATCATAAAAAAATATTACAGCTGCAAACTCAAGATCAAGAGTTGGATAGCTTTTTTCATTAGTTTTTAACTACCTGGATTCATATACAATAACTATATCATTATGCATAAGTATACAACGATTTCCATTCCTTTATGCATCACTATAAATCCCAAATCCACCGTTTCTCGATGGTATTCTATATATTAGAACATTGACCCATCATCTCTTCAATTCTTCAATAAATTCTTCACATTCTTTTGTTCATGTGAACATAACCCCTTTATTTGTGGGATAGGTTAATAGGTTATCTTAATGGGAAAAATTATAAATGAAATTCCAACAGTAACCTCCTAAACCAATGAATCTATGTACCTCAATTTTGATCATTTTTATATCCCATCCTTGGATTGGATTTTTCTTTACATGATATATAGGGATTCAATCCTTAGAGACAATATAGCGAAGAAAAGAAATTTGCTAAAGCCAGAATTCAAACAAGATAAATTTACTATATAACTATTTTCTTTTGGGAGCTCAATAATTATCTATAACTAATTATGATGATATTCATAGATTTTAGAATACAGTAGAATAACATCAATGAACATCACAAAAAAATAATCAAGATATTCCTTGAATATTAAATTCATTAGATCCATAAAAACTGAGGGTTCAATATTCAATCTAAATGGAATTACCATATATTCGTAATGTCCATACATCAATTGAAAAGCTGTATTTTGAATGTCATCCTAATTTACACACAATTGATGATATCAAAAATGAAGGTCAATCTTTGAAAAAAAACAACTCAATGAATTGGATAAAATAAATAATCAATGCGAGGTAGAGGATACATGTTCTTTATTTTAATTGAATTTATTTACCTATAATCAATACACATGCACATGGATCCATATATATTCTTAACCAAGAAAACCATATCTCCCCATGGAGAATCACTAGGGAGAATAAAACCCTTTTTAACAAACTCCTATAATTGTTTCATCAGTTACACTAATTCCACTATGTTTATTCAAAATGGATTCTTTGATATTTGTCTTGTGTCAGGAATTAAATCAATAGAGAACTAAAATTTACACTCTAGGGTATGTCCATTTAATTCCTTGTAAAATACATCAATTTATTTCTTTATAATAGTAATATCCCAAATTTTAAGATTAATTTTTTTATCCCTATATGTAGTTTATCATCCTCCCTAAAACATTCATTCATTAGAGCTATTCGGGTTAGATCTAGATAAGAATCTTATGATGAAGTGTCTACTCTAAAGATAAGTAATTATACAACCTACTTAAAAATCATGATTTACTACTTCTTATAATAAATATTCACCTAATATTTTGATATCCAGTCCATACCAAGGATTATATCAACGTAAACCATAGGTATGATGACCAGGTCAGCATGTAAAACCTGATTATGTGTCCTAAATGGGACTTCCTAACACATCATTTTTGGAATGAGACTTCCCTTATGAATTTTAACTGAAAAATACTTTATTAAATAAAAAAAGAATTGTTTAATTTTCTTAGATAACTGTGAATATATAAAAGAATATGATGATATAGAATCAATGAATGAATTATTTATGTTTGAGGAGATGATTAATGTACCTGACAATAGGTAATTAGGAACTCCAACCACATCAATTGTGATTGCTTAAGATTAGCCTTTCTCCCTTGGTGATTTCTAGGATATGTTTCCTTAACTATTAGGAAAATCATTGTAATAGTGTTCCATCTACTTATAGTTAAAACATTTTATATTACTGGCTTCTTTCTTCCCCTTCCAATCACTGTCTTGGTGGAATTTTTCTCCACACTTTTACCAAAATTTCATTCCCAGTAGACATTTTTCATGATGTTCTTTCCACATTTATTGCAGGATAGAAATTCACCTCTTCCATTCTTCTCAAAACTTGTATTTACTGTTCCGTAGTGCTTAGTAGTTCTCCTCTTCTCTTTATTTCTACTAAAGACATAATACATAAATAATTTTATCATTGTTTTGATAGCACATGAGACTATATCGTCATATGATGAGAAATTATTGGATGTCATTTCCCTTTAGAGGAATGGTTTTAACCCATCAAAGAATCGTTATGGATTATATATGTAATCCATAGTATAGATTGATAATCTTGAAATGTTGGATTCATATTTATAAACATTACCATCCTTCTTTTTCCTTAGATTAAATAATTTTATCTCCACATATGCTTGCTTTTTGTGAGGGAAATAATTTTCAAGAATAGTTTATTTAAATCCTTCCATTACATGTTTGATATTTCTTCTTCCTCCTCTGTATTTTGAATTAGTGACCACCATTGATCTGCATCTCTCGATAGATGATATACTACCATGAAAACCTTCAACCTTTTTCTACTTCCAAAATTAAGAAATATATTCTCTATGGAACGTAACCATTGATCATCTACTAATTGATTTGTAGTCGCATTTAATGATAGAGGTTGTTGTCTTATGAGAGGATCTAACATTGTTCCTCTATGTTTTGGATCAGAAAACTCCATATGGGTAAGGTTATTTCCACTAATCTAATTTATCTATCCCCTATTAGTTATAATTTTATCATCACCACTTCCAACTCCACCTCCTAAATCATTATCTTTCATATGAGGGAAATCCCTACATTGATTACGAGTATTGATATGGTTTCCATTCCTTCCACTATGCACCATTTCTAAACAATGCAATATACTAGATTATTTTATGATTCAAAAATAATAATTTTTAAATATTAAAATATTTAAAATAAATTGTATAATTAATCTCAAAATCATAATCTTTGTTAATTTGGGAATATTCTCAAAGTCCATTATGAGATTACATTTAACTAATATACCTACAATACATTTTTTCCATTATTAAAACCACTTTATGGGTAAGTGCGAACCATGAAAAAATTCCACATTGTCACCAGCACATGCCTCATAAAGACTTTCAAACAACATACCAAAATCAAACCACAACATGCACCAACCGAACAACTTTCCGCATTGCAGCCACAATAAAACCAATTCAAAATTTGAAATCAAAATACTGAAAAACCATTTAACGTTGTTGGACCAAACCAATTCGAACCACCCTCCAATACCATCAACACATCACCAACCTAATTTCCTCAAACCATTCTCCGTCATCATGAACATCTAATCACCTACGTCACTCCTATCAATGCACGATCCACCAACCACGCCAACGAGACCCATCGGAAATCGTCGACTTTGAACCCTCATCGTTGTTTTTGAGTGACTCTCATCGTCAAAGAGTTGTGGCCACCATTCCACTGACCCTCCAAAAATCACCGACAACACCATCGCATCACCGCCGCTAAACGATCATCGTCACCGTTACCACCCAAAACCGCCCGCTAAAACTCACTTCCTAAAGAACATTGAACACCGCCACACATATCAACCTCAGACAGAACGGTGGAAACCAGGCTCCAGAGCAGAGAGAAAAATGGGCTTTTGTAGGATGAGACAGCGGCAAGATCATCACCAACCGGGAGACCTCAAACCAGGGCCTTCGCCGAGGTCCTCTACATCACAACACAAAAACCACCCTATATCGACACCACATCCAATTACGAAATAGAACTAGAAAAATAAAAATCCCCAATAGAAGACAACCTTAAATCACCTAGAGTGAGGAATAAAGAACAGGATAAGAACCTGAGGAGGAAACATGGAATAGAAGACCAGGGGATGAAACCCTAGAAAGAGACCAGGGGCTAAAACCCTGAATGAAGAAGACAGTAAGCACCGAGAGTATCCTCAATCGCCAAACCGTATCGCAAAACCTCGTTTTGCCCTCCACTCCAGATCCGACCTAGATAGGAGTGGTGGAACTCAGGGCCAGAGCATAGAAAGGAACCTGAGAAAGACCATTGAAAAGTCGGGAGAGGAGAAATAGGGAGAGGATACCAGGAACCATCAAATGGAAAAAGGGATAGAATCCATTGAGAACACCATTATTCACCTAGCTTAACATGTTATATCAGTAATAATATACATAATGACATCCTAGAAAAAATAAAACATAATAATGGAGTGGTCTCATATTCTCAATAAGTGTAAGTTTATAGTTGAAGCTATTACAAATAAATAATCATAAACATTAAAGTAAGGTGTATAAGTGAACCATAATCCATTCAAACTTAATATTGAGAATTATATGGTATGTGTAAATGAAAATCAAATAATTAAATTTAAAATCACATAAATATTCCACAAAGAAAATAATCACATGGAATATCAATAACTACTCTCATAATGAGGGAATGAATAATGTTAGACATCATAACTGTATTATTAAGGCTTTATCTAAGACACAATACATAAACAAGTAAGGCCTTGGCCAATAACCAAACTAGTTTGTCTCATGAGACATGAAGATGCATCAAGGGGATATAGCTAGGTCTGTCAATAATTTAATAAGTCTAATTCATTTCTATTATGGAATTAGTGAAACATAATCAACATAAACATTTATATTAAAAATCTAGCAAAAAAATTTGAATACATTTACCATAAACCTGGAATGGTATAAAAATAGAACATCCATAGTTAATATAGTCATAAACGCATTAATAATGTATGGTTTATAGTATCATAATATATAACCTCATTTTAGTATAATATAAAATAAAGGATATTGATATATATATGAAAATACCCTAAGAAAATAAATAAACCTTATTCAGATAAATACTCATTCACTTTGAAACACTTTATTTAGAAGAAGAAAAATTATGAAAGAAAACAATTTTCATTGAAAATAACAATGTAAACTTGTAAAGAATGATTTAAAATATTAAGGCTTCATGATAGTGGTAATAACCACTCATATTGTATAAGTTAAAAAGACATTCCATTCATATTAGTTTTTGAAAATTTCATAAAGTAACTGATTTGGAAAACGAAAAAAAAAGATTCATTTCAGACAAATTTATAAAAATTTAAATTTGGGAAAAAATAATTTAAACAATCATGAGATAAAATTAAACATCTTTTTGAAATCAATTATAGAAAAAAATTAAATGTAAGAAAATATTCTCTAGTCATGATTTAAACATAGACAATCCCGAATAATAATGAGATTTTGAAATAATCCTTACCTTGTAATTTACTTTAGATGAATGTGATTTAACCTCCGGAATTATGGTTAAAATATTTTATTAATTTATACGAGAAACATATAAAAATTTATGATATCATATAAGATATTATTAAATCATTTTTGTAAATAATATTTCATTATTACCCTTGTTTTAGGTGTTAACTACTTAATTTTCTGATGCATGTTATTTAATATGAGTCCAATTTATTATGAATAGTATATATTTATTTCATATGAATAATTATATTAAGTTTATAGATATTATATTTACTCATTATATTCATTTTTTATAGTCTTTTTTTGTTTAACACAGAAAATTAATGACATCATATCATTGAGATGTTAGGTCGTACGTACGCACGTGCGACGGTATAATTCCCTTAATGGTGAAATAGTAACCAATTTGATTGTATTTTAATTATATATAATAAATATAATGTAATATTTATAATTTATATCCATTATATCCATCATTATTCCCATCAAAATAAATTGGCGATGTACAATATATTTCACCACAACGTGGAGACGATAAGTCGTACGTCCGCACGTGCAATTATTTTATTTTTTATAGGATGGATAATAGGAGAAATATGGTAGTATCATTATACTAATAAGATCTGATTATATATATGATACTATATTTATTACTTTTTAATGGAAAAATCACATGAATAGAAAGTATAAGAAGAAATGAACATGAATGAGTTGGTAAAAACGATTCCCTATTCTTTGGTATACTTCACTTGTATCTCTTCTTAAGGGATATAGGGTTGGTCTTTTTATAAGAGACAGATCTAAAAAACTTATATAATGATATTAGGAGTTTAAATTATCCTTTTTTGTCTATATATAAGTCTCAATGTTGTGTGAGTAAGTGAGGCAGGAGGTTCTTCTTTATAGTTGAGGTGAGGGACACTTTTGGAAACTCTCATAATATTTTACTAATATAAATTTATTTTTCAATTAAAAATGGATCCAAAGTAATTTATTTAAATTATTATATAAAAATGGGTCATATTTCTCTCAACCAATAATTTCTATATAGGTTTAGATCACATTTGTAACTTTATCTTCTGGTTTTAACCCTTATTTAAACCCTTTAACTCTTACCATGACTATATGTATTTTTACTCTTTGAAGGTTAATGTAGTTAATATAAATTCCAAAATAGCTGTAATTGATTCATGGAATAATTTTTAATCATTATATCATTCATTTTTATGAATTTTATATTTTTATGAATTTTATATCATTTTAAAAAATATTATTTATTCTAATATCACATTAAAGAAAATTTGGATAATTTTCATTACTTTGACATTTAAGAAAACAAATAAAACAATATATCATCAAACCAACACTTATAATATATACCTAACATGTAAAATCTATCTATAAATTTTTGGTTGACATTAATTATGTAAAATTATATTAATGTTGATATTTTTATAAACATTTAATTGATATTCACATTAACTAAATAATTACTCAATCAACATTGTGTTAGACATTAAGGTAATTATTTATTTATTAAAAATTAGAAATAAACTATCATGGTGAAATAAAAAAACTAGCTTTTTAGATGAATATTTTTAGTCTAATGTATTTTGTTAAAAAAAACATCTTAAAAAAGTAATTCTTAGTAAAAACATGAGTATGGCATGTTTAGATTTTTTTTAAAAAAAAGACTATAAAAGGGTTAAAGTAATAAAAGTTGATTAAAGAGGCCATAAAAATGGTCCAAGGATGATTTTGATTAAAAATAACTCATCTAATAATATTTGGACACGTTTTAGGGTAATTTTATAATATTCGTAATTTTATTTTTACATTTAATTACCTAATTTACTTTTAACTGTGTTACTAAAACATTATTAAAATTACTATTCATAATTTCCAAAATTAAAAGCAAAATAATGACATAATTTGAACTCACTGATTTAGAATATCTAATCCATTTTATAAAATTAAAAACACACAATTTTTAGTAATTAATTTAAATATAATCTATTCATAGTAATGAGAAAATGATTTTTAAAAGTGAAAATGTTCAAAAGATTGAAATGTTTTAATGTCAGAATTCAATGTGAAATTGATTATAGTGACCTATATTGTATAAAATGATAAAAACATTAATATAATTACATATTAAAACAATTTAAAAATATAATTTGACACTATAAATTATTTACATGAAAACAAAATTTCAATTAAAATACAATTTTTTATAACTATTCATCAAAACCTAAAACATATCAGAAAAATACAAAAAATAAAACCAAAGTAAATTTTGATATTTTTATTTCAAACAAGAAGGTTATTTTTTCAAAAATAATTTATAAATTTTTCAAAAACTACATATAAAATAAGTGCGCCATCAAAAGGCAGAAAAACTACCTTTAGAAAAATAAAGCCTTTAAATGCCTAAAATGGGATTCATTCTTATGTTATACCTATAAAATATTTTTGATAAATGTCAAACCATTAAATATATAAATTTCATAATTTTGTTAATATTGTTCATTCCCTCTATTTTAATGTATGGGTTATAACAGTCTCTTATTAATAGATCATGGTTCATTAGATCTTAGTATTATGTGAAACGCAAGCTACTAAATTGATTTAAAAAGAAAAAAGTATCACAAAATCTTGGGGTGTTATATTTTATGTCACTATGAACTTAACTTCATTATTTTTGGGTTTCATTCCATGTTGTTAGATTCTATCCTTTGACTTTGGCCTACATCATCTAATGTCACGGAGAAAGAGGCCTAGAGGGACACAAAATAAGTGTATCTAGAACCCCAATTAAATAATATTATTATTTAACATGTTTAATAAATATTATTCCCAAACATGGTTTAATAGTTATTTATGATTTCGTAATGACTTATATTTTGTCACTGGTTATTCAAGATATTATTTTTGGAGAAGAATATTTAATAATTATTTACGTTCTATTTAGTGAATATAATAATTTTTTATTTATTAGAGAATAATGTAGTGATATTTTCTTAATTTAATAAATATTCATCATTAAATTCTTGATACATATTGTGAAGGAATTGTGAACTCAGTTTATCAATCAGGTAAGAAAAAATATATACTAAATGTTATTGGAAAAAGAAATGTTTACTTAATTTGATAGTTTTTTCACATGTCAATAAATAATAATAATAATAATATTATTATTATTATTATTATTATTATTATAGACATGGGGGTTTATAGGTATCATGTAATTAAAAAGTGCACACGTGCATCATTATTTTCAAACCCTATAGAAATTTAAAACCCGTTATATTATTTCAAACAAATTTTTCCATTGGTTATGCACAACAAAATTCAAATAATTTTCTCTAATCCCTATAGATATCCCTATCCAAGAACTCACTCATGGATAGAGAGCAGTCCACCACCTCCACCAATCTTGATTCTAGAGAGATCAAATATAATCCTTATTGAAGTGGTTATATGAGAGATCAAAGAAAAATTACACAGGCATTAGGATCTACCATTCTAGTGCCTAGATATTCCAACAGAAATGTTTGGAGGTTCATGGAGCATATGTGGATCACAAATCTAGTGAATAAAAATATTATTATTACAAGGAAACGATGATATGGGGTCGAGATGTGGTCAGATTCATCATCAAAAAAAATTATTCATTATAATATAATTATTATTTGATTAAGTTTATTATAAACCATTATGTGATGATCTTACATTTTGGTTCTGGTGTTCTCATGTCAATTAATATTTGATTCAATTCTATTGTCTATGGTGTTTATCATCAATGTACATCTGAAATTAATCATCGATTATGGAAAAATACAAGTTAGACCTATCACATCCAATACTTCTGTTGCACCCAGAATCATTATGTTTTATTAGAGCGGTCCCATAATTATTTAGAATTATTTAAAGATCATTGATAGATTTACACATTTAACATTTGTTTAAAATTCCAATTTAATTGTTATTTAATATGAACCGTGATATCTACTCTTATTCATATTTATTCCCTCAAATATAATCAAAATTTATTAATTTCATTAATAACAAACATATGATGAACTCATCAATAAGTGCTAAGGACTTTTTCTAGATAGTACAAGAGTACATGTCATGTTTCCTATTGGTACAAGTTGTGTTCCCATGTTTTTCACACCATTATTATTCATGAATTAATTTAAAATTATTTCAATATGTGTGCATTTACGAAACATAGTATGTATTTAAGTACACCACATGATCATAGGTCCAGTATAGTGCTTTGTTAGATAGACTACATGATGTGTAATATTCATATAGGACATGTAGTCCCTTAGTTATGGATGGAACTTGTATTTTCCTACACCACCTACATGAATGGTGACTGTGTATATTAGTGATCACAAAATGTGTAACACGTTTACAAACATTGTACTCCATTACTTTTTGAGGCAACTATACACACCATGTCCCTAGGAATGTGCCACATATAAGTGATGAGAACTATACATGACATGAAGCAAGATTTTACATGTCATGAATATTACCAATTTACACAGAATTCATAATTATTTTATAATAATACTTAAACCTTATCATCGTTTGTTCTATTTTTTATTTATTTGGACATGTACATTCCATATAATGACTTATATATATATATATTAAATATTTAATTAACATCTGTGTAATGATTGGAATTGTATATCTTGTATAAGTTATCATTCATTTATTACTCTAAAAGAATTAAATAATAACACACTATGTAAATAACATGTGTTTAATGTATCATTTATTTGACTATGTATATCCCATGAAATAAATGTATTCCACATGCTACATGAGTAAAAAATATATAAATATAGTACATGCATGGTAGTTTGGAAGGGTACTCACTATGTTGCCTCTAAGGTACATTATTTGAATATATTTAATTTTAAATAAATGTATTTAATCTGTTTAAATTTACAATGGATTTAAATTAAAAAAATTTCATATGATATTTAATATATATAATTTATTATTTAATGAAGATAGTTAATTCAATCAAACACAATTTATCATAAATAAGAATTATAAAAATCGAATGATTTTTTATTAAATTCATAAATAATTGTGTGCATGTTTTTGATCATGATCATATACCAGACCATTGTATTTGATTGAATTTCTTATAATATATTATTAAATTAAATTTATGGTATACACATAACCCCCCCCCCCCTCATTGTATAAGGGATTAGGTGACAACTGGTTCTGTTTATGTAAATAACTTAACCTATTATTTTGTTCCCCTCACCTATATGTGAGTAAAAACTTATGTATTGGATGAATATCTAAAGAAAGTGGTGACAGTATATGGTTGGATCAAAGGATTAACCATTACAAGAGCTATGTGGGTGGATAAGTGGAAATTTTCAATATAAACATTGACATTGTTCAAGGTTTTTTCCTCTTGGTCAATGGATAGTTTATCATCCACTATATAAATTGACCATTAGTAAACTCTCATGATCATACTACCCCTTTTTTCATTTTTTTCATGTTTCATGATTAATATCATTATGGATTTATTTTCATGATCTTATGAATTAATTAATTAACTAGAATACATAATAGAACTAAAATAAATTGGATTATTTGTAAAATTTATCTAAGGAATGGTTAATCACTCACGTAATTCCAATTTTTTAGTAACAATCATGTAATAAAGATAGAATTGGATGTTTTTCAAAAAGATAAAATCTTATCCATTATTTATATATTAAGTTTGTTTATCCTTCTACAACTTGAGTTAAAATTGATCCATAGTTTATAGTTCTTGACCAGACCAAATCAGGGTGCTTTCAATTAATGAGGAATTCTAACATGAATATTTTGGTCTAATTAATCTAGTTAACATAAAGGGATGATTTACCAAGAAGTAATTGGTGTAACTAACAGGAAAAACATGAGGAAATACAAATTAAGTATTTTAGGATTTGGTAATCCACTCAATAGATCAAGGAAAAGGGAGTTAATGGAATTAACAATTTTAATACCTACCTAAAACCCATTAAATAACTTTTTTGGACCAAGTTTGGGTTATGAGAATGATAATATGTGTCTTTTACACTAGGATGTCCAAGAAATGGGATGTTCTGAATCCAATGGTGATGGTTATTGGGTTTTGATAAAATAGTCAAAGATTAATAAATATAATATTAATTATCTACATATATCAAATAAAGTACTAAAATTATGCTCATATAAATGGTAGAAACGATAATAAATATAACTTAAAACAAATCACTATGATCCATACTTGAGAAGGATAACCTTCTCACTAAAAATTATTTCCAATAATGAAAAATGTGATTACATGTTATCTTATACCATGAAAGAAAATTATATGTGCTGGAAAACCTTATTCCTAAAGTTGGTATCCAAAAGTCAAGTGTGGAAGAGTGTTCTCTCTATGAGAAACATTTAGATGATTCTATATATGTCCAATTTTTTATGCTATCATCCATGAACAATGATCTTCTAAAGTAACATGAGGAAATAGATGCATATAGAATGATGTCTCACCTTTATGATCTCTCTCAAGAGTATGTGTGACAAGAAAGACACAGGATCTCCAATTCATTAATTACAAGCAATCTTGGAGGGACTGTGGTATCAGGACCATACATAGTCAAGATTATTGGATACATAGAATTCATCGACATCTTAGGAATTAGATTCTCTGATGATTTTCACAAAAATAACATTCTTTCCTCTCTACCCATGTTCAAATATAGTTTTATTATTAATTATACCATGGAAAATAACAAAAATAGTCTTTATTAACTTATTACTCTCATTCACCATGATGAAAAGGTCATGGTGTGTGAAAAAATCATGGTCCTTGTGGTGAAAACGAGTAGAAGAACAAGGACCAACACTCACAAAATGTATAAATATCTAGATCACTATCTTTCTAAAAAGTGTAAGATCCAAAGTTTGGTAAAAGAAAAGGATGAAATATATTTTCATATGTAAAGTTAGGCCATTAAAAGAGAAACTACACCCATAAGGAAGGGGAAGCTAAAGGTGTGTTTGTTATTGAGTTTAATATTCTTATATATACACATTGTGTATTAGATAAATAATTTTGTTCTCATGTGTGAAAAAATATATGAAACAAGTAGATTCCAAATTATTTCTAGAGGAATAGAAGATTTTTGGGATTTCAATGGTGTCAGGATTGAAACTCTATCTATTGTATACTACCACCTTGTGTTTCAAATAGAAATGATCTTGGTTTTAAATGTTTTTTATTATGTACTGACTATTACTTAAAAAGAGAAATTTTAAATCCTTCTAAGATATAGATAGGTTTTTTCTCAAGATTGGAAATAAAATTTGTTTCTTTAATAAACACAATATTTTTTATTTTATGAAACAATTAATTAAATAAAATTATGTATTAAATTATGAAACCAAGTATCTAGAATTGAAAAGGAACCATGTTCAGACAACTCATATAACGCTCATCTATGGAATCACCATGTTATTCATGTAAACGTGAAGCATATAACAAAGCTCCACCAAGAAGTTTATTTCAACTCTTTTGAGATAAAACTAGTAGAAATATGTTATTATTATTTATAAGGAAAAATGAAAAAGCCACCATTTAGTGGACATGGGTAAAAGGCCATTGATATTTTAGTATTTCCATACATTGATATGTGTATACCATTTGAAATAGAAAGATTTGGATGGGATTATTGCTTTATAACTATTAATGATGACTTAAGTAGATATGCATATGTCTAATTGATGAGGGATAAGAATGATTACTTTAAAAAATTCAAACAATTATAAAAAATAGTAGAAGATCAATATACAAGGAAGGGAAAAATACATCGATCTGATTGAGGTGGTGAATATCTTAACCATGAGTTTATCAAATTTATATAGGATTTTACAATTATTTCTCAACTAACTCCACCTTACTCATCATAGTGTAATTGTGTTAATTATCAGAGGAAATCTTAAATTTCAATATGTGGTATGGTCAATGATTAGTCACTCAGATATTCTATTATCCTTTTAAGAATATGAATTATAAAATGCATCATACACACTAAACCAAGTACCAAAAAAGTTGAAAGTGGAATTCCATTCAAATTGTAATGTGGAAAGAGGCCCATTTTATCACATAAAAATGTAGGGGTTTGTCAATCATTTACAAGGAAATATTAGGAAGGAAACTAGATCCTTGGGTAACAATGTGTATCTTTATAGGGTATCCTATGAAAACAAGGGGATAATACCTATACAACCCCTTATAAAAAAATGTTATGGTCACCATAAAATTTTTATTTCTTGAGAGGGAGAAGATACTCAAGAAGGATTGTGGGAGAAATATTTAATTTGATGAATTTGATGCTAAAAATACAGAAGATGTGGTACATGATAAGATTCCAAAGGTATCCATGGAGAAGGTAATCCTTAAACACAATTTTTTTATAGGAGCACCTGAGTGGTAAGTGAACCAGAGAGATATGGTTTTGTTGTCATTGAAGAAGTTTAACTATTATTCATTGATAGTAATGAACATATCTCCTAAAATGAGTCAGTAGAGAGCTCAGAAGTATTAATATGGAATGAAGCCATTAATTCATAAATGGATTCCATGTATCTAAACTAAGTTCATTTTTAAGTCGATCCACCAGCTATTATATACCCAATTGGGTGAAAATGGAAACTTATGAGAAAATTGGACATTGAAGGTAATGTAAGAACATATAAGGAAAGGATATTGGATAAGGGATTTAAACAACATAAAGTAATTGACTACGATAAATCACTTTCTCTAGTTTCTTTATTTAAATAAATTATAATTATTATTTCTATAGCAGCATAGTATGACTCTGAAATTTGGCTGATGGACATAAAAATATATTTCTATAATGGGAACCTTTAGGAAGTTATCTATATGACACAACCTGAAGGGTTTGTGAATCTGGGTGATGCTAAAAAGACAAGAAAGTTACCTAGATCCATTCATTGATTAAAGAAATAATTCAGGTCATGGAACATTCAGTTTCATAACACTATAAAACAACTTGGTTTCATTAAGAATGAATATGAGACTCGTGTTAATAAGGGGTTTAGTGGGAATGTGTTTTTTATCCTTGTAGTATATGTTGATGGAATTTTACTTATCGGAAATGACATTACCACCATATATACTAATAAAAAATGGTTATGAAAATGATTCTCCATTAAGGTATTAGGTGAAGTGGCCTACATTCTAGGTATTATGATCATTTGTGATAGATCCGAGAGGCTGATTGGAATACGTAAAGGTATATACATTTACCATTTACTCGTGATATTTATTATGGAATAATCCAAGAGGGGATTGGTTCCTGTTTCACATAGTATACATATTTCCAAGAAAATGTTTGTTCAGACACAACTAAAGATAACGATATTGAGTAAGATCTCATATGCTTAGGTGATAGGATCAATCATATATGTCATCACTACAAAAAAACATGTAATTTACTAACATTTGTAAAAATAATAGTTCTAATTTAGTAATTTTTTTGAAAATACATCACTCATTTAGTCACACCTCCGGAAAAACATCACTTGTTAAGTGATGTTCCCAGAAGGTATCAATAATTTAGCAACTCTTTGTAAAACAAATCGATAATTTGCTGGGATTTTTAAGAAATGTCACTAAAAATATATATTTGTATATCTAATTTACCCTCATCTATGTAAATATGTATTGGTTATAAATATATATATGTATGTATGTATATATGTATGTATGTATGTATAAAAACACACCCAAATATAAAAACATATATATATATATAAACACCCAAAAACACACACACACACACATATATATATATATAAACATATATATATATATATTATCTTTGGTAACATTTTTAAGAAAATGTAGCTATTTTAGTGATATTTTTACAAATGATTAAAAATGTGGCTAACTATATATATAATTATAATTATAATTATAATTTTATATATGTATAAATTCAAATATATTTACATATATATATATATTCATATATATAATATAAACTTATGATATATATATAATCTAAACATATGAATAAAACATAAATATATATAATATAAACATATATATAAACAAAAAATATATATGATATAATATTAACTAAAAATATAAAACATAAAATATAAACATATATATATAAACATAAATTATAATCTTGTATATATATATAATAATTATCAACACACATAGAGATATATATATATAGTATCTATTATTCTTTCAAAAATCTGTGGCTCCATCTCTGCGCATCATTCTCCTCTACTCCCCTTCTACCCTCCCATTATCCCCTTCTATGCAACCCATTTACCTCCTTACCCCCGTCTCCCATCCCTTCATACCCTATGACTCCCATTACCAGTCCACATCTCCCTTCCCCACTCCCCTATCTCACCCATATCACTCCCTATATCAGGGTCCATGTGTCCCTCTCCCACTACTCTGCCTCCCCCAGATCTGCATGCTTCGTTTCTAGCTCCTCTGCATCTTCTTGCTCTGCCTCTAACTACTTCATCTCCACCTACTCTTCCCCTACCTCCTAGTCCTTTCCATAATCTCCCTTATCCAATCCCACATCTCACTCCCCATCTCCATGTCCCCAGGTCTGTCTCAGGCTCCTCTCCCTCAGCATCCCCCCTTCCCCTGCTCTGCCTCTGCATGCTCTGTGTCCAGCTCCTCTGCCTCGGATTCCTCCACCTATGGCAACTCTTCCCCTGGATCCTCAGCCTTCGGCTCCTCCTCCTCATTCTCTACCTCCACCTCATATTCCATTTCCCTATCTCCCTTCCCCGCTCCCCACACTCCCATATCCCACACCCCATCTCCACTTCCTCATGTCTGTCTTCGACTACTCATCCTCAGCATTATCCACCCCACCTACTCTACATCCAGATCCTCCTCCTCGTGCTTCTTCACCTTGGGATCCTCTATCTTCAAATACTCCCCCTTTAACTCCTATACCTTGGGCTCCTCACCTCTGCCTCCTCCACCTCTAGCTGTCCTGCCTCCATATCCTCCACCTTCAGATACTCCACCGTAAGTATGAATTTCATTAGTAACATATTTGTATAAGGTATATGGATATATAGATGTATCAGGTCTATATATATTCATTTTTAAATATTTATTTTAAATTATATGTATTCAAAATTGAAATATATTAGTATATATTTTTTAAAAAGATCATAAATTCACGAATGTCATCTTATCCATCAGGTTCATGATTCATAGATGTTGATATGGTGTTCATTCCCATTATGGTATGTTATCCTCATGCCATTTAATTAGTGTCTAAATAATTTTTTTGATAAATGTTGAAATAATTGTTGTTATATTATCATGGAATTTTATATAATTTTTTTCAAGTATCTATTTATTCATGTACCTTTTTATGTATAGATATGTATTCCACTTATTTCTTCTTATCTATTCGTATTTGTTAACTAGAATACAATGGCTCATATTTTTCAATAATATTTTTTCATTTTTAAATAGTAATTTCTTCTAACTTATATGTTTTTTAATATTCATGTTTTCATATTTTTTGTAACTCATATACATGAGGAACTAAAATATATTTGTTTATATTTGTTACTAATATTTGGTATCTTCTTAATCATAACTTTTTTATAATATAGATGAATCTAAATGTGAAGGTTAATGTTTTCTCTATAACATATATGTTTCATGTCTAGAAATATATAGTTTTTAATAATTTTTTATAACAAATATGTATCAGGTGTGTACATATTCGGTTTTGAATATTTGTTTAAATTACATGTAGTATTTCATCATTTTTTACAATTTATTCCACTTCAATATATCAGTGCTTAAATTTTACTTGGGTTTATATTTTTACACATCCATATTTCCTCATGTTTTTTGTAGGTTTTTATTTTTTCATACAGGTATATATTTATTTATAGTATTATATATTTAATAAAATTATATATTTTTAGTCGTACATATTTTTTAGGATTAGGTATTCTAATAGGATCTTATTTTTTACCTGGGTTCATATTTCTATAGGTTCACATTTGTTTATTTTCAAACACATAATTCAACATCATCTTTTTAGTTTTCCTTACGTTATTATTTCTTACACGTTCAGGTATTTTACCACATTTAATATTTTTTATAGGTTAATATTTTTTAGAGATTCATATACTTTAAAAAGGTTCATATTTTGAAAATTTAGTATTTTTTGATAGGTTAAATGTTTTTACTGAGGTTCATATTTTTATAGGTTCATATTATTTACCAAGTTCATTTTCTTTACCAAGCTTCATAATTTTACATGTCCATATTTTTTGCGTTTAAATATTTTTATAAGTTTATATATTTTGTCAATTTTTTTCAAATTATTCAAACTGGTGCATATTGTTTTATACAGGTTCATATTTATTTCTCAACAGGTATATTTTTTTGTTCCTATAGGCAAATCATTTTGGTCTATCAGAGTAGTTCATATATTTTTATAATGGATTTTACTTAAATATTAATTTTTATGCTTTTTATAGGTCAATATTGTTTTTTTGTATATATTTGTTATTTTAAGCGGGGTAGTTCATATTTTTTTTAAAGGTTCATTTTTTACAAGGTCTTATTTGCTAATATTTTCGCAGGTTCATATTTTTCTTTCATACAAGTGCATATCTATTAACAGTTCCATGTATTTTACCATGTTCCATATTTTTATTGGTAAATATTTTTTTATAGTTTCCATAATGTTATGAGGATTTATATTTTTTCCAATCAGTGTTATGTTCTTATGTAGTATATTTTAATATGTTGATAAAGAAATTGTTTATATTTTTATGATTGTAACCATATAGTCTACAGCTAGTGTACTTTATAAATGATAGAAATTAATATGAATACAAAATGCTTACAATTTATAAAATTTGTTAGCTATGTACATGTAATCATACATATAGTGCGGATTTAGTTTCATGTTATGTGAAGATTCAGTATTATATATTTGGTTCAATTTTGTTAAATGGTAGTGTAGTAGATTTAGTATCATTTATATTGTTGAATTATATTCAGAATATTTTTTCCATTGACTTATTACTAATAATTTTACTCTCTACTTTGTTGGAATCTTATTGTATTAATTCATGATGTTAAACGTTATCAACATTATACCCTTAGTGTGTTGATAATTTTATATAGTTTTATAATTGAATAAAAATATTATTTTATTATTATCTAGTTAATTGCCTAAAAAATACAATTTTGAGGCGATATATACATGTTTATTTTTTTCAAGGAAAATGGTACCCCAATTATTTCAATAAATTTACATTTGTGTAACATATTGCCCAAATTATTTTGAATTTTTTATCATGCAAGTTATAATGGTTAATTTTCATTGGATAACCAGACCATGAATTCTTAAACTGATCATATGTATTTGAAATAGTATTGAGAGATCTAGCCATGACTAACCAATTAGATTAATTTCAGTTACCCTGTAGAGCTAATTATATTAGAAAATTGAAGGAGATGTATACCAATGAATCATCCATCAATGAAAAAAATTACCTGTTGAAGTTAGTTAAAGATGTGACTTCCAATATACCTTCTCATTGGATACGAATACTAATTTGGATGAGATTTAAGGGGACATACTGGTGGTAGATTACATATCATTTTATTTTTTCCAAATAACAGTTGTATTATGATCACATATCTTAGAAACAATTCACATGAAAAATTCACTACTACTAAATCACATTCAACTGCATGGGGGAGAATACTAGTAAAATATAAGCATATGTGTAAAATATAAACATATATATATAATATTAATTTTTTAAATAATTACACATATATAAAAATATACACAAATATTTATATATTTATATTAATATATATAAACACAAACACATATATATAATCCTATATATATAAATTCATATATTTATATATATATAAACAAATGCACACAAATATATAAATATATAAATATATTTACATTACTACATATATTTATATATAAAAACAAATATATATTTTAAATTTAGTCTCATTTTTAAGATGATGCGTCTATTTTAGGGACATTTTTACTAGTTTTTTAAATCCAAGCCAATTATATATATATATATATGTGTGTGTGTGTGTATAATTAAACATATATTTTTACACACACACATATATATAAATAATTATATATAAACACACACACACTCACACACATATATATATATTAAACAAATATATATTTTAAACATATATATATACTAATATAAATACATGATACATATAAAATATAAACATATAAATAAAACATAAACATATAGATATAATAAAAACATATATATAAACATAAAATATAAACATGTATATATAATATAAAATATAAACATTAGTGTTTATAAACCTAAAATATAAACATATGTATATAATATATAATATATAAATTTATATATTATTAATTTTTTTAATATTGACACGTGTATATTAACATATATAAACATAGATATATATATATATATATATATATATTAATATATATAAATAAAAAATATATATATAATTTACTTATGTTTTCAGAAAACATGGTTATTTTACTGACATTTTTATCAGTGTTCTAAAACATGGATAATTATATATATTTAATTATAATTATAATTATATATATACATATAAATATGTTTTTACACACACACAAATATATATATAAACATATATATATATATATTAATATAAACATATAATATATATATATATAATATTGTTGGAGTTGGTTCCCTTGAATAAAACTTTTTACACTTTATGATAACTTGTATTCATAGTTTTCAATATTAATAAAATTTTTATCTCATCATGATTGTTTTCATGTGTAACTTAGTATGTGATAAGGTCCTAAGAGTAGTCATTGCACTAAATGTTTATAGAAGATCCCTTTTATGATGAGAACCCAGAAGTGTAACGACACCACTCTTAAAATTATGTTCTATATCCAGATGGTATCACCTGTGGGAATAAATGATGCAGTCTATTAGGGGTGTAGACTCAAAGGACGTTGAGACACCTTCTCATGGTGTATAGCCCTGGTATCATACAATATAGGATATTATGGGAATGAGATCCACCAGTAGGAAATATAGATTTATATTTTTTATTGGATGTTCTTATCTACAGACATGTGTATTGATCCATAGACATTAATATTATTATTGATGTGTATTATAAGTCATGAAATTTTTTGTATTGAATAAATCCATGATGACATATGTTCACAATGAGGTAGAATATATTTGGTGTGTTACGAGTAATATTGCATTAATGATTAATATAAGAAATGATGTTTCCCTTATATTCTTTAGTGGAAGTTGATATCTCATTCACTTTAATGGAAATGATATATCCTAAATAAATCCATGGTTGTGGTTTACAATTGGAAATTTTAATTTCCATAATGTCAAAGAAAGATACATTGATCACATAGGTTGATGGCACCAACATGAATCCTTCTGGATTAGAGATATCACATAAAGGGATTATATTATATAATAAGAATCTGTATGAGGTATTATGTCAGTGCAGAATTTACTTCTTTCTCTATGGGTTTCTTATCATGTTGCTAGATTCTATCCTTGTACTTTTGGCTGCTTCAACTATTTCCACTGAGAAAGTGTCTTAGAGGGACACACACTAAATGTATCTAGAATCTATTTTAAATAATAAACTCTTATTTATTATTTAATAAGTTGAATAAATATTAGTCCAATACATGTTTTAATAATTATTCATGCATGATTGATCGCATATATTCTATCACCACTTATTCAAGAGAATAATATCTGTGAATAATATTTAATCAATATTTATTTTTTATTTCCTGAATATAATATTTATTTATTTATTGGTGAATAATGTCGTTATATTTATTTATTATATAAATATTTATTATTCAAGGACTGATAAATATTGGGAAATTATGGAAGACCGAGTTTATAGGTCTACTGCGAAATAATATACATTGAATATTATTTGATTAAATAATATTTAATTTAATTCAAAAGTTATGCACATGTCTTGGAGATAAGAATATTATCATTATTTTAATACATGGGGTTCCTAAAGAGATTAAATAAATATTAAACGTATCTTTTTCAAATATTTATTTATATACCCCAATGGTATTTAAACCAAATTATATTATTATCTTAGATTGGAAATTCATTTGTGTTTCCCTCAATGGTTGTGAGAGAGAATCCTTTTAATCCCTAAAGAGATCCCTCTCTATGAATCCGCCTATGAAAGAAGAGAGATCTTCCTCCACCTCACACTCTCGAGTCTAGAGAGGTCAATGGGAACACTTTGGATGCGATTCCCACGGCCATCAAAAGTGAATAATCCAACCAATAGGAAATTTCATGATAGAACTTGAAGATTCCTACAACATCATTCATAGATTTGTAGAACATGTTTGGATCATTTCTTGAGGGAATATTCTCTTGATTATGTCAAAGAAACGATGGTACACTGTAGATATGTTATCATATCCATCAATAAATAAATAATTCACCCAAGGTAATTCGTTAATTAATTAAATTAATTATATATATTATGTTAGTATATTTCTCTTGTTTATGGTTTTTTATCCCTTATCTCTTTTCATTTATTCAATTCTATTGATTATGGTGTTCACCATTATTTAAATCTTTAATTCATCGTCGATCATGAAAAGAAAAGTTGGGCATGCCCTATTGCATGCTTCTGTTGTTCTTGAAACCTACAAGTGGTATCAAAGCGGTAAAATAATAATTTATAATTATTTAAAGATCAATTTCAGATTGATGAATTTTTGATTTAGTTTTCAATTCAAGTTTAACCACTACTTAAAATTAATTGAGATATCTACATCTTAATATTTCATTTGTCATATATCTAATAAAAATGATTAATTTTGTGAATAAAAAAATCTAATATCTCATTCAGAAGTATCAGGGATTATAGCTATATAACACAAGAGTGCACTTCATGTAACAAAAGTGACATGCTTATTATTATTGTTCAATGCACCAGTAATTAATTATTAATTAATTCAATCTATGTGAATTGAAAACACATGATGCATTCAATTTCTTACCCATGGCTTGACTGGGCCATCTTGGTGCATGATAAGCTGGAGTACACACTGTATATCCCATGTACACATTGTATAGTCCTTTAATTCACACTCATGCCATGTAATTTCATACACGGCCTACATGGAGAGTGACCAAGTAACTCAAATATTTCACACCGTGTAGCCCTTGTACACACTGTGTACTCCAATTTTTCCAAGTCATGGTTTATATGTTCAGTCCCTAGTCATGTGCCATAGATAGACGGTGAGAGACGTACACACCATGTATCTCATTTGTACATTCTGTTTACATAAACCAAATTACACAAAATTAAAAAAAATTATTATACTTTTTAAACCTTATCGACATCTTCTTGTGTGTGGTCATTAAGTTGATAGGACATGCCATTTGATGGGTTTAAATATATATATGTGTGTGTGTGTGTGTTTGTTTGTTTAATTGATTCTATGTAATGGTAAAATCTTCATATCATGTGTGATTCTTATGAAAGATATTGCGCTACATGCATTGAATAAAAACACTATGGAAAAATCATGAAATTCATGTAATCATTAAGTTTATCGTACCTTTCATGAAAGAATGTGATAAGTCATGTCCTTCATATGTCACAAGAGTAAAAAGTATATGTGTATAATACATGTTAGGTAGTTTTGGTTGGGTATTAACCATGTTTTTAACACCCTAAAATTTTATGAAAAATATTCTTTTAATTTCATTAATGTCTTCTGTTGTATGCTACAACAAGATTACCTTGTGCTATACGCAACACCGTATTAGCTTGCAGTATACGCAAAACTATTCTTGGATCGTGTTACACACAATTTTGATAATAGTTATTCTACGCAACATTGAGTATATATATATATATATATTCAATGTATAAATGAAATATGGTTGGAATATGATATACGAAACAACGAAGGATTATTTCAAAGCACACAACCCTGACTTGGCTTGCATTACACGCAATCGCGACCTTCCTCGATAGCGTGTGTTGTACGCAATACCGGGTTTTACTAAACAACGATATATTATTATAATATTGTTATAAACTAGCCGTTATGAATATTTTTAACTAAATTATTAATTTTATAACATTATTATTCATCTTACACATTTCTAGAACATGGTATAAGAACAAAATAAATTTTTCGGGTAAAATAAGTATTTTAAAAAAAATGCAGTTTTGCCGCCTTTTGATGGCGCACCCACTTTAAATCTAGTTTTTGACATGTTTACAAGTTCAATTTGACAAAATAAAATTATTCTTTTGAATCAGGATATAAAAATTTACATTAGATAAAGTTTTGATATTTTTCCGATAACTTTCATATTTTAATGAATAGTAAAAACACGCTATATTTTAATTAAAAACAACTTTTTTCATCATAATATCTTATGTGGTTAAATTATAATATTGAATGGTTTTAAAGTATAAATAGAATAAATTTTTACCATTTAATATAATGTATGTCATTAGCATTGATTTTACCTTGAATTCGTAGGTTAAATCAATTCAATCTTTTGCAATGTTTTAAAGAAAACCCCTTTTTCTTTCGACAACGGGATTAATTTTAATTTAATTTCTGAATCTTTTGTGTAATGAATTTGGAAAAATGGATTCCATATTTGGAATCAGTGGGTCCAAATTATGTTAATAAGATACTTTTTATTTTTGGGCATTGTGAATAGTAACTACGGTAAATTCTATTTACTATAGTTAAAGGAATATCGGGTAATTAAGGGTAAATATAAGATTATAAAATTACCCTAACACTTGGAAAAATCCTATTGTATGGAAACAGGTAGACCCATATAACCTAAGGGTCGGATTAGATTCATTTTATGGACTTTTTTCCATGAAAATAATTAAATTATTATTAAAACCAAAGAATCTGACAACATGTCACTTTCTTAAATCTTATAAGTATAATAATTTTAATTTAGTGATAAACTTCATGAAACTTCGAACATAAATAGTCTCCAGAAATATAATAAAATTATCTACATCATAGAAATTTATTTATAATTTTTAGGGATTAAATAATTATCATTTATTATGACACAAAGATGATGCAGTAATTGTCTTATTAATGAAATATTGACATAATTGATGTTATAAATGCTCAAATAAATTTAATTTGAGACTTTTTATGACTTACATTAATTTTATAGGTTAATATGACATGTTATTGTTGATATAAGTAACTTGTTTCGAACTTATCATTCTGTTATGAATTTTATAAAAATCATGTACCAAATAGTGTCAAAATTTACATAAATTATTTTTTAAAACAAATATTATATTAATAATTGTTATTTAATTCCTAAAAACCTAAGGCTCGACCAAATGACTTAGATAAGGATAGATATATTAATAATGAAAAACTTGAGGTTATTTTGTCTTGTTATGGTAAGTTTATTAACCATATAGTGTAAGAAAACAAAAAGACACGGTAAAAGTTAAATTATTTAACTTAGAGTTAAATCTAATTGATAAGGTTAAAATAATAACCTAAACTTGTCTAAATACTATTGGATGAGAGGATTCCGACCCATCCCCACTTTATATTCTAAATAATACCCTTTTGAACCATTATAAACCGAATTTGACTTTAATATAACATAATATTTTGAGATTTTCCTAAGGTGCCCCTCTTCTCCCTTATAAAAGGGCACCTCCTCCCTCTCCTCCTCACACCAATTTGAGCATTCAAGCTTGGCCAACCCCTGCCAAAATCTCTTCTCCACTTCCCTAGTATCATCCTAGAGGTCCTGGTATTCTTGAAAGACCATCCTTAGTTCTTTAAGTGGAGGTTAAGTGAAGGCGCGTCAAAAAGAGGTAATATCCATTACCGATCTTTTTCAATTTCTTTCTTCTTCAACTTCTTCTTCTTTAGTTGTTTCATGATAAAGTAATAACATCAGTATTTATTATATACTAATATGTTATTATAAATATGAAACAACTCTAATTAACCTTCTATCCATCCTACGGAAAAAGGAAATCACCGCGCGTGCGTACGTACGAAATACCGTCTCCACGCCGTGGTGTAATCTATTTTCCACCACCACCATAATTGGATGGGTATAATGGTGTAATGAGTAACTATATATGATTATTATAAATTGATATTGATACTGAAATAGTATACATACACTTCAACACAATTCCACGACCATGGGAACGATATCATCGCTCGTGCGTACGTACGGACAACCGTCTCCACGACGCGATGAGATTCATTATCCATGTTAACCATTACAGAATTATTATAAAGTATATATATAATGAATAATAATGAAATATATGACATGGTAAATCTACTGGATTTATGTATATATATATTTCATCTACTTACTTCCATTCAAGACAATAAGAAAAGGAAAACAACGTTCATGCGTACGTACGGACTACCGTCTCCATGAACGGTGTGTTTCATTTCATTTATCTATCTATTATATATATGTATATATACTGAATATATATGATATATAAATCATATTTTATATTCTGTAAGTAAGTAAATCATGATATAAGTAATAATAATGTCAAGAACAACAAGTCCAAACACCTACGATAAATAAAACGATTTTACCCAAAACGCTTCTTTAACATGGAATTTACAAAAGAATGGGTAATATAAAGTCATAAGTGAACCATATATGATATCATAACAATGAATATGATTCTGTAATAAGTTAATGACATTATTTAAATCATTATACAGGAGGTTCGAATACGTACAAATCATATCGGACATAAGGTAAGGGATAAATTTTCAATCTCATTTTTATCCGAGATTGCTTATACGTAAGTATTTACTGGGGTTACGTTTATCATCAATGCCCATGTTTTCTAAAAATGTTTTTATAAAATTTTTACCATTCTTCCATGAATGTTTAAAGTCATTTTTACCCTTTATTGATTTTTTACCACATTGCATGAATGGAATCTTTCCTTTGGTTACCATATAAGGTACTTTTTGACTTTTTCCGACAAAAGTATGAGGAGAATGTTATTTTTAACTTATACGGCGTGAACGTATTTTAAGGTTTCATAACACCTCATTTTCAAGAAGCATCCTCTACAAGATTGCATGATTATTTTCAAAAAAACCCTTATCTTTTAAAATTTCATGAAATTTTGTGAAAAGAAAATGATTTTAAAGAAGAAAGGATATTTTCCTCAAGAATTCATTTCAAGTGTTTTTCTCAAAATTATTTTCCATCTAAGATGACATTATTTGATATTTATGTCTCAAGTAAAATGCCTCTATGATTTAATGGTTTCAATTTTCTTATGATTAAATGATATCAATTGTTTATGGATTATGATGGCATGATGTTTAAGAATCCCGTTTTATTACATGGGTTATGCAATGATGTATGATTTATGATTTTGTGGCACACATAAGAATGGTATCATTATGAGATGGGTGGGACCTATATCTCCATCCAATGCATTGGGTAAAGATTTTATATCTCATGAGATAGACATGGCTGGAATGGTAGGTTATACCGGTTTAGTGAAGCAGGACTGAAACGAGGGTAACTCGGTTCAGAAATGGACTTTGTCCACTAAGATATTCTTGGAAATAAGTCTTGACTAATAAGAAATGATTCTCTATGATTATGTGTGTATGCCACAAAGTTTCATGTTTTATGTTATGATTATTGGGATTACATTTCACTACTATGATTTATCCCATGTTATGAAATTATGCTCTCTTTTGCAGGTTAAGATTTCCAAAATGTTATGTTCTTATGAATATGATGTGATTGATATTTCTTTTGTTTACCCTTGCTAAGCATTTGAGCTCACCCTTTTATGTTTTCTTTTCCCCCAGGATTAAAAGAAATATTCTAGGTAAGGAAACAAAAATGGGAAGATCTTTATGGGAGATGTTGAAGATCTTTCACCATGATTAGAAGATTACGTTCCGAGTTTCCAAAGACACTAAACTGTTACGATCCTTGTGTGTGTGTTTTTGTTATGTACTAAGTATTCCGAAAATGTAATGTAATTTCAATGTACGTCAGGATTTGGGTCTCTACAGTTGCTATCAGAGGAAAATTCTAGTCAACCTTTGGAAACTAGGATGCGAAAACGTTAGTGAGATCCCTAGAGATATTTCTAAGGTATGTCTAGGGATGTCCCTAAGGATAAGTATACCTATAGGATATAGTCCTAGAACTATGGTAACGATTTTATATTAAACCAAAGATGTTAGATATTGAAGTTACTCCCCCTTTATTATGATTTTTGCCTCTCACACTATTCTTTTTGGGTTTTAGAAAATGGCTGGAAACAAGATGATTCACGATAATGGAGGATATGATGGACAATGGAATGATATTCTTCATGATCAACCAAATGAAATGGGATTTGAAAGTCCAAGCATCATTATTATTCCGAATCAGCAATCTCATAATATGATCAATAAAGTAAAATTTGGTAAGTTTCCTGACTTGGCTAATAAGAGAAAGATGGAGTTTCATGATGATCATAGAGGAAATAAAGTTCAATTTCCCCTATGTAAATCATGTTGTAAGAGGCATCAAGGAGAATGTTTCAAAGGAAATGGAAGATGCTTTGGGTGTGGAAAAGAAGGACACAAATCCAGTAAGTGCAAAGGAAAAGGTTCAGTTAACACCAGGGATGAGGATAATGGTATTGCTACGACATCAACAATGGTTAAATTTTTTAAATATGGAATGTACGGGCATTATGCAAACCAATGACCTAAGGGAAAGTATCATGAAGAGAATCAGTATGGTCGTATGGGTAGTATTTATATGGATGATGATGAAGAGACTATAAATGATATGTTAGATGAAAGAATTGTTGAAGCTCGGTCAATGGTTTAAGACTGTAGTGGAATGATTACATGTTTATCATGTGTAATGTTTTATAAGTAATCTCATGCTACTATGGAATAAAGAGACATCTATGGATTGTTACACTGTTGTCTTTCCTTGAGTTTTTAATGTGTATGATTAATGTTACCAGTATCCATGAAAGGTTATTCAGATATTTTTGGAATGTAGATGATATGCGCATAATGAAGGGATAAGGAGAAAATTAAATGTTTGATAGTATTCATGAGCTCATGACTGATATAAGGAGAAGGTTATATCATGGTTTGAGTATATAGAATTTTTGGATTTTGGTATGTGGAAAGAGTTAACTTTTGACAGCATTCATGTTTTCACTAAGGTTCAATGGGTATTCATTCTTCAAGAGAATAAATGATTAAGGTATTCACATGTTTGTAATTTGACCAACAAGATATATGTTATGATATATGGGGGATAAATGATGGCATTCACATGATTGTTCTGTGACATTTCAAGTAATCATTTTCTTTATACTATGATCTTGGACCAAAGTATTTTAGATAATCCTAAAGATTAGAATGGATTATGTTGGACATAAGATAGGATAAAACATTTTTTCGATATTATTGATGGGATGATATAGTAATATAGCTTTAGAAAAAGGAAAACCTACAGGACGGGCGACAACCCATCGCGTCGGACAAGGCTGTGGGAATCGAACCCACAACCGAAGTGCGACTGGCCTTTATCGCCTACCACTGGCCTACAGGAAGTCCCTATTTAGTAGAAACTAGTTTTATTATATTAAGCAGTATGATATATGAAGTATAAGTCCATTTTAGGAACCATATATGATTAATCTCACTATAGAATGACTTATGTATATTTAATAACTTTTGCTAACCTTTTGTTTGAGACAGATGGAATGACCCGTCATTCTATCACATGATCTGCTAACACTTCATGAATAACAAATTCAACTTCATTTATTTAATAGATGAAGTAGAAATTGTTCAAGGCACGAACAACAGTGAGATTGTACCAAAATAAAGTAAGTATTTATTCTAATTCAAATTATTCAACTTTAGGGAATCAATCTTGAAAACCAAAAATGTTGTCCTAGTGCTCTTATATCTGATTAATCAGATGGTACCTTAGATCGTCACAAATTTATGGATTTGTGATTGTTGGCTTTTCCATAGCCATGTTCTCTACCACTCTCCATCAAAACATGATGGTTAGATTTTTCTTCCATATCCATATTTTCACCTATGTGGAAACCCAGTGATTAGTTTATTTGGGTAACCGTTAGATTTCATACTTTTGTTTTTAATGATTGGTTTTGGTATTCCTTTTTACGATGTGGGTTTCTATAAAAGAAACTTTCAAGTAGTAAACCATTTATAACCCCCGACGAATATCGAGGGAGAAATTTATTTTAAGGGGGGTAGAATGGAACACCCTGAGATTTTATGAAAAATATTCTTTTAATTTCATTAATATCTTGTGTTGTATGCTACAACAATATTACCTTTTGCTATACGCAACATCGTATTAGCTTTCAGTATACGCAACACTATTCTTGGATCGTGTTACACACAATTTTGATAATAGTTATTCTACGCAACATTGAGTATATATATATATATATATTCAATGTATAAATGAAATATGGTTGGATTATGATATACGAAACAACGAAGGATTATTTCACAGCACACAACCCTGACTTGGCTTGCATTACATGCAATCGCGACCTTCCTCGATAGCGTGTGTTGTACGCAATACCGGGTTTTACTAAACAACGATATATTATTATAATATTGTTATGAACTTGCCATTATGAATAGTGTTAACTAAATTTTGAATTTTATAACATTATTATTCATCTTACACATTTATAGAACATGGTATAAGAACAAAATAAATTTTTCGGGTAAAATAAGTATTTTTCAAAAAATGCAGTTTTGCCGCCTTTTGATGGCGCACCCACTTTAAATCTAGTTTTTGACATATTTAAAAGTTCAATTTGACAAAATAAAATTCTTATTTTGAATCAGGATATAAAAATTTACATTAGATAAAGTTTTGATATTTTTCCGATAACTTTCATATTTTAATGAATAGTAAAAACACGGTATATTTTAATTAAAAACAACTTTTTTCATAGTAATATCTTATGTGGTTAAATTATAATATTGAATGGTTTTAAATTATAAATAGAATATATTTTTACCATTTAATATAATTTATGTAATTAGCATTTATTTTACCTTGAATTCGTAGGTTAAATCAATTCAATCTTTTGCAATGTTTTAAAGAAAAACCCGTTTTCTATCGACAACGGGATTAATTTTAATTTAATTTCTGCATCTTTTGTGTATTGAATTTGGAAAAATGGATTCCATATTTGGAATCAGTGGTTCCAAATTATGTTAATAAGATACTTTTTATTTTTGGGCATTGTGAATAGTAACTACGGTAAATTCTATTTACTATAGTTAAAGGAAAATCGGGTAATTATCGGTAAATATAAGATTATAAAATTACCCTAACACTTGGAAAAATATTATTGGATGGAAACAAGTAGACCCATATAACCTAAGGGTCGGATTAGATTCATTTTATGGACTTTTTTCCATGAAAATAATTTAATTATTATTAAAACCAAAGAATGTGACAAGATGTCACTTTCTTAAATCTTATAAGTATAATAATTTTAATTTAGTGATACACTTCATTAAACTTCAAACATAAATAGTCTCCAGAAAGCTAATACAATTATATACATCATAGAAATTTATTTATAATTTTTAGGGATTAAATAATTATCATTTATTATGACACAAAGATGATGCAGTAATTGTCCTATTAATGAAATATTGACATAATTGATGTTATAAATGCCCAAATAAATGTAATTTGAGACTTTTTATGACTTAAAATACTTTTCAAGGTTAATATGACATGTTATTGTTGATATAAGTAACTTGGTTCGAACTTATCATTCTGTTATGAATTTCATAAAAATCATGTACCAAATAGTGTCAAAATTGACATAAATTAGTTTTTAAAACAAATATTATATTATTAATTGTTATTTAATTCATAAAAATCGAAGGTTCGACAAAATGACTTAGATATGGATAGATATATTAATAATAAACAACTTGGGGTTATTTTGGCTTGTTATGTTAAGTTTATTAACCATATAGTGTAAGAAAACAAAAAGACACGGTAAAAGTTAAATTATTTAACTTAGAGTTAAATCTAATTGATAAGGATAAAATAATAACCTAAACTTGTCTAAATCCTATTGGATGAGAGGATTGAGACACATCCCCACTTTAGCTTCGAAATAAGACCCTTTTGAACCATTATAAACCGAATTTGACCTTAATATAAAATAATATTTTGAGATTTTCCTAAGGTGCCCCTCTTCTCCCTTATAAAAGGGCACATCCTCCCTCTCCTCCTCACACCAATTTGAGCATTAAAGCTAGGCCAACCCCTGCCCAAATATCTTCTACACTTCCCTAGTATCATCCTAGAGGTCCTGGTATTCTTCAAAGACCATACTTAGTTCTTTAAGTGGAGGTTAAGTGAAGGCGCGTCAAAAAGAGGTAATATCCATTACCGATCGTTTTTAATTTCTTTCTTCTTCAACTTCTTCTTCATTAGTTGTTTCATGATAAATTAATAACATCAGTATTTATAATATACTGATATGTTATTATAAATATTAAAAAACTCTAATTAACCTTCTATCCATCCTACGGAAAAAGGAAATCACCGCGCGTGCGTATGTACGGAATACCGTCTCCACGCCGTGGTGTAATCTATTTTCCACCACCACCATAATTGGATGGATATAATGGTGTAATGAGTAACTATATATTATTATTATAAAGTGATATTGATACTGAAATAGTATACGTACACTTCAACACAATTTCACGACCATGGGAACGATATCATCGCTCGTGCGTACGTACGGACTACCGTCTCCACGACGCGATGAGATTCATTATCCATGTTAACCATTCCAGAATTATTATAAAGTATATATATAATGAATAATAATGAAATATATGACATGTTAAATCTACTGGATTTATGTATATATATATGTCATCTACTTACTTCCATTCAAGACAATAAGGAAAGGAAAACAGCGTTCATGCGTACGTACGGACTACCGTCTCCATGAACGGTGTGTTTCATTTCATTTATCTATCTATTATGTATATATATATATACTGAATATATATGATATATAAATCATATTTTATATTCTGGAAGTAAGTAAATCATGATATAAGTAATAATAATGTCAAGAACAACAAGTCCAAACACCTATGATAAATAAAACGATTTTACCCAAAACGCTTCTTTAACATGGAATTTACAAAAGAACGGGTAATATAAAGTCATAAGTGAACCATATATGATATCATAACAATGAATATGATTCTGTAATAAGTTAATGACATTATTTAAATCATTATACAGGAGGTTCGAATACGTACAAAGCATATCGGACATAAGGTAAGGGATAAATTTTTAATCTCATTTTTATCTGAGATTGCTTATACGTAAGTATTTACTGGGGTTACGTTTATCATAAATGGTCATGTTTTCTAAAAATGTTTTTATAAAATGTTTACCATTCTTCCATGAATGTTTAAAGACATTTTTACCCTTTATTTACTTTTTACCACATTGCATGAATGGAATCTTTCCTTTGGTTACCATATAAGGTACTTTTTGAATTTTCCGACAAAAGTACGAGGAGAATGTTATTTTTAACTTATACGGCGTGAACAGAATTTTACAGTTTCATAACACCTCATTTTCAAGAATATTCCTCTACAAGATTGCATTATTATTTTCAACAAAACCCTTATCTTTTAAAATTTCATGAAATTTTGTGAAAAGAAAATGATTTTAAAGAAGAAAGGATATTTTCCTCAAGAATTCATTTCAAGAGTTTTTCTCAAAATTATTTTCCTTCTAAGAAGACATTATTTGATATGTATGTTTCAAGTAAAATGTCTCTATGATTTAATGGTTTCAATTTTCTTATGATTAAATGATATCAATTGTTTATGGATTATGATGGCATGATGTTTAAGAATCCCATTTTACTACATGAGTTATGCAATGATGTACGATTTATGATTTTGTGGCACACATAAGAATGGTATCATTATGAGATGGGTGGGACCTATATCTCCCTCCAATGTATTGGGTAAAGATTTTATATCTCATGAGATAGACATGGTTGGAACGGTAGGTTATACCAGTTCAGTGAAGCAGGACTGAAACGAGGGTAACTCGGTTCAGAAATGGACTTTGTCCACTAAGATAGTCTTGGAAATAAGTCTTGACTAATAAGAAATGATTCTCTATGATTATGTGTGTATGCCACAAAGTTTCATGTTTTATGTTATGATTATTGGTATTTCATTTCACTACTATGATTTATCCCATGTTATGAAATTATGCTCTCTTTTGCAGGTTAAGATTTCCAAAATGTTATGTTCTTATGAATATGATGTGATTGATATTTCTTTTGTTTACCCTTACTGAGCATTTGAGCTCACCCTTTTATGTTTTCTTCTCCCCTAGGATTAAAAGAAATATTTTAGGTAAGGAAACAAAAATGGGACGATCTTTATGGGAGATGTTGAAGATCTTTCCCCATGATTAGAAGATTACGTTCCGAGTTTCCAAAGACACTAAACTATTACGATCCTTGTGTGTGTGTTTTTATTATATACTAAGTATTCCGCAAATGTAATGTAATGTCAATGTACGTCAGGCTTCGGGTCTCTACAATGTTTCCTCCTAGGTAGATTTATGTACATATTTAATTTTAAATAAATTTATTTTATTTATTTAAAATTATTATAGATGAGAATATAAAGGAAATTCAGATGAAAATTATGATAAATAATTTGTATTATTAAAGAAGATAAATAATTTATTCAACTATGATTTATCATAAATAATAATGAAAAATAATTGAATATGAGTATTATTTTAAATTCATGATTTTATGCAAGCATGTGGGTGATCATTGGCATAGACTAGACCTTTGTATGTGATTGGTTTCATTTAATTTATTACTAAATAAAATTTTTGGTATACATGAATTCTCACCTATTATTATATTTGGGAATATGTGCCCATGGTTTCTTTATGTAATCCATTTTCCATCACTTATGTGTGAGTAAAATCATATTTAATTGATGGAGCTCCCAAGCTAGTGGATATGGTTCAACTTTGGAGTTGAGGTGAAACCAATCCAAGAGAGATACTTAGGTGGATATGTGGAAATCTATAAATTGAACCTTAATTGGTTCAAGGTTTTTTCCCATAGGAAAATTTTTAGTTTATCAATCACTAGATAATATAACTATTAGGAATAGATCATGATAATACCACATTAATATTTTATTTCTATCGATTTTAATGGTTATTTCATTATGGATGTTTTTCTGCAATCACATGAATTAATAAATTAACAATCATACAGGATAGACCTAAAATAAATTAGATTATGCATAAATATTATCTAAGATATGGTTAATCACTTATGTAAATCCACTTAATATTAAAAAGTATGTAATAAAAATATTAAATTTAAATGTATAGATAAAAATAAAATCCATAAATTATATGTTTTAAGTCGGTATAGACTTAAACTTCATTAGTTAAAATTGATTTATAGTTAAACGTTCTTGACTGGCCAAAGTTGGGGTTCTTTTTATTATCAAGGAATTGTAACTTGATGTTTTAGGTTGACTTAACATAGTTCAAATCAAATGTTGACTTTTAAAGAAGGACGTGGTGTAATTTAGATTCAAGGGATGAGGGAATCCAATTTTGGGATTTTAGGATTGGGGACTCCACTCCATAGTTCAAGGAACTGTTATTTAATGTAGTTTTAATTTGGAATGCCTACCTAAAATAATTCATGTTTCTTTACCAACCAACGTTGGGGTAATGAGAAGAGGAATATGAATCTTTTCCCCTAGAATGTTCAAGGAAAAGGATATTCTGATGCTAATGGTGATGGATATTGGGTTTCAATAAAATAGTTAGATAATAATAAATATAATATATATTTATTTGTCTAAATTTTATCAAATAAGGTACAAAATCTGTGCTCATCTTACTTTTATAATTAGAAATAAAAATTAAATAAAATATATAATTGTGATCCATACTTGAAAAGTATATCCTTCTCATTGGAATAAATTTTCAGGAGTTGAAATGGTTCTTATGCATTATCCATCACCATGAAATGAAATTTAAAGTTCAGGAAGAACGAATTCCTAATGTGCATAGAAATGAGGCAAATGATGAAGAGTTGTATCTCTGTGAGAAACATTTGAATTATGTTGTAGATTTTCAGCCTTTAATGGTTTCATCCATGACTAATGAGCTTTTGAAGAAACGTGAGGATAAGGATTCATATAACATGTTGTCTCACCATTAGGATCTCCATTAGAAGATGGAGATACAAGATAGAAATGAGATCTCCAAGGATCTGATTACAACTAATATTGGAGAGTTTGTTCCATATGGGCCTCACGCAGTCAATCTTATTAGCTAAATTGAATTCTTAGACATCTGAGGGATTAAATTCCATGAGGATTTATGTATATATCTCATAATTTCACCACTACCCAAGACCTTATCTAGTTTTAATGTTAATTACAATATGATAAATAATGAGAAGATTCTTTCAGAACATCTTACATTGATTCTACAAGTGGATAAGGACATGGGGCATGATTAACACATTGTCGTAATGGTGAATAAGAAAAATAAAAAATAAGGTGAAGGAGAGGAAGACTCATAAAAATTCTAAATATCTTGAGCATTGTCCTTCCAACAAGAGGATGATCGAGAGGTAGGGAAAGTAAAATGAGATATTTTGTTTTTCATGTGGCAATATAAGCCACTAAAAGACAAATTTCACCCATAATCAAGGGGAAAATAAAGGTTCATTCATTATCAATTTTAATCTCTTAATATCTACACATTGTGTTTAAGATATAGCTTGTGGTTCTCACATATGTATCTAAATGTAGGAACCAAGTAGAGTTAAAAATATTATGAGAGGAGAGGTGGATTTGAGATCTATTAATATTGTGATACTAGATTCTATATCCATTGGTTACTAACACTTTTCTTCTCCAGTGAGAATGATTTTGGTTTTAAGAGAATGTTATTATGTAACAATAGTTGACAGGAACATAATTTTTGTATCATTCCAAGATACTAAAGGGTTTATTTTCTTGTTTGGAAATAAAATGTTATTCTTTTATAAGGAAAACACATGTTATGGTGTGACACATTTAAATAATTGTATTTATGTATTAAATTATGAAAACCAAGTATTGGAGATAGATAAGGAATCATGTTCACATGAATCATGTAATGATCACCAATGGAATCACCATCTTGGTTATGTAAACAAGAATAATTTAAAAAATCTCTATAAAGATGGTAATTTAGAATAATCTGAGCTTAAACAACAGGAAATATTTTTTTCTTTTTTACAAGGTAAAATGACCAAACATTCATTCGGTCGATATGGTGAAACGACCACAGAGCTTCTAAGATTTGTACACACTGATGTGTGTGGCTCATTTCTTGTAGACGTTATAGGGGGTTATTCTTACCTCATAATTTTTATAGATGACAAGAGTAGATATATATATATATATATTAATATTCATGAGATATAATTCTGGAACCATTGAGAATTTTAAGGAATTAAAGAAATAATTGTAGAATCAACTTGAAAAGAAGATAAATAAGCTTCGATAAGATCAAGGTGGTGAAAATATTGATCAAGGTGTTTATCAAAATTCTACAAGAGTTTGGGATTCTATCTCAACTCACACTACATTACACAACATAGTAGAATGGTTTTAGTGAATGTAGGAAATGTACCATGTTAGACAAGATAAGATCAATAATGAATCACACAAATCTTTCATTATTATTTTAGGGATATGCATTACAAACAATGACATGCACGTTAAACTGAGTACCAACTAAAATATAAAATGTAATTCCCTTTGAGTTATAGAGTGGAAAGAAACCCGTTTTTTCATATACACATGTATGGAGTTGTGATGTGTTTTTTAAGGGCTTATCAAAAAAAATCTTATACCTCAGGGCACAAATTGTATCTTTATTATGTATCCCAAAGAAATAAAGGGATACTACCTATATAACCCCTCAGATAAGAAATTCATTGTCACCAGGAAAGCCACATTTCTTGAGATGGAAAAAATCATCAAAAAGTATAGTCAAAGAAATATTCACTTGAATGAATTTAATTCTCATGATACAAAAGAGTTTATACGACAATAGGTTCAATAGGTCTACATGAAATAAGTAGTTCCTAAAAAACAAGTACTTCATATGAGCATAAGAGAGGTAAGATAACTAGAGATATATAGTTTTATATTCTTTGAAGATGGTTAATAATTATTGGTTGAAAATGATGAACTTATCTCCTATAAAGAGGTAGTATAGAGCTTAGAATCAACAAGATGGTAAGAATCAATGGATTCTGAAATGGACTCTACGTATGACAACCAAGTTTAGTTTCTAGTCGATGCACTAGTTGATGTAAATACTATATGGTCAAAATGGGTATTCAATATAAAACTAGACATGGAAGCTAATGTAAATACCTATAAAACAAGTATAGAGTCTAAATGGTTTAAATGACATCAAATAATTACTTACAATGAAACATTTTCATCAGTTTTTTTTTAATTCCATCGGAATTATACTTGTTATAGAAGATTATGATGACTATGATATTTGGATGATTTATTTCAAAACTTACTTCCTTAATGGTAACCTTTACAAAGATGTATATATGAACCAACCATAAGGTATTGTGACTCCAGATGATGATAAAATGATTCAAAAGTTGCATAGATCCATTTATCGATTGAAGAAAGCATCCGGGTCATGGAATAATCGACTTGATGAAGCTATAAAATAATTTTTCTTCATTAATAATGAGTTTGATCAATGTGTTTACGAGTGGTTTAGTGGAAATTTTTTCATCATTCTTATAGTATATGTTGATGTGAGATTACTGATCTGAAATAACATAACAATCATACACTCAATTAAGTACTCGTTAAACAAATTCTTATCCATGAAGGAATTAGGTGAATCATTATATACTCTAGTGATCAATACCATTAATGATATAACCAATAGGATTATTTTACTAATTAAAAGTACATATATTGATTGTATAGTAAAGATATTTAGTATGGAACAATCAAAGAGTGGATCGGTTCGAGTGTCATGTGGTTGAAATCTTTCTAAGAAAATGTTTTCTCATATAAAATAAAAGAAATAGATAATTAGTAATGTACTGAACACATCAGTGATAGGATCAATCATGTATGCCATGTTATTTACTATACTTGATGTTGATTATGCATTGATCATGGTATGAATATATCAAGTTGGACTATGAGAAGAACATTGGTATACTATTAAGGTTATCCTTAAGTATCTAAGAAGAACTAAGGATTTTTTTCAAGGTGTATGAAGGAGATGAAGAGCTGATCTTCTTGGGTTGTACTAATTCTAGTTTTTGGAAATATCCAAATGAACTGAAGTCATAGTTAGGATATGTTTTTTGTCTATATGGAGGATTTTTGATCTGGGAGAGCATAAAGATGCCAATTATAACTAATTCTATAGTAGATTCTGTGTATATTGAGACTTCTGATGAATCCATGGAAATAATTGGGATCTGAAACTTTTTCTGGGAGCATTATTTGGTACCTATAAGTAAAGTCCCTATAAATTTTTTTTGTGATAATACTTCATTTGATGATCTTTTAAAAGATCCATGTTCATAGCAATGGAAAAAAGTAAACAATTAAAAAGTTTCACCTCTTGAGGGATTTTTATAATAGGGGTGAAATTATAGTAATAAGACTACCAAAGTATGATAACATGGTAGACCCCTTCATTAAATTCTTATCTCAAAATGGTGTTAGAATCACGTGAGAGTGAGAAAACTAAAGGTTTTCAGTAGTTGGATCTTGTACTTGTCGGCGTCTGTTGTAGTTGGTTCCCTTGACCCAAATACTGGGTATCTTTATGATAACAATTAATCATAGTTTTTAATATTAATAAAATCTTTATCACATCCTGATTGTTCTTCTATGTGACACCGTATGTGATAATTTAGTAAGCATAGTTGTCATGATAAAAGGTCCTACCAGTTCCCCACTGTGACAAGAACCCATAATTGCTTTGACACTGTTTTTAAATATATGTTCTATAGCTGGATGTTATCATTTGAGGGACGCAAATGATACAGGATGTTAGGAGTGTATACTCATAGGACTTTAAGGGACCTTGTCTTTGTTTATTCCCTTAAAATATCCATTATAGGACATTATGAGAATGATACCCTCTAGTAAGAAATCAATATTTATATGTGTCATTGGATGTTCCTATATATGGACATGGGTATGGATCCTTAGTCTTTAAGATTATTATTTATAATTATTATATGTCATGTACTTTTATGTATTGAAGAAAACCATCGAGACATATGTTCTCGGTGATATAGGATACATTAGGTGTGTTACAAATAATATTTCATTAATGAGTAATGCAAGAAAGTATTTTTCCATTTTTTCTATAACAGATGTTGATATCTCAATACCTTTAATAGAAATTATATAGCCTAAATAAATCAATGTCATGGTTTTTGATAGGAAAGTTCTATTTTTGAAACATTAAAGAGAAATTTATTGAGCACAGAGTTTCATAGAAAAGGAATGAAACCTATTTGATTATAGATATCCCATTAAATAGATTATATTACACAGTCAATGCATTTATGAGGTATTAGGTCATTGTTGTAATAAATTCTTTCCTTATTGGTTTTGTGGCATGTTTCTAGGTGCTAACCATAGTCTTTAGGCTACTTATCCTAATTCCACCTAGAAAGAGGCCTATTGGGTCACACACTAAGTGTATCCAAAATATTAGTTAAATAATATTTTATTATTTATTATTTAACAGGTGAATAAATATTATTATTTTACATGGTTTAATAAATATCAATGTATACTTGATCGTAGATATTCAATCACCTGTTATTTGAGAGAAAATTATGTCAGTGGAATATTTAATATATATTTATATTAGATTTAGTGAATATAATATGTATTTATTTATTGGATAATAATGTGGTGATATTTATTTATTAAATAAATTGTAATTATTCAGGGACTAATAAATATTTTCGGGAAATGACATACCAATTTTTTTGGATTGTTGAAAAATAATATATATTTAATATTATTTTATTAAATAATATTTAATTTAATTCTTATTTTAAGCACATGTCGAGGAAATAATTTTTTTATTGTTATATAAAGACATGGGGTTCCATAAGGTATTAAATAAATATTAAAGGGAACTTGTGAAAATATTTATTTCTAAACCCTAGAGATATTGAAACCTAGTTATATTATTATCATAGATAACCAATTCATTTGTGTTGTGCACAATGAAATCCATAGAGTGTAACGACCCAAAGTTTCATTAATGGAAAATCCCTCTTGATCCAGTTAAATGTTTCTTTGTGAAAAAAATGTTTTTATAAGATGTCAACTTCTTTAGTTTTATGTTAAGATTTGTGACCGTTACTTTTATAGCCATTGAACAGTGATCATCTGAGTAGTATAAATATATGGCTTTAACGAAACCATTTCTGCTCAGACAAAGGAAGCAATGGCCTCATCCAGTAGAATTGCCCCTTACGAAGCCCATTTGTTGGAGCTCAGAAAAGAGGTGGCGTCTTTGGGCTTTGACCTTGACCAAGCCCAAGCTGAGCTTCATCAAGTCAAGCTCGAACGTGATCGTCTACGGTAAAAATGGAAGTTGATAGAGATTACCACTCGAACGATGTTATCCGAGCAACCCCAAGAGTCTGTCACCATCGCACACCTTAACCTTAGGTCTTATGCAGCTATTTTAAGGGGTTATGTAACAAATACGTAGCACCATGTTCATGTACATTATTTTTGTATATAATAATGAATATAATTTCTAGTCATTTTTGATACATTGTAATTAGTTTTTAAAGTACAAATGGTGTTTTTAGTTATTATTTAATTAAGAATTATATTTTATTAAATTAAAGTATTTTTGAATTAAATAATATTTTAATAAAATATTATTATTAATATTAAATTAATTTTTATTAAATATAAATGAACTTATAATTTTATGAATGCAATTAAAATTTTTATTAAGGTTTGAAAGCCATTTCTGTCAAAACCCGTGAATTTTTTATAAATGTCGGTTTTTATTTTAAAAGTGAAAATTCACATATTTAGAAAATTATTTAGATAAAATAAATATTATTTTTGGAATTAGGACGTCGAAATTATCCAACGGTGAATTTTTCATAATTTTCTGAGACAGTCAAATTTTTGGGTAAAAATTAAATACCATTTAAATATATAATGTGTTTTATGACATCATAATGACCCAATGGTGATGTAATAAAATACCATAATCCTTATGTTCGGACAATATGTGTTTTATCATTAAAATAATGAGGTTTTGGGTTTGTTTGACTTACTTTTCAAAGCATTAATGGAGCCCTCAAGACTTATTCAACACTTTGCCTTTTTAAATTAATTTCCATGGGAGTGTGACTCACCTCCACATAAGAAACCCTAATTTTTTAATAAGTTCGGACCTTGGACTTGTAAAATATTGTTTTCATCTTTCCTTTTCCAGAAACCATGGGCAAATACCATGGGATGGTTTTTGGTTTGGATTATTTTAATATAAGGGGTCCCAAACCTAAATAATAAAGAATTCTCTCACCTTTCCTATATAAACCCACCCAATCTCCCACTTCCTCATCACTCAAATCCCTTGAAGTTCGTCCAACCTCTTCCCTACTCTCTCTAGAATCCTCTCAAGGTGCCCCAAGCTCCCAATAAGCCTCTCACAAGCCTCTCTCTAGCCTTTGGAAGCACACTTCCAAGTAAGGGGTTTTCTTCCTTTCTCATTTTTTTGTCAATTTTCTTTAAGTTGTATTTCCCTTTTTATTTCAATTATTAATGTTGGGGTATGGTTTAGAACCTCCCCCATACTTCCCTCTTATTGTTTGAATGATGGGAGAACCCTTTCTCTCTCATTAAATGCCTCCCATGTACACCCGTTACTATGCCGAAATTCCGAAAGGAACTTCTCTCTCTTCTTTTACATTCAAGCAATAATTTTGTATCATGAATCAAAATTCCATTTCAATTGTTGGTACATGTATATATATGATCTCCTTACTTTCCATTACATGTAAATATGATGAGTAACCCCTTTCTCTCTCATCAACCTTTTTATGAATTCTTATGTCACGCCGTTACGCTGCCGAAATCACACCGATTTTCTAAGCCAATATCATTGTGTAGTGAATACCATGCCCATGTCTCCATCAAGGGTATTCACCTTTATGCACATTTACTATTGATTATAAAGTTTCATGTATGAATTCCACATTCCTTTATCGTGGGATAAATGATTATGTTTTATGAATCCATGTTTTATGATCCATGTGGCACACTTATGCATGAAATGAAATGTTTAAGAAGGGTGCGCCCTTTATAGCGCTCCAATGCATTGGGTAAAGTATAGTATCATGATACGTCATGTGAAATGAGTGTTGACTCATGCTAATTCAAGTGCAACGAGGGTTTACTCGTGCTTCAAGTGCAATGAGGGTTTACTCTTGCTCCATGTGGAATGAGCCTTGGCTCATGCTAATTCAATGTTAAGTGTTGTTGCCACATTTCCATGTTATGATTATCATGCTTTATCATGCCTTTATGTTCATGTTTCTCTTATGCTCTATTGATATTCCCATTGCCTAACATGTATTGTACTCCTCATGTTATTCATTATGTACTCCCTTACTGGGCTTTATAGCTCACCCTTTTCTTATGCATGTCCTCAGGTTATCCCATGCAATGCTAAGTACGAAGGAATGTAGTGGTCATGTAAAGGAAGTTTTCAATAAAGATGTTTTATTTCAAGTTTAAAGTTTTTATGTAATGATCCTAAGCCCCAAATACACTAAACCTCTCGATCTTCTTTGTTGGATCAAGTGAAGTTTTATGTAATAAAGCATGTTTAAGATGTAATAAAAAGCAGGGTTGTCATAGTTGGTATCAGAGGATAGGTTTAGTTATTTTTGGGATTAGGAAACCCTAGTAAAGCCTTAGATACAAGACAAAGCATAATAAAAACATCCCTAAGTTTTGGTAAATACTAAGTAAGTGGTTTATCAAACAAATACATCCCTGTCTGGATACGAGCAGGTAGAGGCGGCTCTGGCACAGATGTATCCTAGGGGTAAAACCCGAAAACACCGCTTTGAGCTAGACTCGAACGGGAACTGGTGCAAGACAACGGGCCTTGCTGCACTCTTGGTTACGACACTCCCAGGGGATATGTTTTGATAAATTCACAATCTTAGTATGAACCCTTATTAAGGGAAAAATGCCCCTAAGAATATATGTTAGAAGGAAGATCATGAAAAGCCTGGATTGAATCCTATAGACTCATGAGTTAAAGAGATTAAATTTTATTTATAAGTCATCAACTTTTGTCTTTGGATTACCCTTTATGTGTTACCCCTATCTTTCCTTTTATTCCATCCAATGGCCGGTAATAGGAGAACTCGGGCTAACAGCCGTTGTGAAGATCAGTGTGATGATTGTACTTATGAGATACCCAATCCAATGGGAGCGGGAATCGCGAACTTTGTCACGCTTCTCTCTCAGCTAACTCAAGTTTTGAATATAAACACTGATCAAGAGGAACGTTCAACCCCCCCTAATAAAGAACAAGTCGCTATTGAAAGCTTCATGAGACAAAGGCCTCCTACTTTTAGTTGATCATCCGATCCCACGATCGCTGAACAATGGATCAACTCCATTGAAAAGATATTCTCCATCCTCCAATGCTCTGAAAAAGAGAAGGTTATCCTGGCGGCTTATCGTATGGAGAGTGAAGCTGATCAATGGTGGACGTTGATAAAAAATACGAAGCCTGAGGAGGAGATCGAGGCTTTGGAATGGAAGGAATTCTGGAAGATGTTTTTCGATAAATATTTTCCACGCACCCTCCGTCTTAAGATGGAAAGGGACTTCATTTCCCTCAAACAGAAAGATGAAGAATCTGTGGGAGCGTACGAGGAAAACTTCACAAGGCTTGCACAATACGCTTCCGGCTTTGTCGTTACCCCCGAATGCAAGGTTGACCTCTTCTTTGGTGGGCTGAAGCCTAGCTTGCGGAAAGCATTAGAGATCCGTGACTTCGACAGCTATGAGGAAATTGTCCGATGTTCCCTCAAGGTTGAAATGCAGATCGGAGAATCACAGGGGTATCATGGGGACAAGAAGCGTAAGGTGGACTTCAATGCTGGTGGTCTGATGGATAAATCCAAAGGCGCTAAGAAATTCCAGCACCCCACTTGCCAAAAGTGTGGAAAGAAGCACCCTGGAAATTGCCTTAGGGGGACAAGAAAATGCTTCAAGTGTGGAAGAGAAGGGCACCTAGCTGTTAACTGTCAGCAAGAAGGACCCGCGGCTGCGACAGAGGAGAGGAACGCTCCGTTCGAACCTCAACGCGTTGTTCAATGCTTCAAATGCAAAGAACCAGGTCATTTTGCGAATCAGTGCCCTAATCCAAGGGTTATCGGAGGCAATCAACAACCTCCAAGACAGCAAGGAAGAGCTTTTGCCATCACTTCTGCCGAAGTGAACCCCGACAACGAAGTGGTGACAGGTACGCTAGTTAATCATTCAAGAATAGCGAACGTACTTTTTGATTCAGGTTCTACGCATTCTTTTATATCTCAAAAGTTTAGTAGAACAATCCCTGCACCACCACAAATCATGGAAGTAAAGATGTCGGTGAGTACGGAAAATGGGGAAATCATTGCATCCCATGAGTATAAGTCCTCCCCTGTTATAATATGTGGATTGAATTTCCCAGCGAACCTCATCATACTCCCTTTGGTGGAATTTGATGCAATTCTTGGCATGGATTGGCTTTCCTTATATAGAGCCAACATAAATTGTCGGGAGAGGGAAATCACACTCCATATGGAGAATCGACCCCCGATTCTTTACAAGTGTCAGGAGGAAGATGAATCTCCTTTAGCTACATCATCTCAAGCATGGATATTACTGCCTTATGAGCACGCATATCTGGCTCAGATGATTAAGTCCAAGGAAGAAACCACCCTTGAAGAAATGCCTATTGTGAGGGAATTCGCTGAAGTATTTCCCGAGGAACATCCTGGTCTTCCTCCAAGAAGAGATGTTGAGTTCTCAATTGAACTTATACCTGGGGCGCTACCAATATCCAAGACTCCATATAGAATGGCTGTTGTTGAGCTTGAAGAGCTGAAGAAACAACTACAGGAGAATCTGGATAAAGGTTTTATACGCCCAAGTGCATCACCATGGGGTGCACCAGTCCTCTTCCTCAAGAAGAAGGATGGGTCAATGCGGCTATGCATCGATTATCGTGAACTTAACAAAATCACGATAAAGAACAAGTATCCTCTCCCAATAATCGATGACTTGTTTGATCAGCTGCGTGGAGCACAATACTTCTCCAAGGTCGACTTGCGGTCGGGATATTATCAAGTAAGGGTGAAGAAGGAAGATATCCCCAAGACTGCTTTTCGTACAAGGTATGGGCACTATGAATTCATAGTAATGCCTTTCGGACTCACCAATGCTCCAGCAATATTCATGGACTTGATGAATAGAGTCTTTAGAGATTACCTAGACAAATTTGTGGTAGTCTTTATAGATGATATTCTAATATACTCCAAAACCAAGGAGGACCATGAGGAGCATTTAAAAATTGTACTAGAGACTTTGCGCAAGGAGAAGCTCTATGAAAAGTTCAGCAAGTGTGAGTTTTGGTTGAAGGAAGTCTCATTCTTGGGTCATATCATCACAAGCAATGGGATATCTGTGGACCCCTCCAAAACAGATGCAATTGAGAGATGGCCGAGGCCAACATCAGTAACTAATATCCGTAGCTTCTTGGGGTTAGCTGGATATTATCGACGATTTGTGAGAAATTTCTCACGATTGTCCAACCCTCTTACCAAGCTAACTCGAAAGGGAGTAAAGTTTTCTTGGAGTGATGAATGCGAAGAAAGCTTCAAGGAGTTGAAAAGGAGGCTTATCACTGCACCCGTGCTCACTTTACCCACAAGTGGGGAGCTTTTTGTGGTATTCAGTGATGCTTCGAAGAAGGGCTTAGGATGTGTGCTGATGCAGAATGATAAAGTGATATCCTATGCCTCAAGGCAGTTGAAAATCCATGAGCGAAACTATCCAACGCATGATCTGGAGTTGGCGGCGGTGGTCTTTGCCTTGAAAATCTGGCGGCATTATCTCTATGGAGAGAAATGTGAGATATATACTGACCACAAGAGTCTTAAATATATATTCACACAGAAAGAGCTTAATATGCGCCAGAGAAGATGGATAGAGCTCATCAAGGATTATGACTGTTCAATACATTACCACCCTGGGAAGGCGAACAAGGTGGTGGATGCCCTAAGTAGAAAGGATCCAGCAATTCTATCAATGATGAAAATTGAGAAGGATCCAATATTCTTAGACTTGATGAAGATGGACGTGGGAATCATAAAGAAGGGAACATCATCAATCCTTTCACAAATGATTGCTCAACCATCTCTTTTGGAAAGGTTAAAGGATGCTCAAAAGGATGATGCGAGAATCCAAGAAAAAGTGGAAGCTATCAAAAAGGGAAAATCCTCCGAGTTTAATGTTAATGAAGAAGGAATGGTGCGGTTTGGGAAAAGACTATGTGTTCCATCAAGTTCGGAGATGAAGAAGGATCTTTTGGATGATGCACATAGTTAAAATTTCTCTATTCACCCAGGGAGCACAAAGATGTATCGAGATCTCCGAGAAAACTTTTGGTGGGAAAATATGAAGAAGGAGATCGCTGAATATACATCAAAGTGCCTGGTGTGTCAGCAAGTGAAGGCAGAGAGGCAGATGTCTAAGGGGATGATGCAACCATTGCCCATACCTGAATGGAAATGGGAGAACATCACCATGGACTTCATCACTGGACTTCCAAGGACATCCAAAGGCAACAATGCAATCTGGGTTGTTGTGGATAGTCTTACAAAGACTACACACTTCTTTGCTATTTGAGAGGAATTCTCTTTGGATCAACTGGCACGGATATATATCAGGGAAGTGGTATGGTTGCATGGAGTACCACTATCTATTGTGTCTGACCGAGATCCAAGATTTACCTCTAAGTTTTGGAAGAGTCTTCAACATGCTCTGAATACTGAACTAAACTTCAGTACGGCCTATCATCCTCAAACTGATGGCCAATCCGAGCGGACTATCCAAACAGTTGAGGATATGTTGAGAGCGTGCTCAATGGACTTTAAAGGAGGATGGGATCAACATCTTCCTCTGGTTGAGTTCTCTTATAATAATAGTTTCCACTCGAGCATCCAAATGGCACCATATGAAGACCTGTATGGTAAAAGGTGTAGAACACTGGTATGTTGGGATGAGGTCGGTGAACATAAGCTGCTTGGACCAGAAATGGTCGAATAAATGGTGGAGAAGGTGAAAACCATTCAGCAGCATATCAAGGCAGCCCAAAGTCGACAGAAGAGTTATGCAGATAATCGTCGACGAGACCTTGAGTTTAAAATCGGAGACATGGTGTTTTTACGCATATCTCTGTGGAAGAAGGTCATGAGGTTTGGAAAGAAATGGAAGTTAAGTCCAAGGTACATTGGCCCCTTCAAGATTCTTGAACGTGTTGGGGATGTGGCCTATCGACTAGCACTTCCACCTACTATGGCCAAGGTGCATGATGTCTTCCATGTATCCCTCTTAAGGAAGTACATACCAGACCCTTCACATGTACTCTCTTCCGAGGTGGTACAATTGGAAGATGATCTTTCTTATGAGGAGAAACCAGTGAAGATCTTAGATCGTAGAGAAAAAGTTCTACGAAATAAGACAATGCCCCTCGTCAAGGTGTTGTGGAGAAACCACAAGTTTGAAGAAGCAACTTGGGAGTCGGAGGATATGATGAAGCTAAGTTACCCACATTTGTTTTAGTGTGGGAAAAGGAAAATTTCGAGGGTGAAATTTCTTAAGGGGGGAATGTTGTAACGACCCAAAGTTTCCTTAATGGAAAATCCCTCTTGATCCAGTTAAATATTTCTTTGTGAAAAAAATGTTTTTATAAGATGTCAACTTCTTTAGTTTTATGTTAAGATTTGTGACCGTTACTTTTATAGCCATTGAACAGTGATCATCTGAGTAGTATAAATATAAGGCTTTAACGAAACCATTTCTACTCAGACAAAGGAAGCGATGGCCTCATCCAGTAGAATTTCCCCTTACGAAGCCCATTTATTGGAGCTCGGAAAAGAGGTGGCGTCTTTGGGCTTTGCCCTTGACCAAGCCCAAGCTGAGCTTCATCAAGTCAAGCTCGAACGTGATCGTCTACGGGAAAAATGGAAGTTGATAGAGATTACCACTCGAGCGATGTTATCCGAGCAACCCCAAGAGTCTTTCACCATCGCACACCTTACCCTTAGGTCTTATGCAGCTATTTTAAGGTGTTATGTAACAAATAAGTAGCACCATGTTCATGTACATTATTTTTGTATATAATAATGAATATAATTTCTAGTCATTTTTGATACATTGTAATTAGTTTTTAAAGTACAAATGGTGTTTTCAGTTATTATTTAATTAAGAATTATATTTTATTAAATTAAAGGATTTTTGAATTAAATAATATTTTAATAAAATATTATTATTAATATTAAATTAATTTTTATTAAATATAAATGATCTTATAATTTTATGAATGCAATTAAAATTTTTATTAAGGTTTGAAAGCCATTTCTGTCAAAACCCGTGAATTTTTTATAAATGTCGATTTTTATTTTAAAAGTGAAAATTCAAATATTTAGAAAATTATTTAGATAAAATAAATATTATTTTTGGAATCAGGACGTCGAAATTATCCAACGGTGAATTTTTCATAATTTTCTGAGACAGTCAAATTTTTGGGTAAAAATTAAATACCATTTAAATATATAATGTGTTTTATGACATCATAATGACCCAATGGTGATGTAATAAAATACCATAATCCTTATGTTCGGCCAATATGTGTTTTATCATTAAAATAATGAGTTTTTGGGTTTGTTTGACTTACTTTTCAAAGCATTAATGGAGCCCTCAAGACTTATTCAACACTTTGCCTTTTTAAATTAATTTCCATGGGAGTGTGACTCACCTCCACATAAGAAACCCTAATTTTTTAATACGTTAGGACCATGGACTTGTAAAATATTGTTTTCCTCTTTCCTTTTCCAGAAACCATGGGCAAATACCATGGGATGGTTTGTGGTTTGGATTATTTTAATATAAGGGGTCCCAAACCTAAATAATAAAGAATTCTCTCACCTTTCCTATATAAACCCACCCAAGCTCCCACTTCCTCCTCACTCAAAGCCCTTGAAGTTCGTCCAACCTCTGCCCTACTCTCTCTAGAATCCTATCAAGGTGCCCCAAGCTCCCAAGAAGCCTCTCACAAGCCTCTCTCTAGCCTTTGGAAGCACACTTCCAAGTAAGGGGTTTTCTTCCTTTCTCATTTTTTTGTCAATTTTCTTTATGTTGTATTGCCCTTTTTATTTCAATTATGAATGTTGGGGTATGGTTTCGCACCTCCCCCATACTGCCCTCTTATTGTTTGAATGATGGGATAACCCTTTCTCTCTCATTAAATGCCTCCCATGTACACCCGTTACTATGCCGAAATTCCGAAAGGAACTTCTCTCTCTTCTTTTACATTCAAGCAATACTTTTGTATCATGAATCTAAATTCTATTTCAATTGTTGGGACATGTATATATATGATCTCCTTACTGTCCATTACATGTAAATATGATGAGTAACCTCTTTTTCTCTCATCAACCTTTTTATGAATTCTTATGTCACGCCGTTACGCTGCCGAAATCACACCGATTTTCTAAGCCAATATCATTGTGTAGTGAATACCATGCCCATGTCTCCATCAAGGGTATTCAACTTTATGCACATTTACTATTGATTATAAAGTTTCATGTATGAATTCCACATTCCTTTATCATGGGATAAATTATTATGTTTTATGAATCCATGTTTTATGATCCATGTGGCACACTTATGCATGAAATGAAATGTTTAAGAAGGGTGCACCCTTTATACCGCTCCAATGCATTGGGTAAAGTATAGTATCATGATAAGTCATGTGCAATGAGTGTTGACTCATGCTAATTCAAGTGCAATGAGGGTTTACTCGTGCTTCAAGTGAAATGAGGATTTACTCGTGCTCCATGTGCAATGAGCCTTGGCTCATGCTAATTCAATGTTAAGTGTTGTTGCCACATTTCCATGTTATGATTATCATGCTTTATCATGCCTTTATGTTCATTTTCTCTTATGCTCTATTGATATGCCCATTGCCTAACATGTATTGTACTCCTCATGTTATTCCTTATGTACTCCCTTACTGGGCTTTATAGCTCACCCTTTTCTTATGCATGTCCTCAGGTTATCCCATGCAATGCTATGTACGAAGGAATGTAGTGGTCATGTAAAGGAAGTTTTCAATAAAGATGTTGTATTTCAAGTTTAAAGTTTTTATGTAATGATCCTAATCCCCAAAGACACTAAACCTCTCGATCTTCTTTGTTGGATCAAGTGAAGTTTTATGTAATAAATCATGTTTAAGATGTAATAAAAAGCAGGGTTGTCATATAGAGTCCTTTGAATCCCAAGATAGATCCCTCTCCATGAACCCTCCCAATAAAATAGATCGTTTTTCTCCTTATCCCACTCTCGAGTCTAAAATGATCAAGGATAACACTTTGGAAGTGACTCTTGTAGCAATCAAAGGTGAACAACATGAGTGATAAGATCTATTGTGCTAACACAAAGAGATTCTTATGGTGATGTTTGGATATTTTTGGAACACGTGTGGGTCACTGCTATAGGAGATCAACTCTTGATTACTTTAATGTAACAATGGTAAAACATTTCTCTATTGTTATATCCATCAAAGAAGAAATAATTCATTTAAGGTAATTCATTAATGAATTAAATTAATTGTAAATAATATGTGATGATCAGGTTCTTGGTTCCGGTGTTCTAACCCTTGTCTCTTCTCTTTGACTCAATTTCATTGATTACAACATTCACCGTCATGTAAATCTTGGATTGATCAAAAATCCTGACAAAAATAAACATTGGGAACAACCCATTCATGCTTCTCCTATGAACAAAACCTATAAATATATACATAGGTATAAATAAATAAATATTTCTATATATATAATAAATATATATATATAATATAAACATATAAATAAACATAAAATATAAACATATATATAATAAATAATAAAAACATAAACATACATACATATATATATAATATAAACATATATATATTTGTATAATATAAAATATTAGAATTTATATATATACAAAATATGCTAAAACAGTCCATCAATAAGCAAAGCATCAGACCATTTATTAAAAAAGCAAAGTATACATAGAGACTAGTGGGGTTAAATAAAGGGAATTCCCTTGATCAAAAAAAATAGTAGAATTAAAGTTCATAATATGGCATATCATTTGAATAATAATAATCATTAGTAGTTTCCCACTCATACTTAGATTTTCTTTGATTAATGATCTTAAGGATCGTTACATTGGTTCTTCTTGGAACCATGGAAGAAGGTCTAATAGTCACGGTCCTTAGTAGGTCAGAGTAGTCCTTCTATAGCCTTATCTTCATAGGATTAGGAGTGAATCACAAATTATCAATCGACTTATTATTTCCATTTATGATATCACTCTTAAATGAGGCAAGAACACTGCCCAAATCCTTAAGCGGAGTGATTTTACAAACCATTTCACCATCAGAATTGTTCTCCCACTTATTAGAGATTTTCCACTCACCATGTCATGGGTGAGTTGGTTGAGTCTTCAGGTGTAATGATGGATTTAATGGTTTAAAATATTGAATAAGGGGGATTTCAACATCTATCGTGTGGGTATTAGCTGAAACGAGAGTGTATAGGATCATTGGATATGGGTCCAGTGTGTGTGGATTAATGAGATTACTGGAGCGTAGTGGGGGATAAGGGATAAGGTCGAATGGGAGAGTGTACTAAGCTATGATATGTGGGGATGAATGGTATTACTAGAGCATGGGGACAGAGTAAGATTCTAAATATTACATTTTATTGTAGCATGGGGAATGTGAGTCCATCGTGTGGGTATTAGGTTGAATGGGAGTGTATGGGGTTTGGGTTGGGTAGGGGTTGTGATATTATATTCTTTTATTTTAAAATGTTTCAAAAAAACAAATTTCAAAAAAACACCGAAAAGTTTACATTTAAAAATAATACCAATGTTTTTTAGAAACAATGGTATATAAAAAATTCGGAAAATTATTAATTTCAAAAAAATACCTATTTTTTTAGAATTTTCGATAAATGAGGTGTCTCTAAATTAGAAATATTTATTTATCTAAATTTCTCATAAACCTTTGTAAATAAATTATAAATTTTTTAAAATGTCTCTAGTTCAAAAAAAATTCTCTAATTAACATTTTTTTGTAGTGAATGTTATGTACTAGACTTGATATTACCTACGCATTGAGCATGGTAGGAACATATCATGATTGGTTTGGTGAACAACATTGGTCATTTTTTATTTCTATCAATATGTATATAAAAAGAACTATATTGAAAATTAAATTTCTATTTTCAAACACTTTTTTGGAAAATTGACAAACTAAGCGTCACTTTAAGGGCCAGGGATAAACCGTACAAGATCACAACAGACACCAACTACAAACTGAGGGCATGCAATCAAACAGCAAGAACATACCCGCACAACCACTACAAATCATAATAACCAAACTTGTCACCACAACCAACACAAGAGTCCCCCTCCGCAGTAGTGGATTCTCATTTAAAAGATGGATTATAACGCCCCTAGAGATTATCACCTTAGTCCCGACTCCTCATTTGATCCAGTGAGAGATTACCTAGAAATGATTTCATGGAAAATATGTTTTTTTTAAAGTAAGGATCACCCTTCAATACCGATTATATAAAGCTCTGGTATTAACCTTTCATAGAAGATAAGATTAGTCTATCCTTGTTCTACATCTTGTAGTAGCAGACAACACTCCTTCATCCTTAGTTATCCTCTTTTACCCACCTTGTACAATATCACTACAGGGCTTGTAGTCCAAACCACTCACATTTTCTTTGTCACCCCTAGAAATACTCCCCCTCTTGACAAAGAGATTCTTTGAAATTGGTTCCATGATACCCTTGTCATTCCCCCTTCTCTATTCAGGCATGTTGTATTCAATCATTGAAAGACACCTAACCTTAATTCCATTACATTTAATAGTTTCCTTTCCCTCACACTCAACTGCTTCATTTATGTAATCTTCTTTGTACTATAGTTTGTTGACATCTAGACTAGGAGGCTCTTCCACAGCCATATAGGCCTCCTTGTGACCTAGACCTTAATCAAGGTGGTTCTCCTTATAGCCCCCTCAGCATCACCAGATTCCTCAGGATCAGTATTCACTCCTTCTGTGGGACTATCAATCCTATTGCTCAATTTAAGCATAGTCCTGGCCAAAATAACATGACCCCCAACTTCCCTAGTTCTGACTGGACTGGCCACTTCCAAAGAAGATATGACCCCCTCTCCTTCCCCCAACTGTTCCCTAACCTCCATAGCTCCATTTTTATGTTGTTCCACCTAATCCTCCAAATGGATCAAATCAGTATCCTTTCGTAAACATAGCCTGGAAGGGCCCTCCAAATCCGTCCTTTTCCTATTAAACGGAGCTATAGATTTGTTCATTTTATTTAGAGGTGATGAGGTTATAGTAAACAATAAATATACTAATTCTATTTTTCTAATAGATTATAATGATCTAAATTCATATTTAGGATATTCCTTCTATCTTTGCATAGGATCTATGACTTGCATGAGTTCAAATAATCAGATTGGCATTGATTATATAGTGGAGTTTGAGTATATAAAATCTTTTGATGTAGCAAAATAATTCATTTGGATACAAATATTTTTCTTGTATCTTGATGTGGTACCTAGTATTAAAGACAGAATCACATTATATTGTGATAATATTTTTGTGGCAGATCTTGCAAAAGAGGAATGTTCACACCAAATAACAAATAAAATACTCCAAAAGTATTAACTATTGATAGATTTTTCATAAATGGGTGAATTTATAGTAAGTAAAGATTCCATATAATTAAACCTAGTAGATCCCTTGACTAAACTATTATCTTATAAGAATCATGAATATCATGTGAGAGAAATGAGAATAAAGGTTATTTGTAGTTATCTCTAGTGAGAATGGGAGTCTGTTTAAGTTGGTTCCCTAGAACCAAATTATATCAACTTTATGATTACATTTATTCATAGATTTTAATATTAACAAACTATTTATCATGTAATGATTGTTCTTATTTGTGGCATAGTATGTGATAATGTCCAAATAGTAACTATCTCAATAAAAGTTCATTATAGTTCCCTGATGTGATGAGAACCTCATAATTTCATGATATTATTATTAAAAATAAACTCTATAGATAGATGAAATCATTTGAGGGACACAAGTGATATAGTATATTAGGGGTATATACTCATAAGACATAGAGACACCTTCCCATGGTGTATTACCTTGGAGATATCCATTGTAAGAGCTTATGAGAACAACACCTACCATTTCAAAATCCACATTTTATCTTCCATTGGATGTTCCTATCTGTGGATGTGTGTATTGATCCTTATACTTTAATATTATTATTTTTGAAAAATATGAGTCACATAATTTGATGTTTTGATGAAAACCATGATAACATATATTCACAGAAGAGTATGATATGTTGGACGCATCACAAGTAATAATTCATTAATGAATCATTTGATAAAGGATTTTCCTTTTCTATTTTTTAATGGAATTCAGTATCTCGGGATATTTTCTAGAAATGATACAACCTTAATAAGTCATAGGCCTTTGTGTTCTATGGGAATGTTCAATTCTAAAAAATCAAAGAAATATGCATCAAACACAAAGGTTGAAGACACCACCATTCAACTTGCATGATTAGAGATATCATGATAAAGGGTTTATATTACTCAATAATCATTTATATGATTTTTATATCCCTATGAAATTAAATTATTAATCTATGGATACCCTGTCATGTTTCTAGATTCTAATCTTTGACTTTTATTTTCTAACACTAATTCCACTAAGAAATATACCAAGAGGGTCACACACTAAGTGTATCCAGATCCTCAATTAAATATTATTATTATCTAAAATGTTGAATTAATATTATTTCTAAATGTGATTTAATAAATATTCTTTTTTTCTAGATTTCATTCATTCTATATCTAGTTATTCAGGAGAAGATTTTATTATAATAATATCTAATAAAAATTTCATTTATATTTATTGAATATAATATTTATTTATTTGTTAGAAAATAATTTTTGGATATTTATTTATAAAATAAATAGTCATTATTCGAGGATCAATAAATATTGTGGAGGAATGGTGAACTGGGAATATTAGTCTAATATGAAATAATATACATTAAATATTATTTGAATAAATAATATTTAATTAATTCTCTAGTTCTTCACTTGTCAAGAAATAGTAATATTATTATTATTATAGACATGGGGTTCCATAGGTATTATGTAAATAATAAGTGCACATGTGAAATTATTATTTTCTAAACATAACACTATTTAAACTCAATTATAATATTTCTATCAATAGGGGTTACTTTTTTTGGGTTGTTCACAACAACATCTAGAGAATTCTCTCAATGACTTTGAGAGATCCCTCGCAATGAATGCTCATAATAATAGAGAGTGATCCTCATCCAACACCACTCTCAATTAATGATATATGAAATATAATCCATCTTGAAGTGATTCTCAGGTCAATAAAAAGACAATAAAACTAGAATTAGGGTCTACTACACCAAAACTAAGATATTCCAACTATGAAATTTAATAGATTTTGGAGCATGTCTATATCATCGCTATAGGGAATCTGCACTTGATTACTATAAATAATTGACAATGATAAGTAGAGATGACTTAAGATTCACCAATGAAGAAATAATTCAAATCAAGTTAATTATTTAATAGATTTAATTAATTATAAATTATATTATAACGATCCTATCTTTTTAGTCCCAATGTTCTCACAGCGATTATTCATTGATTCAATTATATTGTTCATTATGTTTATCATTAGTGTACATCTAAGATTAATCATAAATTATGGAAAAAAACCCATGTTGTTCATATCCCTTTCAACACTTCCACTATTCTTGGAACCTTCATCCATTTAGTCAAATGGGTGTAACAATATTGATCCATCTACTACTTTTATTACAACACATCGTTTAATTATTAGATCTTCAATAGTACACAACATTATATATATACCTCAACATTAGTATCTCAAATATGATAATATAACTCCTTATTTTTCCCTTAAATGTCATTATTTTCTCCTAATAAACACTCTAAATCTATTCCGATGGATTGTGGGTATACAAATATGTCATTTATGCATGCACTTTTTCTTCTCTCTACTTGGGTTTTACCTATTTTAGAGTGTTTCACACACTTCAGATTTTCATTTTTCTGATGCTGAAAATTTATTCTTTAATTATTTATATACCTTTTCTCTCTCTTTTGTCTTATAATTTTCATTTAAATACTTACATATACTATGTTTTATCCACATTTCATTTCAAACTACCAATTCCTTGATAAAAGTTTCCTCTTTTTCTACACCAAGGTATTTTCATCTACTTTTTAAAACTCATATCCTTTACATTCCAATTTTTGATAGTTTATAAATATCCTTTAATAAACCTTTTCTTATTTTAACTTAATTTTTCTTTTTAGTGTAGTGAAATGATTATTTCTTGAAACCATAATGGAAAACATTATTTACTTTTATAGTGGTATTCTTGATTACTATAGGAGTGTGGGGATCACTCATAAAAGTTTATTTAATATTAAAACCCAAATAACATGACATGGAACTGAGCTAGTTATATGTAACTTTTGTTTCTATGGTATGGGTTAATAAAAAACAACTCATTTGAAAAAAAAATCATGTTCTGATATGATCCAATAATTTCTTACGATATCCCTTTATTGTAATCATTTCATAGAGGAATAATTAATCTCTTCTAATTATATGAATCAATTCCATTTATATAGTGATTTTTTTTTTGTGTGACATGTTAGGAAAGTGTTATAAATATTTTTTCTTGTGATATGACTTTATTCTTATTTTCCTCCAATGAAATATTATTCCACCCCCTATTTCATTCTTTATCATTAAATGATACCATAACTACTTTAATGATATATTCAAAACATAAAATTCATTATAACTTTAAGATAAATAAGAAACATAAAAAAAATTACACTAAAAATTAGTTCCTATATACTTTTTCACCTCCTATGTTAACCATATGTCCACTTTTTATATGTGTCCTACAACATGTTAAACTATATGAAAAGAATATCACCCATAGTTATAAAATATAATGGACCTTATATTATTTTCTTCAAATATATTTTGGAAATAGGTTAATTATCTTATATTTCCGTGATATCTATTAATATGCACTTACTTAATTTACCTTCTAAGAAACATTGAACAATGTTCATTTCTAATGAAATCCCCCTAGACAATGAAACTCCCATCATGTTATTCAGATAAATTTCCATAAAATAATTAGTATATAAATAGTGTTCACCTAAAATGGTCTATACCATCATGACCCTTGTACGACTAATCTAGCCTCATATTGTTTCATGTATTTTGATATAACTAGTACTTAATTTGGGTCTTCTTCACAATGAGGGTCACATTATGCCAACTTCACTACTAATACCCCTATGGACTTTTATGGAACTATCATTATTTTCCTTAAAAAATCTATAGATATGTATGATATATATATATGGCTCATTATTTCCTCACACTACTAAAAGAAGCAAAAAAATTTCCATTTTTCCCTCTATTTACCCCACATCATATTTTCATTATTTTTATCCAGGAAATATATGGAAATGTTTTTTATGATTATAATCTTAAACCAAATTAGTCTTCAAACCAAGTTGTTTTTCTTTTTTAGTTTCTTTCAAATCGATGAGTGATTTATCCTACCTCTTTTTCATCACATATAGTTTCCTTTACTATTATTATAGTGTTTTTCTATAAATATGTTGATTTAATTTCTTATTATGTTCTTCAATATTTTATATATCTTCAATAAAATTTATTGATTAATTTTTTTCAAAATAATAAGATCTCACTTACTTCATGTTGTCTTACCATTTTTGAATTCGTTAAGTCTCTATCTTATGAAGTTACTATTGGTCCAAGAGGAATTCTCAAGAGGGTGGTGAATTAATCTTCTAATATAAAAACTTTATGTTTAAGAGTTATAAATTTTAAAACCCCTCATATTAAATTCCTCACCTAATTATAAAATATAGTAGCTATATGTAATTTTTTTAATTTGAAATAGTTTATCAAAGACTCAACCAAAACTCAGTTAAAAAACATTAAATTACATAAAATTTTAAAATAATTTTACTAAGACCAAATATATATATATATATAACTTATAAATTATTACTATCAAAGTATATTTCTCTTTCGGGGTTTAGAAACACTTAATAAAATTAAAAAAGTATTTTTTTTTAGTAAATTTAAATCATGCAATCAAAATAAAATCCAAACACATGGTAGAATTAAAAAAGAGGATAGCTCCAAGATGAAGTTTATCCCTCTCCACATGACCATAAGTCCTTTCCAATAACATTTTTTCAAACTTAATATAAAATCCATAACCTATATTAGTCTTTACACGGTCAACTGCACACATGGTATTCTAAGATGTACCGTGTCTCTTGTATAGTTCTACATGGGATAAGTAGAAGAGAGAAATAAAGGAAGGTGTATCAAAGTACTCAATTTTATAGTGCCTAAGAAGTGATCCAAAAATATTCCCTAAAACAAGAACAAATCTAAATATAAAATATATAGGTAGAGAAAATAAATCTATAGAAGTTTGGTGTAGATCAATCTATGATTTAGTTCGGTTGATCTGTAACATTCTATTTCTTGTTGATTATATTGTTAGCTCAGGACTGAGTGTTTTAGTCAATTCAGCATTCATAAAGGTTTCTTTAAATTCTCCCAGAAAATATAGTATCATAGTATAGAAGAAGAAAAATCACAATGTTCATTGAAATAACTAATAAAAGGCCCATAGAATCACATTTAAGGAGTATTTTTATTTTTAAAGGATTCTTCTGAAAGTAGTTGAAGGATAATCCTCCTCAAACTGAAAGGTCTCAACCACTATGAATGTCCTTATTAAATTCCAAAACATTCCATTAAGTATATATACATTATTCATGATAGGTTAAAGAAAATTATATATTGATCATGGTAGATATAAAGTGGTCAGATTCCTTACAGTAGAACAATAATTTCTTCTTGCATCTACAAGGAGTACACATGTGGTAGCTCCAAGACTTAACTAAGTTTTCATCCAAGGATAGTTGGGTCCAATGTATAAAATATCAATTCATGGTTGATACAATAGTTGGAGATATTATAAATTCCATGATCAATTTACTTATTTATTTTGGTTGATGAGTTCCATAGTGTGGTATCTTCAATATTTATAAAAATCTAAATTTCGACACAATTTCTTCAATTCCTTCTTACTATAGATTAATTCATCATGTAGTTACTTGGGATGTATAAGAAATCACTGATTTTATTTATACAATACATCCAATACTTAAAAAAAATGGTTTTCTTTCTCATGTTCATTCATCTATTGCAAAGTAGAATAGGATTCCACGTGTAGTAACTTGTTTATAATGTGCGGTTGATTAACACTTATAAATGTTTTTTAGTTAATCACATGGTCACTCCACATGTACATTTGGTTGATTGGTACTAATATAATAAACATAATTCAGTGTTTGTTTATCTGTACTTAGCATATTTTCCATGAAAATTAGGTTTTTAACACAAAATATAGAATTAATTATAATTATAAGAAACATGATTTTTATTATTAAAATAGATAATTTATTGACTAGTCCAACAATCTCTCTATTTTCGATGATCTAAAATCATGAAAAGATAAATATTAAACAAAAACTAAAATTATATAAACATAAATTCTATATTTCATTTTAATTTAAAAATAAGTATTTATTACCTAGAACATAAAAAATGATTAAATTACATAGAATTTTTTATTTATTTTCATTATTTTTACCCTTTTGGGATTATTAAAAAGATCGAAAAGTATAAGAACATAAATTGAAATGAATCAAAAAAATGAATAAAATGGAATTTAATCAAGTTAGAAATAAATATAATCATGATTATAAAAAATATAATCATGATAAAATCAATAATATTTATTGAAAATAGTTTTAATACCAATTATAATAGATTCCCTATTATGAGCCTAATAAGAATCAAAATCAAAATATATTTCTCTAGAGGATTTCAGATCAATAGGTTCTTTTCACTTTACTATAGAAATAAGGAGAGTTGGTTTGGGAATGGGAAGAGGAGGATCACTAAAAATAATTCCCTTAGAAATAAGTTGAATATTTTCCATTACCAGGGAAGGTGTGAAACTATAATGTTGTACGAAAATAGAAATTGATAAAGGAATAGTGAAGTTAGAGGATGGAGGAACAAAAGTTATAAGATGATCTATATGAACAACCAAGGAAGTGTGATCAATGTACAAATATGTTTCCATAATATGAATATAATCCTTCAAGTACAATGATCCTTACTCTACAATTTCATAAACATTTCTCATTTTATTTGTAAAGATCTCCAAAATAGGTTATAACTCCGTAAACATATTGACCTAATCATTGAAATCATTGGTGACTAGAAGAATCATTAGTTCACAAGAAAATGACCAAAATAGTGGCTTTAAGTCACTATTTTTTAAGATCTTATTCAAGTAAAATTTGATGAAATTAGTTATTATTTCACTATCTCGAACAATATTATTATAATTAGACCATAATTAGTATCGAATTATGTTATATTAAGTTTTTAGAGTATAAATTATCATCTATCAAGTGTTTGTGAAACCATAAAAAGAAACATTGATTCTTCTTGAATAATCCTCCTTAAAAACGATTCATATATAGAATCAAGAATAGTTGTAATAGGAGGTAGTGGAGGATAATTATAAGTCAAATCATATTTCATAATATCCTCAAGATATATATAAATAACTATAACATAATCTTCTAGCCTCCAAATATCCTCTAACATATAATCAATCTTTCTAAATAGCTAGGATTGGGTGTGACTCAAAATAATATATATGGCCATAAACAGGCCTTATTCCTTGATAACTTCAAAATTTGTTCCAAAATCAAGAAACATATACTTAAAAATATTTATCAAATAAAATTTCAATATATTTAAATAATAATCTCTAAAAAAATAATAATAAACATGCATGTGAGGTTAAAGAAAACCCATTCCAAAGGAGTATTTCCTACCAACCACTTCCACTTCCACCAATAATGGTTATCCTTCTCTAGACATTAGAAATCTAATAGTGGTCTATAATATATGGGCTTAAAAACATTAGTTTTATTTGATTCATCTATATTATCTTCATCTATGACTTCAATAGCTTTTATTGGTGTAGGTCCAAATATATCACCAATCAATTCTTCTATTTTTTGAATCAATATATATTCATAGTTTTCAAATATATGATAAGGCACTTCAATCCTTTAATGTACATCAATTTGATCAACTAAATAACTTCCATAGGATGTGGTGTAATACGAGTAATAAGAATGAAATTTCCACCATAATTTGGTTGATTTACTCCATCACGATAATTTCAATTAGAGTTTTAATAATCTAACCCAATGAAGGATATAATGGAATTATCCCCCTTAGAATATGGAGTGTCAAATGGTAGGTGATTCCCCCCCCCCTTATCTTCCAAAGGAATTAGTTTTCACTATAATCAACCAATTATTAATTACATTCATTTATTTTAACCTAGGGAACATAATTCTTCTTATAAATATAAATATCAAAACTAAAAATGGTTTTCCTATCTTGAAGAGTGAAAAAGGGTTTAGTATCTTCTTTATTAGGGTAAAATTCTTCATCATTTGGAGAAATAGACTCGAGAGTGTCAGTTGTGCAATTAAAAATTCCTTATATTACCGAAAAATGAGTAATCATAATTTTTGGAGTAAAACTACTCCCATACTCATATTTTTTCATATATTATTTATTAAATTCAACTTATTCTTCAAAAACTATTCTGGATTATAAAATAGAGGAACCAAATTCTTCCTTACACACAAGCACAACCACATACGTTTCCACAACTAATTATTCCTCAATAGAATATCTGAAATACCCATTTAATACTTTCTTACCAATTTGTCCTGGACTACTATTGATGCATCAAAAGGATATATAATTCTGAGGCCCACAAATCAATCCATGTCCAATTAATTTAACATATATCTAATTATCGATTTAATTCATGAACAAAATGCATTATAAATAAATGTATGTTTTGAGTAAGGAATATCGTTTATCAAAAATTACCTAATCAATTAAATAAATTTCAAAGTAAATAAATATATTAATAAATGATATATTGTTTGAGAGATAAAAATATCAATTATAAAGAATAATTATATTTAAGAAAATTTTAATTTTGAATTATCACATTAATGTGAATATTTATATGGAAAATTTAATGAATACAAAAATTAAATAAAAAAGTGAATGTCAATACATTCCATATTAATATTGATTATAAAAAATCAAGAGAAATAATAATAATTGTATTTATATAATATATTTCATTTTAGTATAAGTATAATAAAGGGTTTTAGTCAATGATGAAAACAAATACCCTAAAAAAATCATTAAATTTTTTTAAGAAAACAACCCTTTCAATTTGAAAATTATTTTTCAAAACTAGAAATTTCTAAAATATTAGGGAACAAATATATTTGAAAATAAACTTGTTAAATATTAAAGGAAACTTCAATGAAATGTTTTTTCATAACAATGGTAATATTATATTCATGGTGAGTATGTTAAAAAATATTCCTTTCACATTATCAGTAAAAGTCAAAAGGTATCATTCTTGGAAAATGAAGAGAAAATTCCATTTTAAACCATTTTTTAAAAATTAAAACACAAGTAAAAAATTATTTATCTAATAATTTTATAATATTAAAAATATTATTTAAAACATTTAAAAGAAATTATGGATATAGAAGAAAAATCATTTTTGATTGAAAATAGAATTAAAGACAGATTTTCTTAAAAACATTTTCTCAATAATTTTAAGTATCAAAGATTAGAAAATTGTATTATTACTTTAAAAAAAATTTATTAAAAAAATTATAATAAAACTAATGGGTTTTATTATAGAATGATCAAATAATTTCCTTCAATGGAAATTCAATCATAAACAATCCCAATTAAAATTCGATTAAAGCGTAAACACTTACCGCCTTAAAAACATTTGAATCATAATCCACATGAAATAAAATGAAATATTTAATACCGTGATTATAAATATATTAATCATATAAAATATCAATGGTTTAATACATACAAATCATATAGATAAATAGCTTCATAATACAAAATGTGTCTCAATAGAGTGGAAATTGAGATGAAGCCTCTGAGAATGATCATAATGTTGAAGTGGGTAATAATCCATGAAATTATTATGTGTATAAAATTTAAATCCAAATAAAATAATTTTTAATAGAAAATAAAATAATAAAAATAAATTACACGTATAATCTTAGAATATCCAATACAATGAAGTAATATAACCCAATGAAAAGAAATTGAGTTATGAAATTCCTTACCACTTAGTAACATTAATGTAAAATAAGATTTAATGAAATTATTCAAATTTATACATAAAATACCAAGATTTATGAAGGATTCATGATATTACTTTTTAATGGGAAATTATATATACCTTATAATGGATATAGGTTCATAACATTAAAATATGCCCCATTGAAGGGAAATTGAGATGGAGTCCCTTACATTACACTTCCATTTAGTTGAACACACATTAACCTCTTATATAAGGGTTTTAAGACTAATATTAATTTATACCAAAACCATATTTTTATTTAAAATATCATATATTATTCTATTATAACATATTACCACCCTTTCGTTAAAAATATTTCATTATTACCATTATTTCAAATGTGAATTTATTTATTTTATCATATATGTTTTTTCACATAAGTTATGGTTCATGTGTATAGAATATAGATAATTCATCTAAAAGATTATTTTAAATTTATAAATATAATATTTTTCATTATATAGCAATTTATAATTATTAAATAAATTTTAACATGGTAAAGTGAATCATATCACTTCGTGGAGATGGTGTTCGTACGTATGCACGATCGATAAAATCATTCCCTTAATGTTTGAAAGGGTGGGGAAGTTGATGATATATTAATAATGAATAATTAATACCATTACATGTATATATTTATATCATTTTGACTATCCATGTGATTTTGTGATGGAAAGTAAATTACATTGGTTGACGAGATCATAGTTCATCGTACATAGGAGCAATGGATTCTTTTCCTATTTGAGAGAGAATGATATGGATAAATATTATGTCATAAACAAAATAAAATATCATTATATGGGTAATAATAGGGTTATTATATTTTAATTTTTAATACATAATTTAAGGTGATAAAAGAATAAGTAAAAAAGGAAGAGCCCAGTGAAGATGATTATCTTAACTTAGAGATGCCTACTTTGGATATATTAATAAAGACCCTATTGATTATCTTTTTAGAAGAAATGTAGCACTAGAATGTCGGTAACAATGAAAGGTATAGATTTCATAAGGGTTTTATGAGATATATTTCATGATATTTGTGAATAAGTGAGGGGAGGGGGTTCCCTTTTCTAATTGAGGAGTGGATTTTTCATAAATACTAGAAACTATTCAATAATGTTGAGTCACTCCCATCTCGAGATCCTCCAAAATAAAAAAAATAAGGGGTTTTAGAGATTAACATTATGATCCACACATCCACCACAAAAAATAAACATCTTTAAACATTTTTTCTCCTTTTCTTCGAAGATTACTCATATTTACCCTTTTAATTTTCTCCGCAGTTACTAGTTTTTAACCCTAGTAATTTATTATTTAAGAATAAAATATTATGAGAATTATTAGATAATATAGACCCACTTATTATTAATATTAAATCCAATTTAAAAAGTAAAAATTCTATGTGTGTGGAATATTAATTTAACATAAGTATAAGAAACGCATAAAATCCCATTTTAACATTAAATGGGGTAATTAAATTTTTTACTCTTTAGGGTCTGAGAATTGTTTCTATAAAAATAAAAAGGCCCATAAATGGACTTTTCTTTATATATTATACCATTTCCAATTAATTTTGGAACATATAATATTTTTTTGAATTTTGAAACATTTAATAAAACATTATTTATTATAAAATATCATTACGGTCAATATGACACAATTTATTTAATTTGACATTAAAAAATCTAAATAAAATTAATTAGAATATATACCTTTATATCTTCCCTAATAATTAGTAATTTTATAAAACGAATTTTGAATGATAATTTATTCAAATTAGATTTCTTTTAATATTTTTAAAGTCATTTGATTTATTTTTCTTTTAATTAAATAATTACTACATCGTCGTTGGATAAGCATTTGATGTAATTATTTCTCCACTAAAGTTTATAAATAAATTACCATGATAAAAACATTATTTATACATAATTTTAAATATTATAACCAAATATATATCCTTTTTATGCCTATGTGAACACACAAGATATGTTTAAAACTAAGAGAGTGGCATTTTGGCCTTTTCATTAATTAAAATATTATAAATGTAAAAGCATGGTCACATGGATCCAAAATGGGTACTTTCTATAAATTATACTATATTGGATCTAAATATGTCAACAAAATATAAATTATATATGGTTTTAGGTCATTATAACCCTTATCTCTTCTATATTACCCCAATAATTCTGTTTTACCCTAAACCATTGTAATTGATTTTGACAATTTTTACTATTCATTATAATGAAAAATTAAGTAAAAATTATTAAATAATTTTAATTTTAAATATTAATAATATTTAATCCCAATTATTAAATTAAATTAAAATAATTTTATGGATTAAATTTAAACATAATGTTGTAAAATTTGTTAAAAATTCTTTTTCAAGAAATGAAATTTTTAAAAGTAAGATGATATTCTATTAACTATATCACTTTTGATATTAGTTATCATAATTTCAATTAACATATATATATAATATAAATATTAAATTTAATTCATTCCTAATTATGTTTTATTTTATTCAATTAAAATGGATAAATATTATTCATTAAAAAATGAAATTTTGAAAAATGTGTTTTTTAGCCAAAAATATAAACATATACCAAAATCAGGTACAAATATTATTAAAATGTAATTATTTTACTCTAAAAAATTCAAATCATAAAATTATTTCTAAATTAATTAATTTATTGAAAATAAATGAGTTTTACAAAAATCTGTATTTTTTACTTTTTAATGAAAAAGAACACTTTTTAAAATATCCCAAATTTTCATGAGAATATTTTTTTAAATTATGATTTTAAAAAAGAATATAATTTTTAAAAAAATTATAAAAATTGAAAAAATTTATTATAATATTTTCTCTCATATAAAAATGAAAACATTTTTGATGAAAAATGTTTTATTGAAGCATGTAAAAAGTTTATTATAAATTGTGTCCATATTTAAAAATATATTTTATTAATATATAATATTTCAATATAATTTAAAAAAATATTACTATTCATACAGCCAATTAAACGGCTAGGTTATAATGGTTATATTTAAAAAATAAGTTTTTGTTCATTTAAGCTTGGTGTTGTGTGTTGTATATACCTTGAAAACTAATGTTATTATTTTAAAATCTCATTTTGTTACATTCTCCCAAACATAAATGAATTTTATCCAGAAAATTTCAACTTTTTCTCATAAATTATGGTTTTTCCATCTGAAAATACCTTTGTTGAAATACCACTTCATAAAATGGGTTAATAAAAGTTCCTCTTGATAAGAGAGAAAGGGAAGTATAAAACTCCTCGAGAATAAAACATTACTAGGTGTTCATGTAAGAAAACAGTAGGTAGAATTGAAACTATGGAATTTAAAGAAATGGGTAATTCCCAACTAATAATGTAGATTGATAGATATCGTTAATTGTAGTACAGTGAAAGATCATGAGAAAGTTAACAACCACAAAACTATAAATTAATGAGTTGTAATAATAATAATGGACTCATCATAATTTAACATAATAAGATAATTTTTATGTTTTATTATTATTTTCCTAAATTTGAGGAGTTTCTTTACCCTCTAGACTAAGAACAAAATTAAATATTCTTACATTGTTCATTTTTTTTAATTTCATCCTTTGGTGGTGTTTCAATCAATTTCCACTTCATCTCTTACACCAAGAAATGAATATCTAAAAATAATTTCTTATTCTATAAGAACTAAAATTAAATTTTAATGGATCATGTGATCCATAAAATAGTGAAAAATATTTCCATCGCACTCTAAAAATTTAAAAATTACATAATGGTTATAATAAGTTATCCAGTATAATAAATTAATCTCTAAACCCCTACAGTAACAAAAAATGTTTAAATTAATATTTATATATAAAATCATTTAAGTAAAAACAATGTTATATTTACCAAGAAACCATGTAGGCTAGTGGTAGGCATTGTACCCTTATTTCCCTTTAGTTGTGGGTTCAAGCCCCACGGCCTTACCAGATGCAATGAGTTGTCTCCCAATATATGGTTTATTCTTTTTATAAAACGGTATTTATATAATTCTTATAATGATACCAATTTGTAATAAATATAATTATCTCAATATCAAATATAAGATAAACCATAATATTTACCAATACCTTTAAATGTATGTCTACAAAATCTAAAGCTATTTGTACATGAAAAACTTCTTCACTAAGATGTATACTAAACTAATGGGTTTTATTTCCATAAATTTCTACCCAAATATCCTTAATCTCGATAAACTGCCATCATATTCATTATTTAAACCATTCATTCTAGTAGCCATTGTATAAAACCAAAAACATGATGTGATAAACAATAATAATAATTATAAAAAATCATTTATAGGATGTTTAAATCATGAATCCATTTCAATCTATAACACCTTAAGGTTAACATAGGTTATTAATTGTCATCATATATTCAAATACATCTTGATGGATCTTAATAAAAATGTGAATTAAACTAAGAATATCCCCCAAGAGTGTCAAACTATTTGTGAACTTGGTAATGATCAATTCAAATCCCAATTTTCCCTTTTCAGTCCCATTACCCCTATATATGACTTTTCCAAATCCATATCCACCTGTATTACCCATACATATATGTATTATAAGAAAATACACATAGTATCTACCTTAAAAAACATTTGGTTATTATCTTATAGTTAGAGATAAACTCAACGTCTCTCATAGGGTTATCTTTTATCATCTATGATTTCCTAAATCTATCTCTTAGTGTTTCTTATAAACTTCCTCTGATACCAATTATAATGATTGTGACACCAATTTCCCAGAGCCAATGGTTACATGAATACTTTGGAATAAAATATAAGAGATCACATCTAAAAAGATAAAATAGTTTAGTTGTAAGGGTAAACTACATATATAATTGAATCTCACATTACATTTGAAAACATGGAATATATCATAGTAAAATTAAAAATATTTCATCCTTGAACTCATTATAATATTCCTTTTTCATATCATGAAAACTATAAACAATATAAGTTTTATCAAAGATACACTGAAAGGTTTATGTATAGTGGAAGCTATCATTAATCAATAATTCATAATCAATATGAAAAATTAAAAAAACTGATTAAACATGAAAAGTAATCAATAGATTGTGGATGAAGAATAATATGGTAGGAATAAATGATGATCAAATAATTATATATAAATAATCACAAGATCTTGAAGCTAATATATGGATAATATCAATGCATTATTCTGATAAATAATAATAATTAAACTCTTAATTAAGTAAATACTTAATATTAGACAACATGATCTCAGACATCGAGATATATATACCATTAATATCTTACACCAAGATAGTTTAATTGAGGCTATGTATATAACAAAAATCCATTTAATTCAAGATTACATATTTCTCTCATGAAAACTATCGATGTATCTAGAGGCTATATAATTCTTGGACCCACCAGTCATTGCATGTTCAATTTAATCCTCCTGTATTAAATGATATATTTACTTCATGAACAATATTCCTTATAAACAAATATCTATACTTAAAAAAGATTACGGGAAATCAATAATTCTATAATCAATCAAGAAACATCCATAGTAAATAAACATATGTTGAAATGATATATAGTTAAAAAATTATAATATCCATGATAAATAATATATATATTTAAGATAAATGTCATGTCCAATGATCATAAGAAAGGTTGATTTTTTCATCGGAAAGTTAACGAATAAAAGATAATCAATAAATTCAATGTCAATACATTCCTTGGTCAAACTAATCAAAAATCAACCAGTAAAATAATAAGAATGATATCATTACAATATATCCCTAGTGGAGTATGACAAAAATAATTTTTTTTGCATTGATGAATATAAATATCATTAAATATCACTAAATTATTTTTTTAGGAGAATACATTTTTCAATTTAAACATTAACTTTAAAAACTAGAAATATATATAATATTAAGAAAACAGTTCTTTTGAAAAAAAATAAACTTGTAAAGTAAGTTTCAAAACAATAAAATGTCATAACAAGGGTAATATTCTATTCATACTGATTATGTTAAAACAAAGACTCCTTTCACATTTTTCACTAAAAGTAAAAAATACATAGTTTGGAAAATGAAAAAATGATTTAATTTTAATTTTTTTTAAAAAATTATAACATTTTTAAAATTAACGTTAAACAAAATTTGGAGAATATTAAAAATATTATTCAATATATTTTATGGTAAATATATATAGGGAATAATTATTATTTTTCACCAAAAAGAGAAATAAATTTAACTTTTATTAAAAACATTTTCTCAATCATTTTATTTCCCAATTATAGGTAAACTATAATGTAAATTGAAAATTTCATGAATAAATAGAGGAAAATAAAATTAAATGGCTTTTAGACAATGATAAAAATATTTCCTTTAATGTAAATTCAATAATAAACAATCCCAATTAATATGAGATTGAAGCATAAAAATATACCAATTTAGAAACATTTGAATTGTAATCCCCATGAAAGAAATCACATAAAATGAAACATTAAATATCATGAATATAAATTTATTTGTGGTATAAAATATCTAAGGGGTATTAGATATACATCATATAGATAACTAGGTTTATAATACCAAATATATCTCATTAGAGTTGAAATTAACATGAAATCTCTTACAAGGATCTTAACATTGAAGTGTTCCTTAATCCATGAATTGATTTTTATGTATAAAATGTAAATAAAAATAAATAAACTGTAAATAAAAGATAAAATATTAAATGAAATTACTAACAAAATATTATTGCATCAATTCAATGATGTAGTATAACCCATAGAAAATAAATTGAGTTCTAAGATTCTTTAACACCTTATAACTTTCACATAAAATACCCTTGGATAAAATTATTCAAATTGAAACATAAAATACCATTAATTATGAATGTTTAATGATATTTTATGTAAAATGGATGTATATATATTATAAATAAATCTGGTTTATAATATCAAAATGTGACTCAACAAAGGGAAATTTAGACGAATACTGTAACCGTAAGCTTACCTTTAGTTGAGCACACTTTAACCTCATGTATAATAATATTAATCATGTTATTAATTTTTATAAGAACTATATTCATATTTATAATATCCTATATGATCCTATTATAATATCTTACCACCCTTTAATTAATAATATTTCATTATGACTATTATTTTGGGTGTTAACTACTTTATTTTCTCGTGTATGTTTTGTCATGGATATTCCAGTTCATGTGCATAGGATATTGTTCCATCATATTTATAATTATATTAATTTTAGAAATATCAAAATTTTAATTATATAATTTTTTATATTTATCATTTAAATTTATACTTGGTAAAATGAATTGCATCACATCGTGGAGATGATAAGTTATAACTACGCACAAGTGGCGATATTATTCCATTAATGGGTGAAAAGGTAGAGAAATGGATTATATACAAATTCTCTAAAATTAATTACATGTCTTATGTATCACATATATTAATTATTTCAATCATTATTACTAACTATGTGAGTCGGTGATGGAAAACAATCTACATTGGCTCGCAAGGTGGTAGTCTTCCTTGCACACGAGCGATGGATGTGTTTCTCATTTGATGGAGAATGAGATGGATAAATATTATTCCAAAAGAATAATAATATATCATTATATTTAATATATTGGTATTATTATATTGTAATTTTTAACACATAATTGAAGGTGATAAAAGAAGAAGTAAAAAAAGAGTGAATCTTTGAAGATGATTAACTTCTCTTAGAGAAGCCTCTGTTGGATATCTTGATAATGACCCAAGGGTTGAACTTTTTTGAGAAAAAATCTATAATCGGTATAAGAATTTTGGAGTGATATTTTTTAGGGTTTAGTTGAGCTAAATGGCCTTATATTTTTGAATAAGTGATGGGGTTCACTTTTATAATTGAGGAGGAGTGATATTTTTTTAAATACCTAAAACTATTCAACAATGGAAAGTAACTCTCCATAAAGTTCCTCAAAAATTAATAAATAATATGATTTACAGAATATAATTTCAAGAAACACAACCACCTCTAAAAATAAATACGTTTTAAACATTTTATTCTCTTTAACTCGAAGCTTACTCCCTTTTACCATTTTAGTTTTCACCACGGTAACTAGTTTTTTCACATGGGTAATTTATCCTTTAAGCCTAAAATAAAATGAACCTTATTGCATAATTTTAACAAATTATTCATAAAATTATATGTAAATTATAAAAAAAAAATATTTGTATGTTAAAAATTAATTTTATCATAAGCACATGAAATGTGTAAAACCCAATTTTAACCTTAACCGTGAAAATTAAAGTTTTTACTTTTTATGGTACTAGGAAAGTTCCTATAAAAAATAAAAATTGATTTTAAATGGAACATAATTTATAGTGTTTACTATTTATACTTCAAATGGAAAAATATAATATTTTTATGAATTATAATTCAATTTTAAAAAAATTAGTTATTATAAAATTTCATTAATGTAAATATGATTCTATTCATTTAATTTGATGAGAATAGCATAAAGAAAATAATGGAATTATAATATATAAAATTAACACATCCTTAACATGTTATTATTATCTAAAATATTTTAGGAATAAAATAATGTTTTAAAATTACATAACTTTTAATATTTTTAAAAACATTAATTTTGTTTTCCATTTAATTAAGGAATTACCATGTCATTGTTACGTAAACATTTACAGTAATTATTTCAAATTTAAAAATTTTAGAAATAATAACTTTGATAAATATATATTATTTATCCTTAAAATGAATATTTGTAATACCCTGACCCCAATTACCCAGAGTCGGTGCATTATTACATAACATTGGCATGATCATAAGAAAGATAAATTCGCGAAAGACAGATTGGTTTAATAGCCTTAGAAACACTATATATATTCATAAGTTTTACATTACATCATAAAATGAAAACTACAACAATATAGTCTCCATAGACCACACTCTTATCCCCTTATACTATTCCTGCAGGTCATTCATAATTTACTTCTTCATACCCTGGGAAAAATAAAACATGGAAAAGGGGTGAGCTCAAATGCCTAGTAAGGATAACAATATAGTGGAAACATTCATAAATAAGAATAAAAATTTAAGGCAATGTATAACTAAAACAAAAGCCTTTTAAACTTGAACTTCAACATAGTATGGAAAAAATAAAATGAAATAATTCCATTTACTTATTCACATGGATATTCTACTAATTCAATAATCACATGCAATATCAATAACCACTTTCATAATGATGGAATGCATAATGCCAGACTATCATAAACACATATCCAATGCCTTGTGCCAAGACTAAAAATAATATTTTTTCAAGGCCTTGTGCCAAGACACTAGTTTGTCTCATGAGACCTACCGATGCATCGAGGAGCTTTAGCGGGCTCCACCCGTCACATATTAAGTCCAATGAATTCCCATATGAAAAGGTTTAAACATAACATAAACATTCGTATTAAGACTAGCATAAGAAATGTCAATACTTTCACCATAAACAATGAATGGTATAAAAATAGCACATCCACAGTCAAACATATCACAAAACCTTCAATAAAATATAGAAGTTTTGTATCATAATAAATCAACTTCAAATAAGCGTAAAATCCATCAAAGGATGTTGACATAGATGAAATCAAAACTCTTTTTAGAGAAATATCTCTTTCTATTTAGAAATCCTTTAAGAGTCATTTATTTATGAAATAAAAAATTTTCTTTGAAAATATTCTTATAATCTTTTAAGGGAAGCTTTGAATATTTTATAATGGGGGAAAATAGCCGCACCTGCCGTATAAGCTAAAAAACATTCTTACCTTAATTCTGTCGAAAAGGTTAAAAAAGACCATGTTTCGAAAACGACGGAAAGATTCCTTTACAAACCACTTATAAAAGTCAACAAGGGTATAAATGGATTTATCCCATATTCGTTTAAATAGTAAAAATGTTTTGAAATACATTTTTAAGAAACATGGATTTGGATGATAAAGAGATCCCAGTAGATTATTATGTATAAACAACCTCGGATAATGAAGAGATTGTGAAATAACCCTTACCTAGTACATTTCCTTATTTGGGGGTAGGTTAACCTCCTGTATAATAGAGAAATAATTTTTATTAAATTATACAAGAATCATATACGTTCATATGATATCATATATGATCTTTTAACATTGCTTTGTTAATAATATCTTAGTATTATCGTCGTTTTGGGTGTTAACTTACTCATTTTCTTTTATATGTTTTGTTACATAAGCCATGTTTTTCATGGATAGGTTGTATCTTATTCATATCCATAATGATATCAATTCCATAAACATTATTTTTAAATCATCATATGGTAATTATACTTTAGTGGATATGATGGAGAGTGAATCGCATCACGTTCGTGGAGACAGTAGTCCGTACGTACGCACGAGCGACAATATCATTCTTTTGATATTAAAATAATATATAAATGGATGGTATATTATATATAAAGAATCATTATCATGTTATATTTATTATTTACATGAATTACACATCATTATTATATCCATCAAAATAATAATATATTGAATAACAATTACACCACGACGTGGAGACGGTAAGCCGTACGTACGAACGTATGGTGACATGTTATTCAAAGGGTGGATAGAATACGGAATATGGTCGTACCATATTTATAATAACATCACATTATATATAAGATACTGTATTTATTATTTTATAATGGTAATAACAAAGAAAGAAGAAGTGGAAGAAGAAAGGAACTTGAAAAGGGGTGGTGAAAACATTACCTCTTCTTCGGGTTCATCCTTTTTATTTGATCAAAAGGGCTCCTTAGGATGGCTTTATAATAAAACTAAGGCCTCTAGGTTGTAGTGTGGGAAGTTGGGAGAGTATTGGGTCAGAGTTTGGACGAACCAAAAGGCTTTTAAGGTGTGAGGAAATGAGAAGTAGGAGTGCCCTTTTATAAGAGGGGTGAGGGCCACCTTTGGAAAAGCTAGAAATACTAATTTATAATAAATTCATATTCGGTTTATAATGGCTCCAATGTGTATTATTTAAATGTTATGGTGGGTATAGGTCGAAAACCATTAAACCAATATAATTTAGACAGGTTTGGGTTACTATATTAACCTTATCGTTTAGTTTTAACTCTTAGTTAATTAGTTTCACTTTTACAATGTCTCTTTGTATCTTTACATTATATGGTTAATAAACTTACTATATACATCCAAGAGACCACCAAGTGGTCCCATAATGATACAACTATCATGATATAAGTCTCTTGTAAGACCCTTAAATTTTTAGGAATTTAATATCAATTAATAATATAATATTTGTTTTAAAAACTCTTTTTTGTCAATTTTGATACTATTCAATAGTTGATTTTTGTGAAACTCATAACAGAATGATTTCTTAGAAAAAAGTAAATTAAATAACTTCTAATATGTCATAGTATCCAATAAAACTAGTGAAATGCATTAAAAGTCTCAAATTATATTTATTTGGGTATTTATAATATAAATTATTTTAATTTTTCACTATTATGGTAATTACTACAACATCATTGTGTCATATATAAATTAAATTATTTAATGTCTAAAAATTATAAATAAAATATCATTATGTAGGAAATAGTTTTTTCTTTCTAATGAATATTTATAGTCGAAAATAGAACATATATAACCCTATGTAAAAATTGTGTTTCTAAAAGATATATGCTTGTGTCATTTTTGTATTCATTTTAACTTAATTAAAATAAAGTGTCTCTATCACCTACAAGTGGCTCCATGGGGTCCCAAAATCGACCCAAAGATGTCCATAGTCGGAAATGTATCAACCCATAAGGTTAGGACATGTTTTAGGGTAATTTGTTATTATTATAATATTATTTTTTAACCCTTATTTACCGGATTTATCCTTTAACAATGGTAAATAAAATATTTACCGAAGTAATTATTCAAAATTTCTAAAAATAAAAGTTACCTATTTACACAATTTGAAAATCTTGATTCCAAATATGGAATCCATTTTTCCAAATTCAAAACACATAAGTGGCAGAAATTAATTTAAAATTAATTCCCGTTGTAAAAACAAAAAGCGTGTTTTTAAGAGATAATAACTATCAAAAGATTGGCACTTGTTTATTTCTGGTTTAATTGTGAAATTATGTCCAATGACAAACATTGAATTAAATGGTAAAAATATACTCTAAATATACTTTAAAACCACTCAAATTCATAATTTATCAATATTAATTATTTTGATTAAAAAAGTTTTTTAATTAAAATTTATTAATTTTCACTATTCATCAAAATATAAATGTTATCTGAAAAGTTCCAAAATTTCACCCTAGGCTAATTTCAATATTCTGAATCCAAAACTAAAGTCCATTTTTGGAGATATAATTTATAAAATTTCAGAAATTAGGTATTATTATTCATAACGGCTAGTTTGATTGGTTGTGGTGTGTTAGAATCTCGAAGTTGCGTACAACACACACTATCACATTATTCAAAGAGAAGCGTACGGTAGAAGCTTGGGGTGTTACATTATCCCCACCTTCAAATAATTTCGTCCTCGAAATTTCTATAATACTACCGTATGAAAAGACTCGGATGTTTCTTCATCATATTTTCCTCAGGTTCCCACGTTGCCTCTTCCACCTTATGGTTTCTCCACAAGACTTTTACCAGACTAGTCGTCCGATTTCTCAGTACTTGTTCTCTCATATCAAGAATCTTGATGGGTTCTTCACAATAAGACAGATCGGGTTCCAGTTTTAATTCCCCGTAGTTGAGTACATGCATTGGGTCAGGCATGTATTTCCTCAACAGAGATAAGTGGAGCACATCGTGAACTTTGGAGAGACTTGGAGGCATTGCCAAATGGTAAGCTACAGCCCCAATTCGTTCTAGAATTTTGAAAGTTCTGATGTACCTGGGACTCAATTTACCTTTCTTACCAAAACGTATGACTCCCTTCCATGTATATAACTTCAAGAAAACATGATCATCGACTTGAAATTCCAAATCCTTCTTTCGATTATCGGCATAGATCTTTTTCCTACTTTGAGCTTCTTTGATGTGATTTTGGATTACCTTCACCTTTTCCATCGTTTCCTCCACTAGTTCTAGACCTACAAGTTTTCTTTCACCAACGTCATCCCAACAGGTTGGTGTGCAACATCTCGTTTTATATAACGCTTCATATGGTGCCATCTGAATACTCAAATGCAAGCTATTGTTATAGGAAAATTCTACCAGAGGTAAATATTGATCACACATACCATGAAAGTCAGGTGAACAAGATCTCAGCATGTCTTCTAAGGTTTGAATAGTCCGTTTTGATTGTCCGTCTGTCTGAGGGTGGAAGGCAGTGCTCAAATGAAGTTCTGTATCCTTGGATTTCTGATAAATTTTCCAGAATCTTAAATTAAAACGGGGATCATGATCAGAAACAATCGACAGGGGTACTCCATGAAGTCTCACAACTTTATTAATATATAGTCTTTTCTAGACGTTCAAGTGGTAGATCTTCTCTTATAGAAAGAAAATGTGATGACTTGGTAAGATGATCAACAATAACCCATATTGCATCTTTCCTTCTAAGAGTATTTGGTAGTCCCATGACCAAGTCCATCGTAATATTGTCCCATTTCTACTCCGGTATGGGAAGAGGTTGCATGACTCCTCCAGAATGTTGTCTTCCAGCTTTAACTTGTTGACAAACCATACATCTTGACACAAAATAAACAATCTCCCTCTTCATGTTGTCCCACCAAAAATGTTCCTTCAAATCTCTATACATTTTGGTGCTCCCAGGGTGTATAGAGAAATTGGAACTATGAGCATCATCCAGCAATACCCTTTTTAGATCAGGTATATCGGGAACACAAAGTCTCTTCCTGAATTTAAAAATTCCTTCTTCATACACAAAGTCTCTTAATCTCCAATCATTCACAGCTTTAATCTTCTTTTTAAATTCTTCATCATCAGTCTGAGAACTCTTAATACTTTCTAGTAAAGATGGTTTGGAAACCATTTGGAAAAATCATTGATGTTTCACCTTCGCTGGTTATTCTCATGTCCATATTCACTAGATCCATGAAAATTGGATCTCTTTCAATTCTAATCACGTTCAAAACTCTATGGTCTTTTCTGCTCAAAGCATCTTCCACCTTGTTTGCTTTTTCCAGGTGGTAGTGTATCGTACAATCAAAATCCTTGAGTAATTCAAGCCATCTCCTTTGCCTCATGTTGAGTTCTTTTTGTGAGAAAATATACTTCAAACTCTTGTGATCAGTATAAATCTCACATTTTTCACCATAGAGGTAGTGCCTCCATATTTTCAAAGAAAAGATCACAGCTGCTAACTTGAGATCATGAGTAGGATAGTTTTGTTCATGAATTTTCAACTGTCGTGATGCATAGGCAATAACCCTATCATTCTGCATAAGGACACAACCAAGTCCCTTCTTTGATGCATCACTATAAATAACAAACCCATCATTCCCCGATGGTAGAGTCAATATAGGATCATTGACTAATCTTATCTTTAGTTCTTCAAAACATTCTTCACACTCTTTTGTCCAAACAAATTTAATCCCTTTACGTGTGACCTTCATTAATGGGTTAGCCAACCGAGAAAAATTCTGGACGAAATGTCGATAATAACCTGCTAAACCAATAAAACTACGTACCTCAGTTATATTCGTAGGTGCTGGCCATTCTTGGATTGCCTTGGTCTTAGAAGGATCAACAAATATTCTATCTTTAGAGACAATATGGCCAAGAAAAGAAATCTCCTAAAGCTAGAATTCACACTTGCTAAACTTCCCATATAATTCATGTCTTCTCAGAGTCTTCAGGATAATGCGCAAGTGATTATCATGATCTCCGTGGATTTTGGAGTATACCAAGATATCATCAATAAATACCACCAAAAATTCATCGAGATATTCCTTGAAAACTATATTCATCAGATCCATGAATACAGAGGGTGCATTAGTCAATCCAAAAGGCATTACTGTAAACTCGTAATGCCCGTACCTGGTTCGAAATGCTGTCTTCGGAATGTCTTCCTTCTTCACACACAACTGATGGTATCCAGATCGAAGGTCAATCTTTGAAATGTATTGAGCTCCATGCAGTTGGTCAAATAAATCATCAATGCGTGGTAGGGGATACTTTTTAATTATTGTTATAGCATTGATCTCCCTGTAGTCGATACATAACCTCATTGATCCATCTTTCTTTTTAACAAAAGGAATAGGGGCTCCCCATGGAGAAACACTATTGAGAATAAATCCTTTATTACTCAATTCCTCTAGTTGTTTCTTTGGTTTGACTAATTATACAGTGGCCATTCTATAAGGGGTCTTCAATATAGGTCTTGACCCAAGAATTAAATTAATGGAAAACTCAACTTCTCATTATGGAGGATGTCCAGGTAAATCTTCCGGAAATATATCTACATATTCTTTCACAACAGGTGCATCCACTATTTGAACATTCCTTTCCTCACCCACAATTATTTCATTCTCTTCATCCCCAAAGCCTGAAATATTTTCTCTAGGGAATTTATCCATTTCTCAGCTACTAAGGGATTTGTACTCCCATTTAACATTGGTGGTTGTTGCCTCATGAAGCGATCTAACATTGATCCTCCACGCTGCGGATCAGGGTGCTCCGTACGGGTAAGGTTATTATTCATAACCTGAGTGAGTTCTCCCAGTATGGTGATTAGCTGATTGGCATCAGTTGCATCACCATCTCCACTATAATTATCTGGAGCAGGAGGGCAATCCCTACATGGAATGGGTGCATTGATACAGTTTCCATTTCTTCCACTAGGCGTCGTTTCTAAACAATGGCATAAACTAGATCAGTTTATGAATCAAAATACATAATCCCATACTTATAAAACACTTAACATAAATTGAACTATTTATGGATATAATCCATAATCATAAAAATGTTTTCTTTGAGGAAGTATATACTCATAAACCCTTCATAATGATTTGTAAAGAAAATGAGAGTTATCCTAAGCATATCCCCCGAGAGTGTCGTAACCAAGAGTGCAGCAAGGACCGTTGTCGTGCACCAGTTCCCGTTCGAGTCTAGCTCAAAGTGGTGTTTTCGGGTTTTACCCCTAGGTACATCTGTGCCAGAGCTGCCTCTACCTGTTCGTATCCAGACAGGGATGTATTGCTTGTAAAACTCACAAAATCTCTACAATACCAAAATTCTAGGAAGTTCTTCTATACTAATCCTCAAAGTCCATCTTAAATCTATGTGCTCTAATCAGTGTTTATCTAAATCTAGCTTCCACGGTTTGTAATAAACCTCCTCTTATACCAACTATAATGCCCCTACCCTAGTTTCCCAGAGTCGGTGCGTTATTACAGAAACATTGGCATGATCACGAGAAAGATCAAATCTCGAAAGACCGATTGGTTTAGTAGCCTTGGAAACACTAGATATATTCATAAGGTTTACATTACATCGTAAAATGAAAACTACAAAAATATAGTCTCCATAGAACACACTCTTATCCCCTCATACTATTCCTGTAGGTCATTCATAATTTACTTCTTCATACCCTGGGAAAAATTAAGCATAGAAAAGGGGTGAGCTTAAATGCCCAGTAAGGATAACAATATAGCGGAAACTTTCATAAATAGGAATAAACATTTAAGGCAATGTATAACTAAAACAAAAGCCTTTTATACTTGAACTTAAACATAGTATGGAATAAATAAAATGAAATAATTCCATTTACTTATTCACATTGATATTCTACTAATCGAATAATCACATGCAATATCAATAACCACTTTCATAATGATGGAATGCATAATGCCATACTATCATAACCACATAGCCAAGGCCTCGTACAAAGACTACAAATAAGATTTTGTCAAGGCCTTGTGCAAAGACACTAGATTGTCTCATTAGACCTACCGATGCATCGAGGATCTATAGCGGGCTCCACCCGTCACATATTAAGTCCAATGCATTCCCATATGAAAAGTTTTAAACATAACATAAACATTCATATTAAAACTAGCATACGAAATGTCAATACTTTCACCATAAAACAAGAATGGTATAAAAATAGCACATCCACAATCAATCATATCACAAAAACTTCAATACAATATAGATGTTTTTTATCATAATAAATCAACTTCAAATAAGCGTAAAATCCATCAAAGGATGTTGACATAGATGAAATCAAAACTCTTTTTAGAGAAATATCTCTTTCTATTTTGAAATAATTTAAGAGTCATTTATTTATAAAATAAAACATTTTATTTGAAAATATTCTTATAAGCTTGTAAGGGAAGCTTTGAAGATTTTATAATGGCGGAAAATATCTGCACCCGCCGTATAGGTTAAAAAACATTCTTACCTTAATTCTGTTGAAAAGGTTAAAAAGGACCATGTTTCGAAAATGATGGAAAGATTCCTTTATAAACCACTTATAAAAGTCAACAAGGGTATAAATGGATTTAACCCATATTCTTTTAAATAGTAATTCTGTTTTGAAATACATTTTTAAGAAACATGGATGTGTATGATAAAGAGATCCCAGTAGATAATTTGGTATTAACAACCTCGGATAATGAAGAGATTGTGAAATAACCCTTACCTTGAACTTTTCCTTGGTTGGGGGTAGTTTAACCTCCAGTATAATAGTGAAATAATTGTTATTAAATTATACCAGAATCATATACATTTATATGATATCATATATGATATTTTAACATTGCTTTGTTAATAATATCTTAGTATTATCGTCGTTTCAGGTGTTAACTTACTTGTTTTCTTTTATATGTTTTGTTACATAAGCCTTGTTTGTAATGTATAGGTTGTATCTTATTCATATCCCAAATTATATCAAGTCCTTAAACATTATTTTTAAATCATAATATGATAATTATACTTTAATGGATATGATGGAGAATGAATCTCATCGCGTTCGTGGAGACGGTAGTCCGTACGTACGCACGAGCAACAATATCATTCTTTTGATCTTAAAATAATATATAAATGGATGGTATATTATATATACAGAATCATTATCATGTTATATTTATTATTTACATGAATTACACATCATTATTATATCCATCCAAATAATAATATATTGAATTACAATTACACCACGACGTGGAGACGGTAAGCCATACGTACGCACGTATGGTGACATGTTATTCAAAGGGTGGATAGAATACGGAATATGGTTGTACCATATTTATAATAAAATCATAGTATATATAAGATACATGATTTATTATTTTATAATGGTAATAACAAAGAAAGAAGAAGTGGAATAAGAAAGGAACTTGAAAAGGGGTGGTGAAAACATTACCTCTTCTTCGGGTTTTTCCTTTTGATTTGATCAAAAGGGCTCCTTAGGTTGGATTTCTGATCAAACTAAGTCCTCTAGGTTTTAGTGAGGGAAGTTGGGAGTGTATTGGGGTAGAGTTTGGTCGAACCAAAAGGCTTTTATGGTGTGAAGAAATGAGAAGGAGGAGTTCCCTTTTATAAGAGGGGTGAGGGGCACCTTTGGAAAAGCTAGAAATATTAATTTATAATAAATTCATATTCGGTTAATAATGGCTCCAAAGTTTACTATTTAAAATTTAAGGTGGTTATAGGTCGAAAACAATTCAACCAATAGAATTTAGATAGGTTTGGGTTACTATATTAACATTATATTTTAGTTTTAAGTCTTAGTTAATTAGTTTCACTTTTACAATGTCTCTTTGTATTTTTATATAATATGGTTAATAAACATACTATAAACATCCAAGGGACCCCCAAGTGGTCCATTAATGATACACCTCTAATGATATAAGTCTCTTGGCCGAACCTTAGATTTTTATGAATTTAATATCAATTAATAATATAATATTTGTTTTAAAAACTCTTTTATGTCAATTTTGATAATATTCAATAGTTTATTTTTTTGAAACTCATAAAAGAATTATTACTTCAAAAAAAGTCAATTAAATCAATACTAATATGCCATATTATTCTATAAAATTAGTGTAATTCATTAAAAATCTCAAATTATATTTATTTGGGTGTTTATAATATCAAGTATTTTAATTGTTCACTATTATGGTAATTATTGCATCATCATTGTGTCATAAATAAATTAAATTATTTAATGCCTAAAAATTATAAATAAATTATAATTATTTAAGATATTGGTTTATATTTCCAATGAATAATTATAGTCGAATATCTAACATATATAACCCAATGTAAATATTTTTTTTCTAAAAGATATATGCTTGTGTCATTTCTGTATTCATTTTAACTTAATTAAAATAAAGTGTCTCTATCACCTACAAGTGGCTCCATGGGGTCCCACAATCGACCCAAAGACGACCATGGTCGGACCTGTATCAACCAATAAGTTTAGAACACGTTTTAGGGTAATTTTTTGTTTATTATAATATTATTTTTTAGCCCTTATTTACCAGATTTACCCTTTAACCATGGTAAATAAAATATTTACCGAAGAAATTATTCAAAATGTCTAAAAATAAAAGTTACCTATTTACATAATTTGAACATCATGATTCCAAATATGGAACCCATTTTTTCAAATTCAAAACACATAAGTGGCAGAAATTAATTTAAAATTAATTCCCGTTGTAAAAACAAAAAGCGTGTTTTTAAGAGATAATATCTATCAAAAGATTGGCACTTGTTTATGTCTTCTTTAATTGTGAAATTATTTCCAATGACAAAAATTGAATTAAATGGTAAAAATATATTATAAATATACTTTAAAACAACTCAAATTCATAATTTATCAATATTAATTATTTTGATTAAAAAAGTTGTTTTTAATTAAAATTTAGTAATTTTCACTATTCATCAAAATATAAATGTTATCCGAAAAGTTCCAAAATTTCACCCTAGGCTAATTTTAATATTCCGAATCCAAAAAAGAATTCCATTTTGAGAGATAGAATTTATAAAATTTCAAGAAGTAGGTATTACTATTCATAGTGGCTAGTTTGATTGGTTGTGGTGTGTTAGAATCTCGAAGTTGTGTACAACACACGCTATCACATTATTCAAAGAGAAACGTACCATAGAAGCTTGGGTTGTTACAATATTTATAACTGAAAATACCTCCTTTTTATCCCAATGTTAAAGAATTAGATATTTTTAAATGTAAGATAGAGACATTTTGTCCTTTTCTTTACTTAAATTATTATAAGGGTCATAATCAAGGAAATTTGGTTTCAAAATGGGTGATTTTCAGGATATAAAATATATAGGTTTCACATTTAGCCATAAAATATGAACTATACATGATTCTATTTCATTATAACCCTTATATATATTTATTTTAACCCCTGGTAAACTTATTTTACCCATAACTGTGGAAATAGATTTTGACTATTTTGACTTTTCGTTAAGAATAAATATTAAGTTGGCCTTATTTAAAAATATTAATTATAATGATTAAAAATATAGAAAACATTTTGAAAAATAAAATTAATATAATAGTATAAATTTAATTTAAAAATAATCCAGTGAAACAAGCCAAAAACGATTTTTCAAGGAATGCATTTTTTAAGTTTAAGATTATGTTACATTTACTATGTTACTAGTGATATTCCTTAAATAAATTTAAATTAAAATTTATAGATATATAAAATATATATTTTGGAAAAATAATTCTTTGTTAGGGTATATTTTAATTAATTAAAATAGATAAATATTATGAACCTAAAAATATTTTTCCGAAAAATTCATTTTTAAGAAAAAAAATAATATTATTTCAAAATTGGTAATAAAGATTATTTGAATGTAATTATTTAAATTAAATATTTCTAAAGAAAACATATGTTAATTTAAAATCAATTTCCAATCATAATGGAAAATTTAAATTCACTAATTTATCTAAAATAAATGAGAGTTACAAAGTAGTATGTTTCAATATTCACTGAAAAATAACTCTTTTCATAAAAACAAAAATCTTCACCATTAGATAATTTTCAAATTATATTATCAAAAATTATGTTCATATTTTACAAAAAAAATTATAATATTAGATTAAATTTTTTGTATTACTTTCCCACATATATAAATAAAAATATTTTTGAAGAAAAATATATTTTTGAAGCATGTAAAGATGTTACTAAAAACAATGTCCTTATTTTTAAATATATTTGATTCATATAAAATATTTATAAATAATATTAAAAAAATTATTCTTCTTCATCTCACTAATTCAATTTCTTGGTTTTAACAGGCATATTTAAATAATATATTACAGTTTATTTGGGCTTAGTGTTATGTGTCTGAGATGTTATTGAACCAAATATTATGGTAAATTATAGTCCATTAAACATATGGGATACATGGAAAAATCATATAGATAAGTGATTAAATCACAACCATTGGATTGAAAATAAAATAGGGGAGATGATAAAAATAGAATAGAGATATTTAGAGGATATACCAAGGTTTTTTATAGAAGTTGTAGAGTAAGAAAGAAGAATGGATTTACATGAGTTTAATCTCACTAGAACATCATCAGAGGGTGTGGAAGAGACACACCACATAAAGTTTATTATAAAACACTTTATCTTGTGAGTAATATCGAGGAAGATACAAAGGAAATAGTGAGTTAATATCTTCGTTGGGAGGTAACTATATTTCTTATCTAGTTTGAGTAGTTAGTTCATACATTTAGTGAGAGTTCTCTATTTTATAATCTAAACATAAAAATGTCCTCTATGTTTTAAGTTCATCGAAACATAATCGATCACATGCTCCTAGGACGATCTCAGTTATGGTGAACATGAAAAAATATTTCTTTTATATTCATTTTTTTAATCAGTTTTTAGTATAAATTAAGGGAGATAAACTGAATTTCCCTTGAATTGAGTGAATATGATCTTGATCAAGGGATGCAAGGGTTAAAATTTGTGCTACCCTAAGTCACACCCCACCACAAGGTAATTCCATTGATAAGATACCAACATGTATGAATAAGAATAAAAATATTATGAAATATATTTTTTAGTTTATCCATTAATAAAATGAAAAAATAATCATACATTTATTATCAATTGGTTTGAAAGGAAGATAAAACCTTTTATAGGTAAAAGTTATATTGTACTTAAAACTGTTTTTATGTGAGTAATGTATTTTTATTTTAATACATTAAATTAATAACTATTGATAAAATATTCTAATGAAATTATTAGATTATATATAAAATGAAATTATTTAATTTTCATTTCATTTTATTTATTACTCAAGTAGTGATGATAAAGTCATTTGATTCTTCAGAAATGGTTTTCATTGCATTTTGTGCATAGATATTATATTTAATTTCTGAAACTTTTATAAATTTTATTTAAAAAATCGGAAATAATTTTTTCAATAATAATTTCAACATTATTTTAGAGTAAATTTGTATTAATTTTCTAAAAATATTGATTTTGGTGGGAATAGTGAAAAATATAATTTTTTTTAAAATTTCCATTTCTTTTCATTATATAAAATAATTTAAATTTTTTATGGTTTTTAAAGTAAAATAATACCCCTATGATTAAAAATAATTATATCAATTTCATATGAATCATTATTATATTTAATTTCTATATATACTCATTTTTATGATTAAACACATTTGTCAAAAAACTATTTTTCGTTGCATTTTGCGCACTAATATTAAAAGTAATTTTTTACACTTATAAAAATTTAATCCTTAATAATTTATTTCATATTTCTAATGTAACACCCCATGCTTCCATGGTATGATTCTCTTCGAATAATACAATAGCTTGTGTTGTACGCAACTTCGAGTTCTAACACACCACAACCAATCAAACAAGCCATTATGAATAGTAATACATAATTTTTAAAATTTTTAAAATTTTATCTTTTAAAATGGACTTCATTTTTGGTTTAGTAATATCAAAATTATCTTAGGGTTAATTGTTTTGTATTTTTATAAAAACATTCAATTTTTGATGAATAGTGAAGAACACTGAGTTATAGTTTAAAACCGATTTTTTATTTAAATAATAATTTATTTTATTTAAATTTATTTTAGGTCAAAATAGATACATAATACCTATATAAGTTCAATGTAATTCATTGGATTTAGTTTATAATAATTTTAGATATATAAAATTTTATTGAACTTTTTACTGTCTTTTACCCACCTCCTAGGAGCATTTGCATATTTTCATAAAACATAATTTTACCTCTTCTATGAGTTGTATTTCAAAAAAATTAGATAAATGGTTAATATCTATAAGTTAGATTTGGTTCAATAAGATAAAAACTAATTTTCGGTAAATAGTAACGTTTTACTTTTATTTACCACGGTTAAAAGTAAATAGGGTAATTAAGGGTAAAAATGATATTATTATTACCCTAACACATGTCCTTATTCTATTGGATAAGTATAATTAGACCAAAAACAACCTTATTAATAAAATATTAACCTTCTTGGTCCACTTGGATTAGATTAGGACATTTATTATAATTTTATTTAAAGAAAAGTTAAAAGAGTTAAATTCAAAGTTTAATAACTAAACCATTTTTAATATAGGGTCATGAACAATATAAATTCAACTATAAATATTAATAATAAAGATAAAAATATTTCCTACATAATGGTATTTTATTTATAATTTTTAGACCTAAAATATTTAAATTTATATATGACACAATGATGATGCATTAATTATCATATTAATGAAGGATTAAAATAATTGATATTATAAATATCCAAATAAATCTACTTTGAGACTTTTAATGAAGTAAAAATAATTTTATAGGTTAATATGACATTTTAGGGTTGATTAAATGTATTTATTTAGAATGAATAAAAAATTTAGAACTTTAACAAAAATCAATAGTTAAATAATGTCAAAATTGACATAAATGAGTTTTTTAAAACAATACAATATTATTGGTTGATATAATAATCCTAAAAATATAAGGCTTAGCCAAAAAACTTATATAATGATATTTGTTTCATTACTTAACCCCTTGGGGTTTTATTGGAAGTTTATACTATGTTTATTAACCAAATAATATAAAAATACAAAGAGACATGCTAAGTGTCAAACTATTTAACTAAGAGTTAAATCTAAATGATAAGGTTAATATACTGACCCAAACTTGCCTAAAACCTACTAGCTAAGAGATTTTAGACTCATCCCCACCTTAGACTTTGAATAATACATTTTGGATCCATTACAAACCGAAAATGATTTTATTATAAAATAATCTTTTTGTCTTTTCCTAAGGTGCCCCTCACCCCTCTTATAAAAGGGAACTTCCCCTTCTCTCTAATTCAAACATTCAAAGCCATTTGGCTTGGCCAACACCTTCCCAAATACCTTTTCAACTGTCCTCCCTTTATCCAAGAGGCCTTATTTTAGTCATAAAGCTAACATAAGGATCCCTTTTGATCAAATCAAAAGGAAGAATCCGAAGAATAGGTAAACATCTCACCACCTCTTTCATGTTTTTTTCTTCTTCAACTTCTTCATTATTTGTAGTTTCCATTATAAAATAATAACTCCAGTATATTCAATATAATTTTATGTTATTATAAATATGGTACAACCATATTCATTATTCTATCCATATTTTGAATGATATGTCACCATATGTGCGTACGTACGGCTTACCATCTCCACGTCGTGGTGTAGTTGTTACTCAATACATTACTATTCTGATGGGTATAATAATGATTTATAAATTATATAAATAATAAATATAACATGATAATTATTTTTTATATATGATATACCATCCAATTATATATTATTTTAATATCAAAAAAATGATATTGTCGTTCATACGTACGTACGGATTACCGTCTCCACAAACATGATGATATTCATTCCACATTGTATCCATTAAAGACTAATTTTTATTAGATGATTAAAAATAATGTTTAAAGACTTAATATCATAATGAATTTGAATAATATACATCTGATCCATAACAAACATTACTTACGTAACAAATCTTATAAAATAAAATGAATCAATTAACACCCGACACGATGATAATAAAAAAAATATTATTAACAAAGAAATATTAAAAGATCATATATGATATCATATTAATGTATATGATTCTTGAAAAATTTAATAAAAATTATTTTACCATTATAAAGGAGGTTAACCTACCCTCGACCAAGGAAAAGTAAAAGGTAAGGGGTTTCTTATCTCACTTTTAATTTCGTGAGATTTTCATTGTTCGCCACTTATTGCATGTGGTGTACTGTGTACAACCAATTGATATATATTATCATTATTACCTTTATATTCATGGTATTGTGTGAGTTATTTGGTGGTTATTAACTTTTGGTCATATGAATCAATTGATTACAATGTGGTAAGGGTTAAGTTCACAATCTCTTTATTATCCGAGGTTGTTTTTACATAATTATCTACTAGAACCTCTTTATCATACACATCCATGTTTCTTAAAAATTTATTCCAAAACCTTTTTAATATTTACTAGAATATGGGATAAAGTCATTTATACCCATGTTTGGATTTTTATAAAATGGTTTGAAAGGAATCTTTCTGTCGTTTTCCTAACAATCTACTTTATGATCTTTTCAACAAAAATAAGGTATGAATGTTTTTTAACCTATAAGGAAGGTGCAGCTATCTTCTACTGTTATATCATCTTCTAAGCTTCCCTTAAAATCTTATAAAAATATTTTCAAAATAAATTTTTTCATTATAATTATGTGACTCTTAAACGATTTCAAAATAGAAATAGGTATTTCTCTAAAAACAATTATTTCATCTATGTCAATATCCTTGGATGGATTTTAAACTTATTTGAAGTTGATTTATTATGATACAAAACATTAGTATTTTATTGAAGGTTTTGTGATATTTTTGGCTACGGATGTGTTATTTTTATACCACTCATGGTTTATGGGTAAATTATTGACATTTCGTATGCTTGTTTTAATACAAATATTTAAGTTATGTTTAATCCTTTTCATATGAGGAATGCATTAGACTTAGTAAGTGATAGGTGGATCCCGCTATATCTCCTCGATGCATTGGTAGGTATCATGAGACAAACTAGTGCCTTGTCACAAGGCCTTGACAAAATCTTTTTTGTATTCTTGGCACAAGGCCTTGATTATGTAGTTATGAAGCCTGTCATTATCCATTCCATCATTATAAAAGTTTTTATTTATATTGCATGTGATTATTCAACTAGTAGAATATTCAGATGAGTAAGTAAATGAAATTATTTTGATTTATATTATCCATGTTATGATGAAATTTATGTTGAAAAGAATTTTGTTTTAGTTTTACACATTGCCTTAAATGTTTATGCTTATTTATGAAAGTTTCCGCTATATTGTTATCCATACTGAGCATCTGAGCTCACCCCTTTCTATGTTTTATTTTTCCTAGGATGCAAAGAAGTATATAATGACTAACATGAAGGGATAGTCTATGGGATATCAGTGTTGTCTATGGAAACACAGTTGTTGTAGTTTTCCATTTTATGATGTAATGTAAACCTTATGAATGTATCTAGTACTTCCAAGGATACTATACTAATCGGTATTTCGAGTCTTGATCTTTTGTGATCATGACTATGATACATAATAATGCACCGACTCTGGGCTTCTTGGGTCGGGGCGTTACAGTTGGTATTAGAGGACGATTAGTACAAACCATGGAAACTAGATTTAGATAAACTCTGATTAGAGCACATAGCCCAAAGATATACTTTGAGGACTAGTATAGAAGAACTTCCAAGAATTTTGGTATTTTAGAGATTTTTTGAGTTTTCCAAGAAATACATACCTGTCTGGATATTAGCAGGTAGAGTTGGCTCTGGCACAGATGTACCTAGAGGTAAAACTCGAAAAATCTGATTTGAGCTAGACTCGAACGAGAACTGTTGCATGACAACAGGCCTTGCTGCACTCTTGCTTACAACACTATCAGGGGATATGCATAGGATAATTCTCATTTTCTTTACAAACCATACTGAGACAACTCACTCAGATTATGAATAATAACCTTACCCGTATGGAGAACCCTAATCCGTAGTATGCAGGATCAATTTTAGATCGCTTCATGACGCAACAAACCGCAAAATTAAATGGGGGTACCAATACACTAGTAACTGATCAATGGATAAATTCCTTAGAGAAAATATTCCAAGCCTTGGGGAGTAGCGAAAGGGAAAAAGTTTTCATGGTAGTTTACCGCCTCACTAGATATTCTAATCAATGGTGGTCATTGATTCAAAACAAAAAGGAAGATGATGAAGTATCAAATATGGAATGGTGGTAGTTTATAGAAATTTTCTTAGAAAAATACTTTCCTCATGACAATCGAGCGGGTAGTGAAAGAAAATTTCTGAGTCTAAGGAAAAGGAGGATGAGAATGCCTCAAAGTATGAAGCTAACTTTTCAAGTTAGTTAGGCATGCTAATGATTATATATGTAACCCAAGAAGTATGATTTATCATTTCCTTGATGGTTTAAAACTACTTCTCCATCGAGCATTAGTCTCACAGTCCTTCTCATCGTATAAAGATATTGTCTAATGTGCTATCAAGAAAGAAAAAGAATTCTATATGTCTTATGACTTTAAAAGAAAAGAAATAGAAGATGAGATCTGCTAAACACTCTGGAAATGGAAATAAGGGGAAGAAGGGAAATGTTGAATATCCATCATTCAGTAAATGTGGGAAGAAACACCCGTGTACTTATCTGAAGGGAATGAGATTTTGTTACAAGTGCGGTGAAAAATGACACACAGCTTGTGATTGTAAGGGGAATAAAGAGGTTGTTAATGTTGAATTATACAATTGTATAGAAAGGAGACATTATTCCAATGAATTTCCTAAGAGTTAGGGGAATATACCTTAGAAAAGTCCAAGGGATCAAGGCCAAGCTTATTCTATCACTATGGATGAGTTTGAAGCTCCGAAAGATGCAGTGGCAGGTAATTTAATGGTTTCCCCAAGTTTATCCAATGCTTTATTTGATTCTGGATCATCGCATAGTTTCATATCTTCCCAGTTTTCTAAGAAAATTAGATATTTCCAATTTTATTTAACAAGGGAGTTGTGAGTCAAAACTCCTAAGGTAAGTATCATTGGAACAAAGTTTTGTGAATCGGTTCCCATTAAGGAATATAAATGTAATTTTTCTACTGATCTCATCATCAGAACCATCATTTAATTTGATATAATCCATTGTATGGATTGTCTTTCAGACCAATATTTGAAACTTTGTTATAAGAAGAAGGAGGTTACAATTTTTTATGATGATAAAGAGTACCTTATCTTTAGAGAAGAAATGTCACCACCTAATTCTTATCTAGATCCACCCCCAGTAGATCAACTAAATTCTATTATGGGGAGGAAGATAATGAAATAATTGTGGTTGAGGAAAGGAATGTTCAAATATAGGATGTACTTATTGTGCAACAATATGTTGATGTGTTTTCAGAGGATTTACCTAGACATCCTTTAGAACAAGAAATTGAGTTTTCCATTGACTCAATTCCTGGTTCAAGGACCATATCGAAGACCCCTTATAGAAAGGCCAATATGGAATTAGTGGAACTAAAGAAACAACTAAATAAATTGTGTAATAAGGGATTTATTCTCCCAAGTTTTTATCCATGGGGAGCCCCTGTTCTTTTTGTTAACAAGAAAGATGGATCAATGAGGTTGTGCATTAACTACAGGGAGATCAATGTTATAACAATAAAGAACAAGTATCCCCTACCATTCATTGATGATTTATTCGACCAAATTCATGGTGCTCAATTCTTTTCAAATATTGACCTTCGATCTAGATATCATCATATGTTTGTGAAGAAGGAATAGATTCTGAAAACATCATTTCAAACCAGGTACGGGCATTACAAGTTTACAGTAATGCCTTTTGGATTGACTAATGAACCCTTTGTCTTCATGGATCAAAAGAATAGAGTTTGCAAGGAATATATTGATGACTTTGTAGTGGTATTTATTGATGATATCTTGGTATACTCCAAAAGCTACTATGATCATGAAAATCACTTGCGCGTTATTCTAAAGACTCTTAGAAGACATGAATTATATGGGATGTTTAGCAGGTGTGTATTCTGGCTTCAAGATATTTCTTTTCTTAGCTATATTGTCTTTAAGGATAGAATATCTATTGATCCTTCTAAGACCAAGGAAATCCAAGAATGGCCAGCACCAATTAATATAACCGAGGTACGCATTTTTATTGGTTTAGCCGATTATTATCGACATTTCGTCCAGAATTATGCTCTGTTGGATAACCCATTAACAAAGATCACACAAAAAGGGGTAAAATCTATTTGGAAAAAAGTGTGAATAGTGTTTTGAACAATTTAATACAAGATTAGTCAATTCTCCTATCTTGACTCTACTGTAGGGTAATGATGGGTTTGTTATTTAGAGTGATGAATCAAAGAAATGACTTGGTTGTGTCCTTATGCAGAATGATAGGGTTATTGCCTATGCATCACGATAGATAAAACTTCATAAGAAAAACTATCCTACTCATGAACTTTAGTTAGAAACTATAATATTTTCTTTGAAGATATGGAGACATTATCTCTATGGTGAAAATGTGAGATATATACCGATCACAAGAGTTTGAAGTATATTTTCTCACAGAAAGAACTCAGCATGAGGAAAAGGAAATGGATTGAACTACTCAAGGATTATGATTGCACCATACACAACCACCCTGGTAAGAAAAATAGGGTTGGTGATGCTTTGATCAGAAAGGTTCATGGAGTTCTGAACAAGATGAGAGTTGAAAATGATCATATATACAAGGATCTAGTAATATTAGACATGGGGATAACCATGGAAGGTGAAACATCAATACTTTTTCAAATTGTTGTGAAACCATCTTTACCAGAAAGGATAAATAGTTCTCAAACCGATGATAAAGAGTTTTAAAAGAAGATTAAAGCTGTGAATGATGGGAGATTGAGTGACTTTGTGTATTAAGATGGAATTTTGAAATTTGGGAAGGGACTTTGTGTTCCTAATATACCTGATTTAAAAATGGAACTGTTGGATGATGCTCATAGTTCCAATTTCTCTATACACCCTGGTAGCACTAAGATGTATAGATATTTGAGGGAATATTTTTGGTGGGACAACATGAAGAGGGATATTGCTTCTTTTTGGTTAATATGTATGGTTTGTCAACAAGTGAAAGTTGGAATGCAACAGCCTGGAGGAGTCATGTAACCTCTTCCCATACCTGAGTGGAAATGGGATAATATTATGATGGACTTTGTCATGGGACTATAAAAAACTCCTAGAAGGAACGATGCAATATTGTTCATTGTTGATCATCGTACCACGTTAGGAAATTTTCTTGCTATAAGAGAAGATTTACCACTTGAACGTCTAGAAATACAATATACTAATGAAGTTGTGAGACTTCAAGGAGTACCCATTTCAATTTTTTCCGATTGTGATCCGCATTTTACATCAATATTCTGAAAAATGCTTCAGAATTCACTGGATACTAAACTTTTTTTAGCACTACCTACCACCCGAAAACTGATGGACAATCAAAACAGACTATTGAAACCTAAAAAGTCATGTTGAGATCATCCTCACTTGACTTTAAATCTATGTGGGATCAGTATTTACCTCTGTTAGAACTTTCCTATAACAGTTTCTTCCATTCAAGTATTCAGATGGCACCATATGAAGCGTTATACGGAAACAGATGTCGCACGCCAACCTATTGGGATGATGTTGGTGAAAGAAAAATTGTAGGCCCATAAATTGTGGAGGAAACGATTGAAATGGTGAAGTTAATCCAAAACCACCTCAAAGAAGCTCAAATTTGGCAGAAGAGCTATGCCGATAACCAGAATAAAGATTTTGGAATTTCATGTAGGAGAACATGTTTTCATAAAGGTATCTCCATGTAAGGGTGTTATGTATTTCGGTAAGAAGTGAAAATTAATTCTCATGTACATCGGACCTTTCAAAATTATAGAATGAATTGGGGCAGTAGCTTACCATTTGGAAATTCTACCAAGTCTCTCCAAAGATCATGATGTGTTCCACGTATCACTATTGGGAAAATACATGCCTGACCCAATGCATGTGCTCACCTATGAAAAATTAGAACTGTTACCCGATTTGTCTTATTGTGAAGAGTCCTTCAGGGTTCTTGATACAAGAGAACAAGTGCTAAGAAACTAGATGACTCATCTGGAAAAAGATCATTGGAGAAACCATAAGATGGAAGAGGCAATGTGGGAACCCTAGGAACTAATGATGAAGAACCACCTGAGTCATTTTATGCAGTAATATTCAATAAATTTCGAGGATGTAATTATTTGAACGAGGGGAGAATGTGACACCACAAACTTCCACCATACTCTTCTCTTTGATTAATAAAATAGTGTGTGTTTTACAAAACTTTGAGTTCTAACACACCACAACCAATCAAACTATCCATTATGAATAGTAATACCCAATTTTTGAGATTTTAGACATTTTATCTTTCAAAATGGACTTCATTTTTGGTTTAGGAATTTCGAAATTAGCTTAGGGTGAATTTTTGGTATTTTTCTCAAAACATTCAATTCTTGATGAATAGTGAAAAACACTGATTTATAGTCTAAAACCGAATTTTTATTTAAATAAGAATTTATTTTATTTAAATTTATTTTAAGTCAAAATAGATACATAATTCCTATATAAGTTTTGTGAAATTTATTGCAGTAAGTTTAGAATAATTTTAGATATATAAAAATTTTATTGAACTTTTTACCGTCTTTTACCCACCTCCTAGGAGCATTTACAAATTTACATAAAAAATAATTTTACCACTTCTTTGAGTTGAAATTCCAAAATCTGAGAGTCACAGTTGATATTAGTATGTAAATTGTGGTTCAATAATATTGAAAATAATTTTTGGTGAATAGTACCACTTTACTTTTATTTACCACGGTTAAATGTAAATATGGTAATTAAGGGTAATAATGAAATTATTATTACCCTAACACATGTCTTAATTCTATTGGATATGTATATTTCAACCAAAAAAACCTTATGAATAAAATATGAATCTCTTTGGTCCACTTGGGTTAGATTAAGGATTTTATTATTATTTTATTTAAAGAAGAGTTAAAAGAGTTAAATTCAAAGTTTAATAACTAAACAATTTTTAATATAGGGTTACAAACAATATAAATTTGAATATAATTATTAATTAGAAATATAAAATGATTTCCTACATAATGGTATTTTATTTTTAATTTTTATACATTAAATAATTAAATTTATATATGACAAAATAACGATTCATTAATTATTGTATTAATGAAGGATTAAAATAATTGATATTATAAATATACAAATAAATCTAATTTGAGCCTTTTATTGAATTAAACTATTTTATAGGTTAATATTACATGTTAGGGTTGATTAAATGTATTTATTTCAATGTAATAAAGTTGTTAGGACTTTAACAAAAATCAATTATTAAATAATGTCAAAATCGACATAAATGAGTTTTTAAAATAAATAAAATCTTATTGGTTGGTATAATAATCCGAAAAATGTAAGGTTCATCCAAAAGACTTATATAATGATAGGGGTATCATTAATGAACCCATTGGGGTTTACTTCTAAGTTTATAGTAAGTTTGTTAAACAAATAATATAAAAATACAAAGGGACATGGAAAATGTCAAACTATTTAACTAAGAGTTAAATCTAAAAGATAAGGTTAATATAGTGACACAAACCTGTCTAAAACCTATTGTTTGAGATGTTTTCAACCCATCCCCACCTTAGACTTTGATGTATTCATTTTGGAGAAATTATATACCAAAATTAATATTATTATAAAATAATTTTTGTAGTATTTCCTATGGTGCCCCTCACACCTCTTATAAAAGGGCACTTCCCCTTCTCTCAAATTCACACCTCCAATGGCATTTTTCTCAGACAACCCCTTCCCAAATACCCTCTAAAATTTTCTCCCTTAATCCTAGAGGCCACAATTTATTCATAAATCCAACCTAAGGAGTCCTTTTGATCAAATAAAAAGGAAGAACCCGAAGAAGAGGTAAATATCTCACCACCTCTTTCATGTTTTTTTCTTCTTCGACTTATTCTTTCCTTATTGTTTCCATTCTAAAATAATAACTCAAGTATCTTATATATACTATGATGTTATTATAAATATGATACAACCATATTCATTATTCTATCCATCCTTTGAATGACATGTCACCATACTTGTGTATGTAAGGCTTACCGTCTCCATGTCGTGGTGTAGTTGTTACTCAATACATTACTATTCAGATGGGTATAATAATGATGTATAAAGTATGTAAATAATAAATATAACATGATAATGATTATATATACATGATATACCATCCATTTATATATTAATTTAATATCAAATGAATGATATTATCGCTCGTGTGTACGTACGGATTACCGTCTCCACGAACACGATGAGATTCATTCCTCATAGTATCCATTAAAGACTAATTTTCCTTAGATGATTAAAAATAATGTTTAAAGACTTAATATAATTCTATATATGAATATGATACATCCTGTCCATAATAAACATTACTTACGTAACAAAGCATATAAAGGAAAATGTATCAGTTTACACCCAAAACGACGATACTACTAAAATATTATTAACAAAGTAATATGAAAAGATCATATATGATATCATATTAACATATATGATTATTTTATAATTTAATAACAATTATTTTACCATTATATAGGAGTTTAACCTACCCTAGAACAAGGATAAGTACAAGGTAAGAGGATTCTTATCTCCCTTTTAATTTTGTGAGATTTCCATTGTTCACCACTTATTACATGTGGTGTATTGTGTACTTCCATTTGATAAATATTATCATGATTCTATTTATATTCATGGTATTATGTGAATTATTTTGTGGTTATTAACTTTTGTTCAAATGACTCGATTGATTACAACGTGGTAAGGGTTAATATCACAATCTCTTTATTATCCGAGGTTGTTTTTATGTATCTATTGGGAACTCTTTATCAACCACATCCATGTTTCTAAAAAATGTATTTCAAAACATTTTTACTATTTACTAGACTATGGGTTAAATTTATTTATACCCTTGTTTGGCCTTTTATAAAATAATCTGAAAGGAATCTTTCTGTCATTTTCCAAACAAGGTACATTATGACCTTTTCGACATTATTAAGGTAATAATGTTTTTTTAACTTATATGACGGGTGCCATTATTTTCTGCTATTATAACACCGTCAAAGCTTACCATACAAGATTATAAGAATATTTTCAAAATAAATGTTTTATTTATAATTATCTAACTCTTAAATTATTTAAATATATAAATAGATATTTCTCTCAAAAAGGTTTTTATTTCATCTATGTCAATATCCTTTGATGGATTTTAAGATTACTTGATATTTATTTATTATGATACTAAACTTACATAATGTATTGAAGGTTTTGTGATATGATTGACTGTGGATGTGTTATTTTTATACCATTCATGATCTATGGATAAATTTTTGACATTTCGTATGCTTGTTTTAGTACGAATGTTTATGTTATGTTTAAACCTTTTCATATGAGTAATGAATTGGACTTATTAAGTGATGGGTGGAGCCCACTATAGCTCCTTGATGCATCGGTAGGTCTCATGAGACAAACTAGTTTCTTGGAACAAGGCCTAGACAAAATCATATTTGTAGCCTTGGTACAAGTCTTTGACTATGTGGTTGTGAAGTCTGGCATTATGCATTCCATCATTATTAAAGTGGATATTGATATTGCATGTGATTATTCGACTAGTAGAATATCAATGTGAGTAAGTAAATGGAATTATTTTGATTTATATTTTCTATATTATAATGAATTTTATTTTGGAAAGGCTTTTGTTTTAGTTTAATACATTTCCTTAAATTTTTATGCTTATTTATGAAACTTTCCGCTATATTGTTATCCTTACTAAGCATCTGAGCTCACTCCTTTCTATGTTTTATTTTTTCCAGGATGCGAAGAAGTATATTATGACTGACCTGTAGGGATATTCTATGGGATCTCAGTGTTGTCTATAGAAACAATGTTGTTGTAGTTTTCCATTTTATGATGTAATGTAAACCTGATGAAGGTATCTATTACTTCCAAGGCTATAAAACTAATCGGTCTTTTGAGACTTGATCTTTTGTGATCATGCCAATGATACATAATAATGCACCGACTCTAGGTTTCTTGGTTCGGGGAGTTACATCTAATTAGGAGGTTCAAATTTAGTAATGAGTTCAATTTAATTTTTTGTCGTTATGAATAGTAGTCATGATAAAAGTTTATCACCATAGTAACTAGTAAAATAAGTTGAACTATATTTTAAACTCTGAGATAAGGTCTAGAAATCTATATAATACTTGGATATATTCCATTTAATAAGATTATTTTCACCAAAAATATCCTATATTTAATGTTATGGTAATTTTGTTATCATTTTATTTTTCTAACTACCTTTATATTATTTTAAGGATAATAAAAAATATCAATTTCATTATTTTAATATCTCTAATATTTTGTATTAAGGATAAAAAAGATGTTATGAATGGTTATAAATTTTTAATTTGAATATGAATGTTTTTTTAATTATAGTAATTTTTTGTTTTTATTGATGGTTTAACTACCTTGACCATTTATACAACGATGAGGTAGTGCTAGTACAAGCAGTATAAAAGAAAGTAAATTATTTTAAAAATAATAAAAGTAATATTTTTTCATTTAATTAAGCTTTTCCATCAACTTATTGGAGAATAATAATATATAAATAATGGTAAAAAAAATTATATTATAATTCCAATGTTTCCTTGATGACTTTAAATAAAACATTGTGAATAGTTAGAAAAATGAATTTATATGGTATTTAATGTTTACGAATTATCTTATAAATCATTAGGAAATCACAAAAAAAATGTATTAAGTCAATTGGATGGGTAATTATTGATTATATAATTAATGGTCCATATATTTTCCACTATAAATTTTTAAAATTACTTTGAGAGAACTTAATTTTTTTAAAAAAATTGTTACTATAGTAATGGTTAAACATGGTTAACAAGGTGGTTAAACTAAAAGATAAGGTTTAAAATGACACTTAAATTTGTATAAATTTTATTGGTTGATTTTATTTAAAACTTATATGAATTTTAATTTAATATATTCCATTATTGATATAATTTAAATGAGTTAATACTTATTATATATTAATAATTCATTTATTTATAATATTACCACCCACCCTGATTATAAAATGGAACCTCCTCTCTTTGCTTCCTCACACCTCTTAATTCGTTTATATTTTCAAATATCTTGCCAAATACCTTACCAAACATTCTCCCCTGGTTTTATTGGTTTTGGTATCACCAAATGTCCAACCAAAAATGCTTAAGGTGTAATCCAAAGGAGGTTTTCCAAATAAGAGGAGTTAAAGAATTTACATGGAGAGTCGGACTTGAGGTAAGGGATTTCCCATATAATGTTTTTCCATTGGTAATCACACCATTTTTACTATGTATTTTCTTTTTTTATCAATATACCATCTTATGTATTTATTTATCATTTATTTATTGAAATTCAGGGGTTTGTAAACACTATGATGCTTCTCTCCTTCAATGATCATTTCACTCAAAAGTCACTAAAGATGAAATAGGTTTCCATTAAAACATTATTTTAAAAGTCTTTGGTTCCAGAATTGATTATAAGAAAGATTAGAATTATTTTACTATTTTTGGAATGGATGTTTTGAAATCATATGAGCTATTTTATAGTGATTAAAATGGTTAAGTACCATGAGCCAAAAAGGAACCCTACCTTCCATATTGTGTGCTCTCTATACGAGTTGTTGATCATCATAGTTCCATCAAATAGCACATCTGAAAACAAGAATTCTTTTGTGGGGTGAGGCTTGACTTTATATCCCTCTTGAAATAAATTTCTATTTGTGAGGGGGGATTTTTCTTTTTCCCCACAAATGAAAAAAATCACTTTTTGTTGAATGCTATGTTTTCTTGGCCCCCAAAAATTAATTTTCATGTATGGGGTGAGGGTTCACACTTTTTCACCCCACAAATAAATATTCCCTCTATAGGGTGAGGAGGCCATCTGAAAAAACAAAATCTTTTATGGGTTTCAGTTTAGTGGTTCCATTTTTGCATCTATAAAAACCCTAAACACATGGACTAATTGGTTAGTAGAATTATTCTGCAATAGATATGATGTGAGAGAGCAGAGGGAGAGAGATTCCAAACAAGTGATTTCGGAAGGTAATCATTTACCACATATTGTAAAGTAAAATATCGAATAATAATCGATTTGTATAGCCTAAAGAGTGGTCTGTGATGAAAATATTCCTTTTCATACAAGCGATCCACATAGAAAACCCCTATGCAGACACCATTTCACGAACCACATGTAGATAAAATATTTGTGGACCATCGCCCCATATAGAAAATTGAATGTGGTATGGGGTCCTTCGGCCTTCATTCCCTTGTAAAAAGAATTCAGCCTTATCTTATCCCCTCCATGAACTATTTAAACAACCCTCTACGTCGTCCTCTCCCATGATGATCTAAAATCCAAATGGGCCCTTTTAAGAACCTCCATGCCAAGAATCCTTCCAAATCCTCTGGATATGTATGATCAAAACAAAGGGGCACACCATTGTGTCTTATATATCATACTTTTCTATGGTAAATGATTTCATTCTAGTAACCTACCTAATAAGAGGGTCCTTAGAATGTTATTGATCATGTATTCCCATGGTAACAAGGGTCAAAACCATGGAGGTAGTGTAAGTGTCCTCCACATTTCAGATGGTAATGTAAGGATCATGCATGATTTTTCCTTTTACGGTTAGGTACTAATCCACTTCTCTTATCTAGGACTAAGAGAAGGGAATCCCTTCTAGATTAAGACCCTGTCATTTCTTTTGGGTCATCCCCAGATGGGTAGCCAAATGTGGTTATCCAGGTTATAAAACAAGAGAGGATATGGATGCCATATCCCATTCTCTCTCCTATAACATTAGACTAGATACCAAAACAAGAGGATACAGGCACCTAAATTACCTTTCTCTCTCCTATATCCCTATACTCATCCACCAATAAAAAATTAGATTATGTGGTTTGTCATATCTCTCATTTCAACTTGTTTATCACATTAAGCATGACTCACATGAGACAAGGAATTAGTAAAAATCATGACATCTTCCAAATCAAATACCTATCTCCAGAGGATATACCCATTGTGAATCTTCCTATCTCCATCACATGGGCCTCAAATTTGCTATAATCCCCAAACAAATTTTTATCACCACCTAAAAGGGACATAATACTCGTGAAGAAAAACACAATAAGCCTCCTCCAAAGGTGTAGTTCCCAACTATCTTAACCACAGGGGATTTTATTCCAAACCAAATGGGATATGTGGGAAGCCTCCCGGATGTCCAAACTCGACACACTAAATTTACCCAAATGTTATTTGGGATATATCCCCAATAGGGTCATATCCATCCCAGAGGTCCATATTTGTCTTCTGTGTCTTTCAAAACCATACGTATTGGACTATATTCCCATTAAGATCATGTACCCACCTAGGAGACCACATCCCTTCTAGGTTATTTTGTTCTGCTTTGATGCAAGTCCCACACCATCCATTGACTGTGGATCATTAACCTAGATTTCCTTTGTCACATGATATTAAACTACATGGTTTGGTCCTCGTCACAAGACCTTAAAATGTATGATGTGTCCCATTAAGTGGCACCAAAATACTTAGGTTACGATTCCTTTAACAAGGATATGTAGGATACCCTTATCATGGGCCCGATCCTACCATATAAAATAGTTCCATATTTCCATTTGACAATATATTCTAATGCACCCAAATGTGAATCTTTATAATAAAAAAATTAATAATATCTAATCTATTTACAAAGGGTACCATTTATGGAGAACCTAATATACATAAATATTTTTTTATCGATGCATAAAATCATATTAATACAGATTATTCTGAAGTCAACACATGTCTCCAAATTGATTGTTGATACAAGAGAAAACTGTATGATATTATTGATTTAATAAAGGATTCATGAATACATTCTAAATATATAATAGTGTCTTAGAGTAAGACATAACCCCCCAAAAAGGGTGATCTTGATATTGTGATTGGGTATTCTTGTTTGTATTTTTCATATGTATATAAGAACTTTTGAAAATAATCCCCTTAAATCCAATCCAATAGTGCCCTTTCAACTAATCCAAACATTTTCATCTGCTATCAGGTCCTAATCCAATCAGAGGACACCATCATTGACCTATGTCTTCAACGCTGTGTCTCAAACATGCTAGTTTGGGGGTCCCACCAAAATGGTATTGTACCAACCCTGGAAGAAACCCGACAATCCCTCCATCTCATGAAGACCAACTAGCCATCCGCTCAACGATGGCTGGTGGACCAGAAGAATATGGAACTAGTTTATGTGTCCAATAATTTCAGGAGCTTTCCCTATGAACACTATAATAAATTAATCCCTTATCTCGGGGAGTCTGATCACGGGGCCACAGATGGAATCATCTATAAAAAAACAGGGGTCCCTCTAAATGTATCTTACCAGTATCAGCAACCTTCAACATCACACTACAACAAACCATCAATATGATGGGGTGCCTCTCTTGGGAGTCTAACCCAGGTCACTCAATTCTATAAACCTAGGATTGTCTACTGGGGGAAGTGACCGGTTATTAGGGAGCATGCATGTACCTTTGTTTCCTCTAAATAATCCCTCAAGTCAAATATTATGGAAAGGAAGAGAAAAATTCCTACATGTATTAATCATTCCTACTAGAATAGTTCTGAAGAATATAATGAAACCCACAAAAAAAGTGTGTAATAAAACCATGAGTAGGTGCACACACCTTCCCACATCCACCAAACCAACCAATATAGTTTAAAGGAACTAGAAAAAATAGTTCAACAGATCCCCACTACCAACAGGGGAAGACCCATATATCTACATCTACACCAAATTATTATTGGAATAACCTATTAATAAATAGAGTAAAATCACATGAACATATCCCTTATCTAGGTACAAAAAGGGAATACATTCCTATTCCAACTGAAGAATTTACTCCTTAATTCCTTGAGATGTTTGAAGGACATGTGTCTATTCTTGTCCATATTCTACAAGTGTTCTGGGATAAAATGAGAGCATGTGTGGTGATTATGAGTTGGGAACACAACCATTACTTGAAATTTTAAGTGACTTGGATGAATATTTTTAGAGTCACCATAAAGAAGATTCATATTATTTCTCCCATCTCAGAGGGTTGTGGTTATCCCATGATAAATGGAAAACTAGATTTGGGCCATTTTCTGGTTCCATCTAAAGCACATTGGTCTAATTCAGTGTCCACTCAAGAGAAGAAATATATCACTTCCAAAATTATAGAAATATATCAGAAAATTCCAGCAATAGTGAAGGAACTGATAAAATAGGTTTCCATATATGAAAGTTTTTACCCAAAACAGGAAGCTACAATATCCCATAGGAAGATATCTAAATGAAATCCTTTCCATAGATGATTGGGAAATGAAGATCCAATCTATGACCCTACTCTATTGAGTGCTGGTGTTCATGAATCCCTCAAACATCTATATATGGATGCTCAATATCCTACTACATCATCACCAAATTACAGAGATAGTAGAAGAAGATTTGGAGGTCTTCCCCATAACTTGTATTCTAACAATTTTGAAGGTCCTCCCCAGACACCTTACTATGAAGTCTTACTTCATGTTCAAAATTTGAATGATCTCAAGATCCCATCTCTTGATGATTTTCAAGATTTCCCTCTACAAGGCCTAAATATCACACAGCAAGAAATCCCTCCCCTTGAAATCATCCACCCTGAAGGTCCTCCCTAGGGAATAAACTATAGACTCTTTTTATAGTAGAATGTTAATCCATGATGATAGTCCTCCACATGATATCATTCTTTATGAAGGTCCTCTTCATAATAATATTTCATTTTGTCAATAAGGTACTCCCCTTAATGAAAAAACTATGGGATATTCATCCTATAACATGGAACTAGGGGAGATGAGGTCATTCATTCCTAATGCCTCATTATTGACAAGTGATATTCTTTCTCAATAAAAAGTTATAACAATAGAATTTTTATTCTTTGACCCCTCCTTGGATTACCTAGCTTCTTATGAAATAGAGTAATTATTTGATGACCCCATTTTTTATGATATAGAAATGGGATAGTTTCCACTTTTTTCAAATAAGAATGAGGAACCTATCGCAAAAGGATAAGGAGATATATTTCTCATGATGAGACAATTGGAAGAGCGAAATATACTAGTTTTTTCTAGCATTTAGACACTCCCCAATTCAACATTACATAGAAATTTTTGGATTATCGTGTGCACATCAGTCACCTAAACAATTGGAATAATCTTTATCAATTGAAAACAGAAGTATTTTATTATTATGAATATCCAAATCACATTAAGTTAAAAGAAGATATGCACTGCAAAATCAAATCTGTAGCCTCCAAGATACATGCCACCCAAATTTGGGAAAAAATCTAAGAGATAGTCAACATGCATGTCTTGATGAAATAAGATAATTACATTATATGATCACTATTAACCCTTCTAATTTCCATTTCAATGTATAGAGTGATAATAGGGAATTCAATTTAACCTTGATCCCTGATTAGTAGAGGAAAATAAATGTGACATCATGTAATGTCTTTTCGCTAGAAAGGATTCCAAAAACTGACCCCTATCACTATAAATGGTATACATAGAAAGAATAACTCTATAATAGATCTCAAATATATCAGACTATAAGAGAGAAAGCCATCAATAGAATCTTTCATATTCCATTAGAAAATATTGAGCAAGCCACTAGCTTAAAAGAAGTCAATCATTAGATAATGAAAATGTTTCAAATGTCTTTAGAAGCAGATGTCCTGGGTATAAGTCATATAATTCACCCATCCCATTTCGTAAAAATCTGAATAAAATTATAAAATAATCCATAGTGATTGCATTAATAGAATAATAGGAAAACCCAATCATGTAGGTCCAGGGGCATTTTTAAGGCAACCTTCAAGGGAAAAACTCAAGATAGTAAAAGTGGAATAGGAGGACTCCCATCCTGCAAGTATGGGGGAATGTTCACCACAACCTCAGTGAATGTTTGAATTTTATCAGTGGGACTAAGTTCCACAAAATGAATCTTCCCAGTTTATCACATCATATAATGCAGTTTCATCTTCACAGACGTGGAAAAAAATTATTTAGAGGTACCCTTTAGGTTACCATTAATTATACATATTTGAACAGATACCTAAAATAATGGATAATCTCCCCTGATGTCCACAAATAGAAACAACCTATTAAGAGAAAAAACAATACCAATAATCATAGTTGTTATGGTATATTCTACTGGAGAAATCATGTCTCCCCTTATTTTGATATTAATGAAATGATCGCAGTGCATTTCATTTTAGTAAACATCAATAGCACTTCAAATAATATTGTGGAGCATCATCCCAATGTTGTAGAATAAAAGGATCATATATCCATTCAAAATATTGTCCATTCCAAAATAGTATAAGAAGTTATTCATACCAAAAATCATAAGGTTACCGAAAAATTGAGAAGTACTTTGAATTATCCATTGCCATCTCCAAAAAGAACATCATCTTGATAAAATGGAAAGGCTATAGCTCAATCCCACTTCTTAACATGGGGTGTTAATCCCCTTACACTCAAGGAGAGGCTAGCTAATTATGATATAGAAATGTGATAATATAAAAGGATTAATAATAAACTACTCAAGGATTATATTGTACTTGGGAATGTGCATCCAAAAGAACTATATTTCACTTCTCCTTCTTTTTTCCCTCGGAAATAAGAGCTCATTATACCGATGAAAATATATTTACAATTTATTCTCAATATAGGAGTAAAGAAACTAGTATATTTAGAAATATTGATAGCCAAATACCAACATTTACCTCTGTTGTCCAAAAAACAAGGCCAATTTCTTTAAAGTTACTTCTAGATACCTCAATCGAAAGTGTTCACAAGACGTACAGATCCAATTCATCCTATTATGACCCATACTCCATCCCCATATTAATTAGTCATTACCATTTGTATTGATAGAAACTATTGAATCATTGACATCCTGGTTCAATTCTAGGGAGGGGAGACATCTTCTAGTTAGGCTGTAAATAAAACATTCCCATTAATTGGTATATAGACACATCCCCCACCTAATTTTGGAAATCATATATATCCAATGTTCGATACTTTGATAGATCTGGAATAGAATCTGAATCATTATTTATCTCTATGTGGCCTCGGGATGGTAAATTTGTTGAAATAAGAATCCTCCAAACTCTAGTGTTTTGTACAAACCTTTTAGGTACTAGCCTTTGAATGGAACACTAGTTCACTTGCATGGTCGATCAAATGATGGGATGCCATATGCTGATAAATTCATTATCATTTTATCTCCACTATGTGAAATAATATGGTCATGGGCCTATCAAACTAAAAATATTGAGGAAATGCGAGAGTCTCAAATTTCTTTACCATGAGGAAGGGTTTAACATAATCACAAGATTTTCAATTTCCAAAATAAGATCAATCATTTATTTGCATTGAAAACATCCATGATGATTTGTGAATGCAAATAATTTCATTCATGTGAAAAAGTGGGTTCTGAGACATTTTTGTAGTTACAAAAACATTGGAAGACTCTATCTTGTGAACTAGATCAATATCTCGAGTAGTACCAGTGGACTAGGTAAAGATGATAGGGAAAACATAAAGTATAATTTTCACTCCAAAACTAGACCCAAAACCAGTTTCTACTCTGAATCATGGACCTTATCATGTACCACCCCTATATCGTAGAAATAGTAGTAAAAACCTCTTCAAGATGAAAGGAGGTAGGCAAAATATTCCTAGTTAGAAGAATAGAAGAATAGATTCTACTCCTTCCAAGAAATGTAGGTCCTTGATTCTTTATTAGCATCCTTGGAAAAAATCTTCTAATTCTTCTAGAGACAAGAAGACCCGATCAAGTTGTTTTTGAAGATCATCTAAATTATTCCCCCTTTAAACAAATTTTATTGAACACCATCTAACACTAATTTGTTTCCAAATATATCCTTAAAAATATTTTTGATTCTAGGAAAGTGAAAATGGTTAAACTGCTAGCACAAGTAGCACATATTTATGTCACCTCCCCTGAAGAAAAAGGTGAATGATAGGTTGTCACCAATAAGAATACAAGTAAGTTCGATGATTGTATGGCTTAAAATATGGAAACATGAACTCATTATATTATTTAAACATAGTTAAGGAAACCAATTGTGCCACTAGACACTGTATCTATGGAATAATTGACTCCATCGGCACCATATTCCTCCAATGGACAATATTTTAAGAAAAACAAGGTTGAAGGGGGGGAACATTGGAAGATGAACCTAAACCTAGTCCAAATATATCTTTAAGTATCTTATATTTCATCACATTAAACCCAAGGCAATGGGAACCACCCCACCAATAGGTACAACATATTCTGCCCTACTAAATGGTAAAATGGACACTGACCCATCAAATAGATTCCTCATCAAATCAAGAGTCGATATTCAGATCCATTAATATCATTAACTAAATCGACATATTATCTAATGATGAAAGTTATAAATAACCCCATATTACCACACAAAATTGGGGAGACAATAATTGAGGCTTCATAAGATGAGAAAACAGAAGCAGGCACAACCATAGCCGAATATAAAATAAAATCTACATCCCTACTAGATCTATCTATGCTACTGTAACACATGGAAAATCCATTCAAAAAGTAAAATAGGAGTAGTAAAATGCCTCCACACATGTGAAAATTCATTTGGAATAGATCATATTGGAATAATGGGGGATTCATAAGTTACAACATTACCATCCTAGAAAAGTGGGAAGTCCAAGGCAACTTGATTATATAGTAGACAGAGCTTCCTCCGCGTCTTCTCAACTAGATGAAAAATCTTACCTGGTCACATCATCTCTAAAAATGTCTCCTATGTAGTAGTTATCTATAGGTAAATGTAGGCCTTCAACCCAAAAGTATGACATCCTAAAGCATTTTTTCATAGTTCTGACAAAGCATTAAATTCTATATTCTCTCAATCTATCAAATGGTTTACGATAAAATTGTATAGGCTCTGTTGTTCCCCCAAGAATTTGTAGCCAATGCTTCTACTGCTATGGTGTACCGTGAAAAGGTTGATCCTATAGAATATCATGTAGTCATCTCTTTCAGTAAATATAACCTGGATGATTTTATTTAGGTACACATAAAACCCCTGTATGTATCTGATATGTTAGATAATATTAATATTTTTCAAGCTTTCATTGATAATGGCATGGGAGTCAACCTTATTCCAATCAGAATTATTCGCTGACTAGGATACACTATAGCTGGTCTATGCCATACTATTATAATGATCCAAAGGTATGATAAAAGTGAATATAAACCACTCAACTGTATTAAGATCAAAACTTAGTTTATAGATCTTGTTTCTGATTATGGGTTCTTGATCATTCAGTAAGATACAAATTTCAATGTTTTCCTAGGATGTCCTTGCTTGCGTCAGCATGCATCAATCCCTTGTTCGTATCATCAATTCCTCAAATACTATAGAAATGGATATATTGGAATGTTATATAGTGAAAAAGTTCCATTAGAATTTTTTGAATCTCAATTTATAGAAAATAGATTCTTCTGAAGAGAATGTAAGAAACCCATAACTAATTTTATCACTCAGGTTACCACTCTGAATGGTCTGAAAATGAAATAATCTAATCCATTGATAGATTTTGGTGATGAATTTTTTCATCCTATTAGTCAGGTTAAATATTTTATCTCATATTTGGATATGTTCTCACTGGTCTTCATAATATCATCCATATCAGTTGAACCCGAGTATGTTGAATAAATATTTGATTCCTCTTTTGGAAGTGATATCTCAGAAGAAAATGCTCCAATATTATCTCCAAAACGTTATCAAGCCCCCAATTTATCCATAAAACCTATGTAATTCATGATATTACCATTAGAATCCATTTCCTAGTACACTGACCTTTACATTGAACTTAATGATTCCAATGTGTCTCTCAACCATCATAACATGTTTACATAAGAAGAAACAAAAAGGGATAATATCAATAAAATGACCTCATAGATTCTCCTCCAACAATTGAAGAAGGAATCTTCACTACTGTTGATGAACTCTGATAGATAATTCTAGGTATAGAGGAAGATCTACAACCAACACTGATCAGGGTAGTTATATCCCTCAATGAACAGGAAATTTGCACCACTTTTCTAAGGAAACATTGATAAGTGTTTTCTAATAATTTTATAGAGATGTGAGTTCTAGATCCTAATATAGATACCCATCAAATAAGTATACTAGAAGACCATCATTTCTATAATAAGGTATCCTTCACTACTATAAATCATACCTTTAATAGCATTAAAATTTTCCATTGTCAGTATAAAACAATCCCTCACTAACAAAACATAATAAAAACCTTGATATTTTATAAGAACTTTAAAATTGATGATAAATGCACATCTTATCAGCATGAAAAAATAGATGATAAAGGATCCCATTATATGTTTTTTTTATAACTAATAAAGGACCCCCTTTATTAGTTCATTTATTTTTCCCTAGGAAAAGTATCCTTCATTAGTGCAACCAAAATCACTAAAAAATGGTGTCCTTTATCAGTAATATATAAATAACTGATAAAGGGTTTCTTCATCATCACTAAAAAACACAAATAAAGGCACCCATTATCGGTTCATTCAATAGTTATGACAAATGATAACTTTTTAGTGCATTTAGTAGCACTGATAAAGGGGAATACTACAGTGTTTTCTTAAATTTATAACACACTGCAACAACAAAAATAGCATAAAAATTAGGTTAAAATATAGAATTTAAATTGAATAAAATTTACAAAAAAATAAAATAAATACGCTATATTATAAAAATTTCAAAAATTGTTTCTATGATTACATGATTCGTTTAAAATTATCACAGACACTTAAAAATGTTAATGTTTCTTTTTCTTTATACCCCGACCCCTGTTCATGTTATTAATGAACAAACCACCCTAGATCGATCAAAATAATGCTCCAAAATAAGAAAAAAATTATTATTTAAGTAATACTATAAATATGTAAATTAAACACAAACTATAAATTTTAAACTAAAAACATATACTTTGAGTCATACTTGGAACACTATGTAACGAATTGAGTTGTTGTTGATTTATTCAGGTCACACTATTTCTTATTGTCTTAAAAATTGTCTCTTTGAAAATTGACTAATTAATTATCAGATAAAAATGATATGGAATTTAATTATGTAATATAGGATAAAATGATGAGACAACAATATGATCTTCTTTTCTCTGTTTTGGAAATTTGAATCATGTTTTAAACAAAAATGGAACTTATATATTGAAAACACACACATTGATTCATACCAAACACATTGTGTTCCATATTGATGTGTGGTAAAATTCTATATTTCATAAATTACTTATGAATAATTGTCCAAAATTTTCAAAATAATAGGAATTCATTTTCTTGGTTTTCAATATGTCATCCATGTTATTTACATATATGTCTCTTTAAACTGGAAACATGCACTTTTAGTCATATCAGTCACATCATATTTAGGTTTGACATGAGAATAATTATTACATGTTTGAAATTAATTATTAATCATTTTCCTAAATTATCAATATAATTCGAGTGAATTTCCTTGGTTTTTAGTGATGAAGACATGTTTTTAACTACAATGTCAATTTTAAAATGATAATAGAAACTTTGAGTCATACCGGGAATATTATTTATTTATAATGAGGTGATGAATATTTCTACATGTAAAAAATTATTTATATATCATTTTCCTATAATATCAAAAAAGTCCAGATGTTTTTTGATTGGTTTTTATTATGATACTTATCTTTTTACTAATATTATTATCAAATTTAATACCAAGACACACTTGGAGTCATACAGGTCACAACATGCATCATATTGAGGTTCATATAATTCTTACACATAAAAAATGACATATGGATCATTTTTATAAAATATATAAATAATAAAAATGAATGTTTTCAGTCTTGAGTATGTCATAATTATTTTTTACTAAAATGACATTTTAAACTAAAAACGTGCACTTTGAGTCATACCAGTCACATCATGTTTCATTTTTATGTGAGACTAATTTCTACACATAAAAAATGGTTTTTGAATTGTTTTAAAAAATTATGAATTCAATTCAAGTTTTTTTTCATAGTTTTTAGTAAGGCAAACACTTTTTGAACTAAAATGTCAATTTTAAACTGATAATGGACACGTTGAGTTTATATCGAGAACACCATGTATCAGATAAAGGTGAGCCTAATTCCAAAATATAAAAAATGAATTATCGATATTTTTTCTAAAGTATCAAATCAATATGAATGTGTTTTCTCAATTTTTAGTAGGTTACTTTTCTTTTTTACTGAAATTAATGTCAATTTTAAACAAAAAGACACTTGGAGTCATACTGGTCACACCGTCTGTCGAATTGTGGTGAGGCTGATTCATGCATGTATCAACTAACATATAAATCATTTTCCTAATGTATAAAAACCATAAGAATGTGTTTTATTTTTTTTTGAGTATTTCAATTTTCTTTTTTACTAAAATGTAATTTTAAACTAGATACATGCTCTTTGAGCCATATCTGTTGCATCATGTGTCAATTTGATGTGAGATTGATTCTTGCATGTCAAAAATGACTTGTGAATCATTTAACTAAAGTATGAGGACAATATGAACATGTTCTATTAGTTTTCAGTGAGTGGTACCATGTGCAAAATAAAATTTCAATTTTAAACTAATAGCAAACACATTGAGTGATAGCGGAAACATGATGTATTATACGAAGGTGTGGATGATTCCTACATGCCATAAATTACTTACAGATTCTTTTCCAAAAGTATCAAAAAAATGTGAACGAATTTCCTCTATTTTTATTATATCACTTTTATTTTTTACTAAAATTAGTTTCAATTTTAAATTAAATGATATACTTGGAGTCATATTGGGAATACTGTGTATTAGATTGTGGAATAACTAATTCCTACATATAAAAAATGAATTTTAGATTTTTGTACTAAAGTATCAAAACAATCATAATGTTTTTCCTTGGTTTTGAGTTTTTTACTAAAATTAATGTCTATTTTAAATAAAAAAATACACATGGAGACATAAAAATCACATTGGGCATCAGATTGAGGTGAGGATAATTCCTACATGTCACAAATGACTTGTGTATAATCTTCATAAAGTACAAACCAATATGAATGTGTTTTATTGGTTTTGAGTATGTCACTTTTCTTTCTTAATAAAATTCGATTTTCAAAATGAAACATGCACTTTCAGTCATTTAGGTCACATCATGTGTTGGGTTAACATGAGACTAATTCCTACATGTTGAAAATGAATTATGAATCATTGTCTTAAAATACCAAGATAATACAAGTACAGTTTCTTAGTTTTCAATTAGTGGCACACTTTTTGAAGTAAAATATCAATTTTAAAATCATAACGGATATTTTATTTTATATAGGGAACATCATGTATAGAATTGAGGTGTGGTTGATGCCTACACATAAAAAATACTTATTTATCATTTTAAAAATGTATCAAAATAATACAATTTTTTTTTGTTTCAATTTTTTCACTTGTATTTTTTATTAAATTTAATGTCAATTTAAATTAAAAAGAGATATTTGGAGTCATACCAGTCACAACACACATTAGAATGAGTTGTGGCTGATTCTTACACATCAAAAATCAGTTAACTATTGTTTTATTAATGTATCAACAAAAATATTAATGAATTTGATCCCATTTGAGTATGTCACTTGACTTTTTTACTAAAAAAAATTTTTAAACAAGAAATGCACACGTTTAGTGATACAAGTCACATCATTTATAGGTTTAATGTGAAATAGATTCTTATATATCACAAAAATAATTAAGACTATTTTTAATAAATTATCGAGATAATATGAGTGAATTATCTTGATTTTCAAGGAGTGGCACACTTTTTGAAACTACAATGTTAATTTCAAAATAAAAAAAATGAAAAATTGAGTTATACTGAGATTACCATGTATCTGATTGTGGTATGACTAATTCCTAAATGTCACAAATGGATAATGGATCATTTTTCTAGGGTATCAAAATAATATGAATTAATATTATCAGTTTTTAGTATATAACTTGTGTTTTTTATTAAAATTATATTCAATTTTAAATAAAGATACACACTAGGAGTCAAACCGTTCACACCGTGTGTCGGATTGAGGTGTTGACGATTTCAGCACATGAAAATTGAATTGTAGATATTTTTCAAAAAAATTGAAAATAACACATGATAATTTTCTTGGTTTTGAATATTTTAGATGAATTTTAAATAAATATGGGGAATTTCTATTTAAAACATTACTTCAGGTCATTTCAACCACATCGTGTCTTGGATTGTTGTGCAGTCAATTCCTAAACATGAAAATTGAATTATGGATCTTTGTCCTAATGTTTTAAAATAATATGATCTCATTTTACTTTTTTTAAATCTTCTATGTATGTTTTAAACTAAAATTACACTTTCTTATTGAAATCATGTACTTCAAGTCATATCAACCATATCGGGTGTCGAACTAATGTATAGTAAATTCTTATACAAGAAAAATGAATTATGTAAATTTTTTCTAATGTTTGAAAACAATCCAATCTCATTTATCAATTATGACTATTTTATGTATGTTTTAAACTAAAATGATACTTTTGAATTAAAATAATGTACTTCGATTCATAAAAACCACAACATGTATCATAATGGTGTGAATTCAATTCCTACACATGAGAAACAAATTATTGATCATTTTCATAAAGTTTCAAAATAATATGATCTCATTTTCTAAGTTTTTTTTTGAACATTTTTTGTATGATTTAAACTACTTTTTAAATTTAATAAAATAATTATCAGATAAAATTGATATGGTAATTAACTAATAAATTTGATAAAATTATGGGAAAATTAACCAAAAAAAGTTGTTTGAATTCAGCTTTTCCTGATGTATGTACCAATTCTAAACCATGTATTCTGCTCATTCATTTCAAAAAAAAATTGATTCACTCCATTATATTTTCCTTGAAAAATAGATCAAAAATAATATATAAGTATTATTATACAAATTTTTCACACTCCAAATATATTTTTAATGTCATACCCATACAAGATCACAAACGTAATAGGTAATCACATAAATTTGATGTCAGAAAACATTGTAACACCAAGTATGATACCCACTCATCTCTAAAAAATTACTTCTTCTTTTGAGTATGAAGGTTATCATAAATCATGGTTGTATTAAGAAAATATAGAAAAATATATATTCATAAATAGTTTTAATGAAATTTTAATTACGGTAAAAAGTTACCTATTTTGTGGTGCTGGTATATTCATGGTTTATGAACACCCTCATAAATTTTAAAACCTAATATCTAAAATTGCCTCTATTATCTTTTTTTAACACTATATAAAAATTGTAAAAACAAAATTGTAAATTGTTTTTAAATTTGTTTTTATTTTTAAATATTTCCATATACTCCTTAATTTGTTTCCATTTTTATGTAATCCATATGCTTCTTAAATTCAATCAATAACTTCATCCCATGATTTAACCTATATTTATTAATCTTTCTACCTAAAACAATATTATTAAAACACACAATAAAACATATACTTAAAAGTTTATATTTAAAATGTTGAATTTAATGCATTAAAAATTCAAAATACAAATCAATTATGGTCAGTTTATTTGATATCCATGTATTCGATCTAAAAAATAAATTTTAGGAGTATCGAGATTGATTGTGATCAGTATCTAGTGCTTCTAAAAAACAAATATTTAATAAAATATATATATTTGATCTCATTATATTTTAGATTTTTACCCCAATTTTTTAGGAATCAACTAGTTTCTATCATCTCTTTTTTTTTCTCAAATGCATTATTTAGCACATATTTTTTCTTTTCAATTTCATCCTTATCAAATATAAAAGTTTCTTGCATAGAAATTATATAGTGTCCGATGAATCCAAATCATGTTTCACACAGTTTTGCAGTTATATAGTAGTAATATAAAGACCTAGAGAAAATATGAGTAGTTATTGACATTAATGAGCATATTTTATCACTTTATATTGAGAAGTATTATAAAAAAATATTCCTTTTTTATGTATTGACAAAAAAGAATTCCAACCATTGAAACTTGATAATCACTTTTATGATATCAAGATCACTTACATATGTAATGACAGATCCAAATATTTCTTATTCACATGGAATTTAAGATATATCCCCATATTTAAACATGGTATCTTCATTAAGTAATAATGGTAACAAATGTTGCAGTAGAGCTGGTGGAGAGAAGGTACTCTTTTAAGGTCCTTTTGTTTCTTGGTCGATTCTGTAACATCCTGATTCCAGGTGTCACCTTGCCCTGTACCTCGTTTTTCACATGGACTCAAGCACATTTCCCTGAATGCCAAAGGACTCCGACAAGCAGTGAGGGCCCTGAGTATGATATTGGGGAAACTATTCCTTCATTGGAAGAGTATGCACAACATAATAATAAATAATAAAGAATAGTGGAAGCAGTAATACCATACAACAAGTAAACAGCATGAGACTGATAATAATATAACAACTAGAGAATATATAAATCATGAATTTCACATGTATCTAGTAAAGCATACAAACATGTCACAATGCTAGAAATAAAATACCAAATGTTGTAAAAATCAAACAAGTAAACTCCAATGGCATCGTAGGCCTCATTTTGGCCCCATTCTCTCCAGCTCCAACAGTAATCAAGTACCTGATAAAGAAGGTCTATTTCCATTATCTATATCTATAACCATATAATCTATTCTGATTAAAAATTATAACCCAAATTGTGTGTGAGATGAATCCTCATAGGAAACCAACAAAAAATTTGTGCCTAACTATCAGTGAATATATATAGCTAGTAATATGGAGAAATGAAGCAATAAACTAGGAAGTAGTCAAATGTAAACCATCATACAGTTTTAAATTACATTAATTTAAATTAAATAATTATTCAATCCAATGAATAATGTAACCTCAGGATCTAGACTATGATTTGTAACCCCTATATAATAATAACAAACAGACACCTCAAAAGAGAATCTAAACAAACAATTATGACTAAGTCCAATATTGTTCTTTGTTTTGGAATACTAATCACAACCATTCATTTATTCACAAGCAACCCTCTGGGAAAGTTCTCACAGTCTAATCCCATGTGGTTTCACATGTCATCTATTTAATAATTAATAAAGACCCTCTGAGAAATCTCAAACAATATAACCCATTTGGTCTCACATAGAACTACTCATTTACAAATGACCACCCATGTAGCTCTCATGGCCAATACCCCCTTAGTTGGCATTATAATGACCCCCTTCGAAGCTCTCATGGTCAATTCCTTATGTTCCAACATTCATTTAGTAACAACCCTCTGGGTAGCTCTCACATTCTAACCCCTCTGATCAATGACCTGCAATATCTCTCATAGTCAATACCTCTGTTCAATCATAATAACAATTTATAATTAAAATACCCTGCCTCGGGAAGCTCTCACAGTCAATTCCCCTAGGTCATACTTTCATATTGTCAAACACATTCATTTTCATATAAACAAAAACTACATCATATCAACACCAGGAATGGAAAAAAATGGCATCCTAACATGATTTCTATACCCAATGCACATAACCCAAAAAACATGGGTAACACCTCCATAATCAAGGTTATAAACCTTATGCAGAATTAATAACCCATTCTCAATCAAACAGACCATATCAGGCATTAAACGGTGTTAAAAACCCAAACACGCAATACCCAAAACAAGGGTATTCATCACTTTTAGTATATATATTCCAAGGAAAACTAAAGAAAGGCACATAACACCTACCTCAATGTGGTATGGTGAACACTCTCGAACATCCAGACTTGAATTGGCCTAGAACTTTGTAGATCTACTAAAAGGTTAAAATCCTTCAACCATGAATTTCTTACAAGAGTGGATAAATCTAGAATAGAGACTCTAAGGTATGATAGAACTCACTTGTGGGAATCCAATGCACCTAGATGCATCTCAATTAGATCTATAAAGGATGAATGGTAGGGGTTTAAAGTTCTCATCCATCTCATCTCTCTCCTATACAAAACACGGGAAGAAGAGATGTGGTCTGGAGATGAGATGCGACCCAAGTCTGATATAACAAATAAAAAGAAATTTTCATGGCATGTTCAATTAATATACCCTCCATGTACATGCCTCAACTTCCCCCTATTTTAGGCGGTCCACACAGCCATGTACTTGGCCATTACACGGGTAGTATACGGCTACACACGACAACCGGGTACACGGTGTGTACTCAAGAGTACACGGCGTGTACTTAGAAAATTTTCCAAATTCTTCATTTTTCATCAAAAACAACCGAAATGAAGATCCATAACTAAAATGATGATTTGGGTTCTTACAAACTTCCCCCCTTAAAGTAATTTGTCCCCAAATTTCCCTTCTAAGGGTGGAAAAGAATAAACTTCAAACAACTTTGGCCACTGTGATCGTACGTCGGCCTTCTTCTCCCAGGCCCCATCCTGTACTTTCCCATGCTGTCATAGCATCCATACTAGAGGAATAGACCGGCCATAGAGAACCTTCATACTGTGACCCACAATCCGAATAGGGTGATCTTGAAAGGATGCATCAACCTCCAACTCAACCTTCTTGGGTTGAAAACATGAGACGATTTTGAGACGTAACACCATAGCTAAGAAACATGAAAGACGTCGTGGATATCCTAGTACCTATGAAGTATCTACAATCGATAGGAAACCAGCCCAACTCTCTCCAAAAAATCAAACCGCCCAACTTATCAGGGTAAAAGCTTCCCATGTATCCTAATCATCCTATGTCCCAAACTTTGTGTAACACATAAGAAAACCTGATCTTTGACTTCGAACTCCAGAGGTCATCTCCATTGATCAGCATAAGACATCTAGCGAGACTGTATAGTAGTCATCCTCTTCCGAATAAACTCCACCTGCTCAGTGGTCTCCTGGATATGATTTGATCCCATCATATATGCCTCTTCTACCTCCTACCAACATATGGGTGATCGGCATGGCCTACCATACAAAGCCTAATATGCTTCAATCTAAATTATTGCCTAAAAACTATTATTATAGGAAAACTACACTAGGGGTACATGTTTCTCCCAAGAACCCCAAACATCTAGGACCCATGCTCGTAGAATGTCCTCCAAAACCTGAATCGTGCGCTCAGACTAGCCATCTGTCTGGCGATGGTTGGTTGTACTCAAAAGTACATGTGTACCCAATGCCCTCTATAGTTCCTATCAGACCCGGGAAGTAAACTGGGAATCCTTTTCTGAAATGATAGTGTATAGAACACTATTTAAACGTAAAATATCTCAGATCTACATCCTTCCAAGATCATTAAAATTGAAGGCCTTCTTGATTATAAGGAATTGTGAAACCTTCGTGAGTCTTTCAACAACAACTCAAACTACATCATTCTCTCAAGGAGACCTTGGTAAACCCATCATTAAATCCAACACGACATCATTCCACTTCCATTATGGAATGGTTAATGTCATTAACAGCCCAACTAGTTTCTGATTCTACGCCTTCACCTGCAGATAGGTGGAACATCTCATAACAAAACCAGAAACATCCCTCTTCATACCTGGCCACCAGTACTGACGGTGTAGGTTTCGATACATCTTGGTGACACTAGGATGAACTGGAAAACTTGATGAATGAAAATATTTCAAGAGCTCCTCGTGTATGTCTACTAAAACCCATCTGCACCCATGAAAATGAAATATCTATTCACCACATATAGTCCATCCAGAAGTAGGGTCCTCTCCTGAAACAATCTCCCATGGGACTGGGCATTCATAATCTAATAGCTTCCTCATTCTTAATCGATGCAGAAGAGTATAGGTAACATCTATAAATGAAAGAAATATCTACCCTTGTTTATCATCCACCTCCAAAACCATCTGATAGAATAGATCCATAAGCTACCACTCACTGCTGGCCTCCTGAGCTATCTGTATTTGAGTCCTCCTGCTCAACGCATCTGTCACTGCATTTCCTTTTCCAAGTGTGTAGGCAAGCTCAAAGTCAAAATATTGAAGGTACTCAACCCACCTTTGCTGTATAAAATTCTCATCATGCTGAGTAAAGATATACTTGAGACTTTTGTGGTTAGTTAAAACCACAAAATGATCTCCCAAATGATAATATCTCCAATAGCGTAAATCATGAACAACTACAGCTAACTCAAGATCATGTGTCGGGTAATTCCTCTCATGTGGCCTCAACTACCAAGACCCATATGCAATGAATCCTTCCACATGCATAAGCACTACACCAAGCCTGATACATAATGTATCATAGTTGATGGTGTAACTCTTTCCCAACTCTGTATAAATGAGTATCAATGTTGAAGTCAACCTTATCTTCATCTCCTGAAAGGCTGAATCACAGGAATAGGTCCACAAGTACTTTGCAGCCTTTTAGTTAGGCATGTTATTGGTGAAACTAAGCATGAAAAGTCTTATATAAAGGGAATGTAGTAATCAGACAGCCCAAAAAAACTCTTTAACTGGAAGACATTCTTCAGATGATCCTAGGAAACTACTTCTCTCGCTTTCTCAAGGTTTACCGATACTCTTATATCTGAGATAACATTACCTAAGAAGTGAATCAGATCTACCCAACAGTGTCATTTTGAGATCTTTCCATATAATTGATGTTGTCTTAGTGTACTAAAAATGTTCTCAATATGGGTTGCATGTTCATTTCGAGTGTGAGATTACACCAAGATATCGTCCACAAATACTACCACAAAATAATCCATGTATGGATGGAACACTCAGTTCATCATTTCCATGAAAAATTATGGTGTGTTCATGAGACTGAATGGCATAACCACATACTCATAAAAACCATACCTACTCTGAGAGGTTGTAAGAGGTGTATATGATGGTCTAATCCACAACTGATGATAACCGAATCTCAAGTCAATCTTCGAGAACACCCGGGCTCCTATAAGCTAATCAAAAAGATCATCAATACTCAAAATGGGATCTATGTTCTTGAATATAAAATGGTTTAGTTTCCAATAATGCAGAAAAATTTTGAGGGTACCATCCTCTTTCTTCATAAAATGGACAGGCAAACCCCAAGGCCAAGTACTGGTTTGGATGACACACTTTGTGTGTAACTCCTCCAACTGATTCTTGAGCTCTTGTAACTCTTTTGTAGCCATCCAATAAGAAGGAATGGAATCTACTTATTCTCCTGGAATAATTTTTATAGAAAAATATACCCCTATCTCTAGAGGAAAACCTTAAAAGTATTCAGGGGAGACATATCTGAAATGATCCACTACTGGAGGAATGTCTATCTGTGAATTACCTTGGTCATCCAAATATAAACTAGTAATCTGGGTTATAATTCCTCCCAAACCATGATGCTTTGGTCTCACTCTACTCACCTGGACATCCCATTCACCCTTGTGTAGAAAAGACTCACCCTTTGGTGATGTGAAACACACACTGCAGCAATAGCAGTCAGAAAAGGCCTTGAAAGAGACTAACCATTCCATTTCGAGAATGAAATCAAAGCCTGTAATCTCTAATACATAGATGTCTCATAATAAGTAACACCCACAAACCTCAAGAGGGAACTCCTTTCACTGACATACAATAGTCTTCATCATCCCAAATGGAGTTTCTAGCATCATAACATCCTCAAAAGTAAAGATACATAGCCAGAGGCTCTCCACAGAGGAAATAGATATAAAACTATTGGAAGCCTCTGTATCCAAAAGAGTAAAATCTAAAACTGAGGCAACTGGAATCATACCTCTTACCGTTGAGGGTCTGGGATCTTGCTTTTGTTGGGTCTATTCTATTGAAAAAAGTTTGACTTGTACCACAGCCCTGTGACCATGCCTGAATACACTGAGTTGATCCACCATGTGATCCCTAAAAACCTGTAGCCTGATTACCATGATCACAAACTCCTCCTCATCTCTAATGGATGGACGAACTCCAGTTCAATGAATGATAAGAAATTGGTGGTCCTTCTCATGAACATAGATTCGTAAATAAACCACTTTCATTCGCTGCAGGTGAGAACACCCTATAAAAATGCTCAAGATGACCCATCTTTCTGCAAGATCAGCACTCAACTTGGTCTCTCAGGAAATGTGATCTCATATTCCCGCTCTTCCTATACTGGTAGCATACAGCCTATCTAATTGAAGAAACATTGTGTGGTAGCTCCCTGTGGCACTTCTTACTATTTATATAATGAGAACCATCCATGGATGCCAAACCACCCTAGCTCACAGCTCCCAACTCCACCATATTATTCTTGATAATTAGTGCCTAGTTCACTATAGCCATCTCCAAAGTCAACCTGAAAATATTCACATGTGATCAGATGTCTTACCTATGACCATCCTTAAATATCCTAGCCAATGATAACTCACCACCTCCCAGAATAGGTGTGATGTGTTGACACTCTTTAAAACAGGATGAGTAATCCATCAATGAAAGAGTTACCTACTCTAAATGTATGAAATCCTAGGCTCTATTGGCCCTCAATGTCTCTAGTTTGATTTAATCATATTAGATCCTCTTAAACTCTTCCCAACCAAATTTTGATGATGTCCCACCTATGACATAATATCCCAACATCTCTTGGAGGAATCACATATCATGTACATTGGAAACTTCACCCTCCTCTATGGAGGTGTCTCCAGATGCTCAAATCTAACAAGAATGACCTCCAACCATGGCTATGTAGCTTGTGGTCCTCCTTCTCCAGAAAAAGTGGGAGAATGTTACAACTAAAACTCCTATTCCAACTCTACAATAGATGGGGTAGGATGTGGTACTCCCTGGAAGGTCTGTAACAACCTCATAAATCCTCCACAGAACTGTGCATCAACACCTGTGTCTAATATAACAACTGGTGCCATGACGGGCATGATGGGAGTATCTTTTGGTAGTCATTGATCTATCCTTTCTAAAGTTTGGTCATCGTCCTACACCAGGCGTACAACCGAAGGATGTCTAAGTGTAATAACTCTGCAAGTTCAATCACATGCCTCAGTTAAATATTATCAAGGACTAAAACATAGAAGATCAAGAAGGTAACATTAGAACAAAACATTTATGTTTTTCAAAAGTTGGTTACATGGCATGTAGAACCACTACACAAAGTTTTCCTGGAGTTTCAACAAGGGTTTTTACCTCTTCCAAAACTCATCATGTAACACCCCTTACACACTAAATGTTCCTCATTAGACATGACGTGTACTCAAAATTTACCTCCTACACAGGTTCTTCTACAGGGCTAGAACTACATGGTTCTCTCCTAGGTAACACTACACTACATGTTAACCATAGACACGGTGTGTACAACTAAAGTTCTATCCACCTATGTCATTCATCACATGATCGATGAAACGGTCGACTCTATATGGCATGCAAGAATGGAACACGATGTGTACAACCTAATTTTCAACAACCCCTATTGTTGGTCGCATGGACTGAAACACAGTTCTTTCAACACATGGTCTACTCCCAGTACACAGAATGTTCCACCAAAAATTTCAATCCTCACGTCTCTGTTCACATAGTCAGTGACACATTTAAAGACTAAATGTTTTTCACATATAGTACACGACATGCACTTAAGACTAGTTGTTTATTCCAGAAAAAAAACATGGCGTGTGTTCAAAACATGACACACCATGTTATCTGGGTTTCTAGATTGTTAGCCTCAAAAACTTCACCAAAACCCCTGAAAACTTAATATTTGTTTCCATGGAATGAAATATTCTGACCCGTGAGGGCCCATACTCCTTCAAAGCAATGTATGGTATCCTTATTCATATTAAAACATAACAAAATTCAATTAAATTTCAACATGATCCACCAAATTCTAATCCTAGAGGGCCCATACACCTCAAGTACCAATGTTTGGCATACATCAAAATGAATATTTATACAATCCAATACCCTATCAAAATATAATGTATTCTAATATGTCATTTATAACAACATCAAGAATATCTTGTCTAACATCTATCACAATAGCATGCAACCAGTAATGCATACTAAATGGCTTGAAAAGAATGCATGACATGTGATTACTAGAAAGTGTCTATATGATGCATGATATGGAATACCCTCATCTCATTAGGTTGAAATATAAATAGAACCCCAATTATATAAATCATAATAAAACAAAACATGTGTATCACCCAACAGCAAAATCAAATCAACTGTAATAATTTCAAAAACTAGAAAAATTGAAATATTCGAGGAAACATGGTTTTCCTTATACATGGGTAAGCTACTCCTAGGAACAACTTATTACCAACTACTCATTCCTTCATATCCCTATCTATAGGCTCCAAACAGTAAGACAAATCAGAAAATAAACTCCTCTGATGCCACTTTGTAACGTCCCAGTTCTGGGTGGCACCCAAAGGTTCCCCATACCTAGTTGGTCACATGGCCTCAAGCGCATTTCCGCGAATGCCAGAGGTTTCCGACAAGTACCAAGGGACTTGGGTGCGATATTGGAGGAACTATTCCCTCATTAGTCTATTATGCATAGTGGAATAACATGTAATAAACAACAGTGGTAACAGTAATACCATACAAAAATTAAATAGTATAAGACTGATAATAATAAAACAACTGGAGCATTTATAAATGATGCATGTCATATGTATCTAGGAAAGCAATGAAACAAGTCACGATGCTATAAATACAATACCAAACCAGGTACAAAAGAAAACAAGTAAACTCCAACGACATCGTAATCCTCAGCTTGGTCACATTCTCTCAATCTCTAAATGCAATCAAGTACCCAATGAAGTAAATAAAATAAGAAACCCAGAACAAAATAAAAAAAGTAAACTCCAGAAGCATCACAATCTTCATCTTGGTCCCATACTCTCCATCTCCAACAGAAATCAAGTACCTGATGAAGAAGGGAGCTTGCCCTTATCTATACCTACAACCATATAATCTGTTTGGGTCGAAAAGCATGAACCAAATAAAGTTTGAGACAAATACCAGTATAAAACCACAAAAACATATGTGTCTAACTATCAGGGAATATATATAGCAGTTAATATGCAAAAATGAATCAATAAACTAGGAAGTACTCAAAAGTAAAAAATCCTACATTTTTCAATTACATTCATTTACATTTAATAATTATTCAATCCTTTGAACAATGTAACCTCTAGATCTATCCTAAGCTCTATATCCCCCTATATAATAATAACAAACAGATGTCTCAAAAAAGAATCAAAACAAATAAGTAAGACTGATTCTAACCTTATACTTTTACTTGGAAAACTCATCACAATCATTCAATTATTCACAAGCAACACTCTGGGAAAGTTCTCATAGTCTAATCCCCTCTATTTTCATATATAATTAATTCAATAATTAATAAAAGACCCTCTGATAAATCTCACACAGTCTAACACCTTTGGTATCACATATCACTATTTATTTACAAATGACCACTGGGGTAGCTCTCACAGTCTGTACCCCCTTGGTATGTATTATAATGACCCCCCAAGAAGCCTTCACATTCAATTCCCTATAGTCCAACATTATTTTAATAATGACCCTCTAGGTATCTCTCATAGTCTAACCCCTCTGTTCAATGACCCATGACAGCTCTCACAGTCAATACCTCTGGTCAATCATAATAACAATTTATAATTAAAATACCCTACCTCGGGATCCTCTCATAGTCAATTCCCATTGGTCATAATTTCATAATGAGAAACTCATGCATTTCATATAAACAGAAACTCTATCCTAACAACACTGGGCATGGAAAACAAGGTAGCCTAACATGCTTTCTAAATCCAAGGGCCAAAATCCCAAAAACATATGGGTAACACCTCTATAATCAAGGTAATAAACCTTATGCACAATAAATAACACCTTATCAATATAACAAACAACAACAGTCATTAAATAGGGTAAAACTCCAAAACATGTAAAACCCTAAATAAGGGTATTTGGAAATTTTAGCATATATAATCCAAAGACAACTAAAGAAAGACACAAACCACATACCTTGACATGGTATAGTAAACAATCTCAAACTTCATCCCTTGAATTAGACTATAACATCATATATATTTAAAAAGGTTAAAATCATTCAACCTTGAATTACTCACGAGAGAGGTGAAATCAGGAAGAGAGGCTCTAGGGGAAGATAGAAATCACCAGTGGGAATCCAACAAACCGAGCCCCATATTAATCAGAGCTCGGATGGAGGAATGATAGGGGTTAGATGTTCTTGGTCATCTCATTAATCTCCTGTATAGAACATAGGAAAAATAGATGTGTTCTGGAGATGAGATGTGACCCCGGTCCGATATTACAAATAAAAAGAAAATTACACTACGGGTTCATTTAATTTAAATACTATGTACATGCCTCAACTGACCCCCACCTTAGGCGGTCCTCACGGCCATGTACTCTACCGTTACATGACGAGTACAAGGCTAAACACGACAATCGGGTACATGGAATGTGCTCAAGAGTACATGGCATGTACTTAGAAAATTTCCAAATTTATCCTTTTACCTAAAAAACACCCAAAATCACGATCTATACCTAAATTGAAGATTCAGGTTCTTACAAATTCACAAGATTGTCTTGATTCGACCTTCCATTTCCCCTACCCTTTATCTATCTATAATATCATACTTTACATTGGACCTTTTTTCAACAACTGTTATAGGTTTTTCATTTGAAATATTTTGATAAATACATAGCACATGTATCTTTATAAGATTATATGGTCATGAAATTAATGTTTTAATAGGATCATTAACCATTGTAATATCTAGATCATTAATTGGAATAGGAAACTCAGTGGCCAGCTCTTGATCTACCTCAATACCCACTACCATGTTATATATTTGGAATTATTTATTTTGTATCTTGTCTCCAAGGATATTATACACCACACACCTTATAAAAAGGTAGTGCATGGGTGTTGACCGATTGAAATAACATACAACATTACCATGCATAATTTTTGTAATATTAAGTTCTCAAAAGTTGTCTGATTTATATTTAATAGAAAGAGAAATTAAATAATTTATTACAAAAGATAAGGTATGAAGATGAGGTGAATGGATAGTCTCAAAGCTAGTGTGGTTTATTTGGTTGTTCTTGTGTATATCGTTGTTCTAACACCAGTTCTATTTGATCCTTTCTCATATATTTATCTTTCATACCATACTTGACAATAATATTTTGAAAATAATATTTTTTTTGAAATCATTTCATCATATTATATGTATCTTCTTGTGGATTATTCATCTCAAAATATTTTCAATGAGACACTCCAAAACCTACACTTCTAACACGACCATGAATTTATGGATTCTTCAAAGCTAGTGAACCAGTTTTTTCACAATATGTTCATTGCTTATTTTTATGTATAAACCATGTAAAAAACATTTGAATATAAATATATATTTTTTGTAATACTATTATAAATCATAAAAAATTATTATTATGTCATACTAACACATGTTCCCCATACTTATTTTTTTTCATCATCTAGTTTACCCTTCTTATTTATGGGATCCTCCTTCTATAGAACATGACATGGGATGGAGGTGGCTTTTGATTTTGATTCATAAATTTTAATGTAAACCAAGGAACATATGTTGCTTCATATCACATAAAGATTTTAATATTTATTTAAAACATATACCAATTTCTTCTCAAGATAAGAATACCTCATCCTATCTTTGTGCAAGGGGTACGTTGATTTTGATGCATTTCTTTTATTCTCAGGACTCCTTCGATATTTTAAAAATTAAAATTTTTGAATAAAATTGGATAAAATAAATAATTTCACCAAATATATTATTGAAAAAAACTGTGCCTGAAATTATTTCTCAATCATGGTGACTAGTGAAAGGATTCCTTATGACATTCTTAATAATGTGTGCATAAGTAACAGGTGGGTGGGGATTTACTTTCTCCTAAACATCCCTAAGATGTAACTTGGTAAAAAGTGTCTTAAAGACTCAATGCACTTTTATAGTGTCCTTTAAGACATATTTATTATGTAAATCATCTAAAATAAATAAATTTTCGAGGAATAAGTAAAATTAAAAAAAAATCATTATATAATTTTTTTTGTAAAATAGAAGACATATATTGTAACATGACCTTTATATCTTTTTAAAGGTTTTCCTTTGTTACAAGATGAATGTGGATCCATGAATTTATATAAATCAGAACATTTAGCCACATTGTGACCCCAACATAACTAATGAACATTAACTTGTTTGGATTAACAAGATGGCTACATTAATTCCATCAAACCTCAAAATTTATTCCCTTACCTATTTCCTTGATATTTTTATTCAACTTCGGGATGTTTCACCATTCTTTTTTTATCAACATGTTGTTGATCCCATAATAATTTAGCAGTTTTCGTATCAACCGCCTGTTCTTCCCCGAGATTCATAACATCATCATGTGTAGAATACATTGCTTGTATGAATAGTTTAACATTTAATTTAGATTATGTTAATATAGCAGTGAGTAGATAATTTTATGAGGATAACAAATGTATAATTAAAAACACATTAACCTTCCCATTAAACGATACTTATTCTTCTAAAATGTTAAAGGGATTTAGATCCTCTATCAAGAATCAAAATCACATATTTGTGATCCCCACTAATGTTCAAGAAATTTTATACATTGGGACAGTAATGAACTAATTGTGATCTCCCAATGAAAGATCCATCCACAATTGAATTTTCATCAAAGCCTGTAGTTTTTTTTCCTAGCCAGACAATTGAACAATTATTTTTTGTTGGATTTGATACATAAAATACTTTCACTTCATGTGATTCCATTATGAATGGATCACCCTTCTCCCCCTATACACTAAAATTATCCTTTAGAAATCCCATTTCATCAAGTTTCATTTCACTCCTATTATCCACCCATTCAAAATGAAAAATTGGAAATTTAAATGTTGTATAATCCAACTCGTATATTTGTTTGAGTGTCGACATATAAAAAATTCATATAAATTGGATATCTATCCTTAGAAATAGATATGTGCATCACTTCCTCCATAAACATAATTACACTTTTTCTATCATACTAAAATCATCATTCTCTTTTTTATAAAATGTATAACAATTTATTAAAAACCCAATTTTTGATATAACATTTTCATTTGGTCCCCTGAATAGCCATCAAAGTTGGTCGAAAATTGAATTTGTATTTTTATATTACTCTATATAAATATGATCTTGGAACCATCCTAAAAACTATTGATCATGTGTATTTTGTATCCATCATTGATCCCTTTATGGATTCAAATCTCTAATAATTGGATGTGGGATTCAACTTATGGATCAACTTCTTCACTATTATATAAAATTTAAAGGTGTTCTTTCTCCCTCTCGGTTATGGTAATTGTAACAATATCTCTTCGAGAAAGCCATTTTCCCATAAGGTGTCCACTGTGATGAGACTTTGGGATACTGATGTGGTCAAAATTTGATAGGTAATCAGTATATAATTTAATAGCTTCTTCAATAATATATCATTACGAAGCAAAAACTTCTGGACAAATTTTATTCCTAACACACCCTTTAAAAATATTCAAATATCATTAAATGGGGTATATCCATCTATAATAGACATGAACACATAGTTGAACCTATCAAACCAAGTGACTCATCAGGTGGGCCATTATATCAAATAATAATGGTGGTAAGAAAATATCAAATTCATATATATGACTGAAACTTCCTTATTCATGATTGGAAACCCCTTTGGGTATATAAATTTATTACATATGGAATTGAAAAGAGATAATATAATAGTTAATATATGTTATACATTTTTAGGAATAATGAAATATAAAGCTGTGGGCATCAAATCTTAAATCAAAACATGAAAGTCGTGTGATTTTAGTCCCTATATATTCAAATCAGTCACAGAAATGAAATTTTTGATATTTAAATAATAACCCTCTAAAACCTTTACACCATTAAGGAAAATGAAAAATTAAAATTTTCCATGTCTGGATAGTGTGTAATCCATTGGTTAAATAAAATTAATCCATTTACCTTTAATCAGTGTCAACCCTTCCCATATCCCCATATCAGTCGTGTCCAGCCTAGCCTTGATTACATATTTTATTTTTTCAAGAACATTTAGTAATGTTTCAATAACACTATCAAATGCATTTTTCTACATGCATGCCATTAAGAAAAATTCTTCTCTACAAATAGTTCTATAACATTAATTCAAAGAAAATTGATCTCATTTTCTATCATTGTTTTGTAAGGTTTTTCAAAAATGATTTACCAAAAATAGTGTTAGTATTTTTTACTTTATCTAATATTTGATCACACATTAGTGGATATAGTGATGTACCTTTTTTGGTATTCCCAACAAATGATGTCATCCAGTATTGGTATTTAATTCATCAAGGTAAAAATTATAGATGTTCGAAAAACACAATCTTTGAAAAATGTTTCAACCACACTAAGTGTGTACATTCTTCCCAAATGGGACATCCCAACATTACATTAATTCTATAGACTGAAAATATTTTGATAAATCAAATATTTTCAATTATTTTACTTTTAATTTCAAATCTGTTAGTCCCAAAAAATAGTTTTTAATGAAAATTATCATATTTTATGGTTTTAGAAGCATTTTGATCATAATTGCAGAATTGTCATAATTTTGGATTTTATGTGTTTTAATTTATTTATTTATTTTTTACGTAACATTTTATATACAGATACAAATTAAAAGAATATTCTTTTTTAGGTTTCTATGTTCATTGGGATTCATTTTATTCTGTTCTACCCAAAGATCAATTCATTATTTGAGGTTATAAAACCAGCTAACAATTTAGACCTCAACATCTAGGCATAGATATTGACACTTTATATGATGGAAATATATCACAAATATGGATGGATAAATGGATATAAAATTAGACATATAGTGAGATGGCATCTAGATGGAAAACCTTTATTATTATTTCCATGAATCATTTCATTTTTATCAAGGACATAAATGCATCATAAATTGGATTTGTGAAATATAAATATTTGGTCTATCCAAAATAAATTATTAGAGTAAATAGGATGTATGTTTTTTTACACGTGGACAATGGTGGTTAATTACTTAGGTTTTATGCATAAGAAATAGGGTGACAATGTTCTAGAAGACAACATTTCTCAATTCTACCGTTAATAATGTCACCCATGCATAAGCTTTCAGAGGATGATTTTGGAACCCAAATATTTCACCCCCTCTCCCTATAAACATTAAATTCCAATGACATTCAAAGGATTTTCCAAAACACTAAAAATTTGGATAAAGTTGTGATATATTTTAGTCTCATATTTTCTTAACTTTTTATTCTGTAATTTAATTTCATGTTCTATTTTTAGTGTTCTAATTTTTCTCTTATTCTATCTCTCTTTCGTTTTCTCTCCCTATTTTATTCTTCATTGTGAAATCTGATTCTCATGATCATCAGTAGCTGACTTGATGACATTATTTTGGGATTAATCAAGTGATGAAATCAATTCTTTGACCATTCATACTTAATTTTTCTTATTTTCTTATAGTTTGGCTGAGATGGATCCTAGTGGCCAAGAGGCCTTTGCGTCTCCACTTGCCACACAATGCTTAACTTTATCTTCTATAATATTCTCCCTTGATTGAGGAGGTGGATGTGTGATCTTTTGTTTATATTTGTGTACATCTTATATTCACAACAAGGGTATAATTGTATTTTCATTCATATGATGGGTCATGTTCATTAAGTATATTTGAAACTAATAATGAGACGATGAAGATTCACTCTGGGTGTTCTCCTGGGAGAATCTTCTTTTTCTCTAACATCATTATATTTGAATATATTCTATTGGTATTATATATATATATGGATATAAAAAATTAATTCATATTTAAAAAAAAATCTTTTTTACATTATTTATGTTTATATTAGATAGAATTTAAAGTGACAGTAGAAATTTAGTACTCAATGAGTTTCCTCCTCGAGATGGGCCTTGGGTGTGAAGTATATTTCATACTTAGGTAAATAAATTATAGTCTAGGGAGCCTTGAAAAATTTCCATACATCAATTTATCACTGTTTTTTGTGAGTCAAATCACTTCCACGCACTATTTTCATAAAAACTAAAAAAATAGTAAATTTTAAAAACTAAAAAAGCATATTTGTTCATTATATATTTCAATTCAAACTATTATGCATAGAATAAACAATCATAGGTACTGTAAGAAGTTAAAAATGATCTTGAATCCCATATGTGAGAGTATAATAAATATATACAAAAAACCAAAGAGAAAATATGAAAGGGAATAAGAATATATTTCTTCACTACTAGAGAAACCCAAGATAGAACCTTATATATCTTCTCATATTTCTCTTCTATTTATTTATCTTTATATTTTATATTTATATTCTCTATTTGTACTAATTGTAATCCTTAAACAATAAACTATTGACCTGGGATCAAGGAAAAATTATCGTACATCAATTTGGAACTTTTGTTGTGGAGGTCCCTAAAGAAAACATGAAAGATGATGCACTTATGGGAGATCAACATTTTTTGGAAGAATCATGGAATCACATTATTGATGATAAATTGAAACATAATCTTCCATTATTGGATAATTAAAAAAATCACCTTTATATCTCTATCTTTATATGGAATATGATAATGGAGATGAACTTTTTGAGATTGAGATTCCAATGGTCATTCTGAAAGATATCAATTTCCAAGTTGACTTTCTTGAAAGGGAAGATTTATTTCTTGATTCTTAATTTTTTAATATTATACAAGATTAATTATTTTTTTTTATATCCTTTTTAAAATTATTTACATAGTATAAATAGATAAATTTATGGATGTTACGGAAGAGACCACCCAAGTGGTGTTGATAAATAAAGAAGAATAACTATAGGAGCATGTGGTGATGCAACTATCTCCTCTACATCAACTTTCATACCCTATGGAGGAAGACACCATGAATGTCAATAGAGATCAGCAAAATATTCTTTGAACTCCCACTCTTGGCCTAAAATTGTATCTTTTTTAGGTTTCTATTTTCATTTGCGTTTATATCATTCTTATGGACCCAAAGCTCAATGCATCGTTTGAAAGCCCAAAATCAGCTCACAATTTTGGACTCAAAATTAGTGAATATGTCTAGATAATTTTTATTATGGGAATATATATATAAACTTACTTTTATGATATAGTTTAAATTCAACATGGATCGAGGGAAAATTATGAAGAATGACTTGTTTCACTATGGTAATGTGTGATTCTATCTTTATTAAGGCCATAAATGTATTTTAAATACGATATGTGGAATATGAATATTATTTCAGGACAGAATATATGTTTACTATAAAGGAATGTAATTTTATATATATATATAAAATGGAGGTGATATTTTGATGGTTCATGAAAAAGACACAGGGGAACAAATTTTCAGAGAACAAATTTTCTCAATTCTACCATTAAATATGTCTCCCCAAAATAGAATTTCATTGGATAGTTTTGGAGCCAAAATATTTTCACCCTCTCCCCAAAAAATTGTAATTCCATAACTATTCAAGGGATTTCCCACTACACTAATGTTTTTTTCAAAAAATTTATGTCGTTTAGTCTCATATTTTCTTTTATATTTATTCTATAATTTCAATTCAGGATTAAAATTTTGTCTTCTCATTTCCCTCCTAATTTATCTCTCTTTCATTTTCTCTCACTATTATCTTATTCACTATGATATCTTATGCTAATAATCATAAGTAGATAACATGTGGAAGTTCATGGGTGAGTAATACGGTGATGAACCTAAATATTTTAGCATTTATGATTAATGTTTCTTATTTTAATGGAGTTACATTGAGGGGATCTTAGAGGGAAAGGTACCTTTGTGTCTCCACTTTATACCTGAGGCTTATCATTTTCTTCTGCAATATACCCCCCAAATCAAGGATGTGGATGCTAAGTCTCTCAATAATCATTTATTCCACTGTATATTCACAAAATGTTTTTTATAGTATGTTCATGCATATTATGGATCATGTTAATTAAGTTGATTTAAAACTAATAATGAGGCGATGAAGGTTTTCTTTTGGTGTTCTCCTAGGAGGATCTCCTTTATTTATAACATAATATTTTCAGAATCCAATAAATTTGAATAATATTTTTATATATAGGTATATATTAATATTTTAGGCATCTTTAAAACGTTTACTCTTTATATTATTTAGTTTTATTATTAGTTAGAATTTATGTAGTGAAAATAGAAATTTGGTGTTGTGTGAGATTCCTCCTCTAGGCCGACCATATGTTTTCACAATATTACAAGCTTAGGTAAATAATCTATTAACCTAGGATGAATGAACAATCTACACGCATTGATTTAGCTTTGTTTCCAGGGAGGCACCACACATTCACACACCATTCTACATAAAAACACAAAAGAAATAAAAAATTTCATAAACTAAAAAAATTATTATTTGTTTATTATGTATTTCAACTCAAATAATTATTCATGGACTGAAAAATCACATGTAAATGAATAATTCTAAAAATATCTTGAAGTTCTTATGTGAGAACTTAAATAATACATACAAAATTTGAAGAGAAAAATTGAAAGGGAAGAATAATATATTTTTGCACTGCTAGAGCAACCTAAGATTGAACCTTATCTCTCTTATTATATTTCCCTCCTATTTATTAATCATTGTATTTTATATATTTATTATATTTTTATACTAATTATAATCCTTCCATAATAATATATTGACGGAAGATCTATGGAAAATCCATGCACATCAATTTGGCATTATTTTAGGGTAGGTTCCTAAAAAAGATTCATGCTGATGCACTTTTGGGAGGTCAAAATTTTATGGAATACACTTGGAATCAATTTGTTGAATAAAAATTGAAACATAATCTTCCCATCATTGGTAATGATATACCACCACCTTTCAACATCTCTATTGATTTGGAAGTTGATGATGAAGATGGACCTATTGATATTGAGTTTCCAATGGTCCTTCTAGAATAGACCAATTTTCAGTATGACTTACTTGAATAGAAATATTTCATTATTGATTCTGAATATTTTAAATGTTATTAAAGATTAATAGTTTTCGGAAAACTACTTTTCTAAAATTTCCCACACATCACAAATAGAGCGGGCCTTAGATTTTAATGAAGTAACTTCCCTACTGGTGGTGACAGAAGAAGAAATATGAGAAGAACTGGAGGAGAAAGTGGGAATGTGACTAGCTATTCTACATCCACATGAATAACATATATTAGAAAACATTAAATTCAAAAGGGAAAACCCCTATATTCTTATCCCTCTCACTCTTGGCCTAAAATTATCTCTTTATTTTCTCTTGGGGGTTGGTAATTTTCTTATCTTCTTCAGGATTATCCATTATTTGTGTCTTCTCATAGACACTAGGAAAATTCATATATGGTGGTTCATCTCATGGAAACCACACAACCATCATATTGGGGATAATAAACTACATATTCTTGAATAGGGTCAGTAAATACCTAGAACCCTCTTGGAGATATAAACCTATAGTTATCCCTTTTCATTCTATTTTCTCTTTATTTTTATTTCTTTCTTATGTTTTCTTTCTTTATTTCTTTTAGTTTTAAAGTGATAGCAGATATGATCATAACTCAAGGCTTCCATTGAAAAAAAATCATGTTGTGTCTTTCCATTTCATTATTTTATTTGCTTCTCAATAAAAATTCTATATGAAAATAATTATCTAAATTGAATTGAAAGGTGGGTAGTGATTGAAATAAGTGTGGAGGGATGTCAATATGCCTTTATGAATTTATGTTGTTCTTCCATTTTATTTTTCTTGTAATTTTTTGAATTTATCATGTTTTTGTTTTTATTTTTTGTGTGTTTTTTATATTCTTAAGCTAAATCAAAAACATTGGAATATTAAAACTATCTTATTTATTTTAAAGCATTTTTTGATATGAATTTTTGATCATTTTAATGATTTCTTAATGAATTTATTTTCCTGATTTATGATATTTACATTTGGTGATGTTTGATTTTTTGTGAAACTCATTTCCACTAGTACTATCCAAATAAAAAATCATACCCATCCTAAGAGGTTTCTAAACTTTTTGACACCTTCTTTACATTTTTCATTTTCTTGAGAGTATAGATACATGTTTTGTGATCTATAACCTTCGATTTTTCTTTCTTTCAAATATATTATAGTTCATCGAATGTGTCAACTCTAATTGAGTCAAAACTTTGAAATACCTTTTTACATTCAACTCTTATTTTTTCCAACCTTTCCATCTGAACTATATTAATCCCCTTTTATCCATGAACTACCTTGTTAAGAAGCCACATTAAAGACCATTTATACTTTTCTAACCAACTCTATAAGATTAATTCATGATTATTGTTGAATTTTGGTATGGGCGATTAAGAAGATGAGTTGTATTTGGATTTCCAAAATAATCTATTTGAGCTGAAATGAAGAAAGGTATTTTCATGTAAATTTCTTCTTCAGTGGAAGAAAATTAATGATGGAATGATTTAAGGGTGTCCTAAAATATCCTTAAAAATATCGGAATGATATTAAAAAATATTTTATGACCAAAATCTTCATATATTTTCATCAAAAACATGATTCTAGACAGATATCTAGATCTGAATTCAAGTTCCTACAATGCTAAAAAGGTGGAAAAGAGGGATGAAATTTATCATTGATGTTGAAATTCCATGTATAAACTTCCTAATAATGGAAATAGGTGTTTGTAGGTAATTTATTTTGGAGATGATTAATGGGAACACCATTCTTTATAAAATATTTTTTCATGCATTTACTTCACTTTAGAGCTTAACCCTCTCTATTCTACCTATGATGTTATTATATTTAAAACCTACCATTCCTTTTCCTTAGAATAACCCATGTAAAAGACCTCTTAAATGAAACATTTATGACTCTGGGAAGTGGATATACTGGGAGTATAGAAATATTTTGTAGATCGCACATGTTATTGAGAATTAGAAAAACACCACATTAAAAATCCTTGAGTGAAGAGTGAAATGTTTTTCTGGGGAGGTAGGTACAACATGAACTTGAGAAGTAACATGATATTGAATAGATTTTTAATATTTTTAAGCTTTAGGGAATCCCCATCCATGTATGAGGTGTTATATTTTCCTTGATATGATAATTGAATTGTGTTATCATTTATACTTTAGGATTTTTGTTTTGATATTGGCGTTACATGAAATCCCAAGAGTGTAATGTTTAAGTGTAGTGTAATTAACAAATGAAATTTTTTTTAATTATTATAATTTTAATATTAATGTTTTTAATAACAAAAAAAAGTGTTATGTTGAGGGAAATTGTCACATTTTATGTTTTTATAATCATTTTGAGCTTAAATAGAAAAATTGAATAATTTTAGATTTTAACAATTTTAATTTTTTTCTGCATTACGAACATAAATTTTTTATACTAATCCAAATTTAAAAATTATTATTTTTAAGTTTTTATATTATTTGGGATTCATTTCACTATTCTAGACCCAAAGATCAATCCATCATTTGAAGTTCCAAAACTACCTCACAATTAGGACCTTGAAATCTGGACACATAAATGGATACTTTTTATGATCAGAATATATCTCAAAAATGGATTACCCAATGGCACCAAAATTCAACATGGATAAAAATGAAAATTTGGGTAACAACTTTTATTACTATCACCATATAGTATTAAATATTTTTTAAGGTCACACATTCATGGTAAATCGGATATAAGGTATAAAAAGAGTCTTCCTATCCAAAATACATTTTTATAGTAAATCGGATGTTACTTTTAATACACATGGAAAATGGAGGTGAAATTTTGAGGGTTTACAAAAAACAAATTGGGGAAAACTTTACAGAAGACAATGTTTCAAAATTATTTCATTAAATATATATCCTATGCATAAAATTTCAGAATTTGATTTTGGGGAAAACATATTTCACCCCCTCACTCTATAAATTTTTAATTCCATAACCTTTCAAGGGATCAACCACTACACTAAATATTTGGACAAATTAATTTTCTATTTTAGTATCATATTTTATTTTATTTCTATTTTATAATTTAATTTCATGTTTTATTTTTAGTGCTCCTATTTTTCTTTTACTATATCTCTATTTCAATTTCCCTCCATGTTTTCTTCTTCCCTGTGAACATTTATGCTCATGATAATTTGTATCCAACCTATGTAATTTCTCAAGGGAGTAATCTGATTATCTTCCCAAGTAGTTAAATATTAATTCTTATTGTTTCTTATTTTGTTAGAGTTGGGACAAGGGGGGTCTTAGTGATCAAGGTTCATTTATGTTTCCACTTACCACCTGAGGATTAGCTTTCTCTACTACATTATTTTACCTCAATCAAGGATGTACATGTGCAATATCTCAATGATAATTGAGTGGTTTATATATTCAAAACATGCATAAAATAGGATTCTCATCCATATTATGGATCATGTTAAAAAAAGATTAGAAACTGTTAATGTGATGATGAATATTCACTCTGGGTTTTCTCCTAGGTGGATCTCCTTTATGTCTAACATCATTTTATCAGCATTCATTTTTTTTCATTCAATTTATATATATAGATATATATTAATAATTCATGAATCATTAAAACTTGTACTCTTATATTATTTGGTTTTATATTAGTTAAAATTTAAATAGTGAAAATAGAAATTCGGTGTTGTGTGAGTTGTATCCTTGATATTGACCTTGGGTGTGTACTATATTACATACTTAGGTAACTAAACTATTGTACAGGGATCCACAAAATTTCCCTGATAATCAAATTTCCATAAGTAGGAAATTCATTTATCATTCTGTATAACATGGAATGCAACGTGAATTATTCACTTCTATTAGAATCATACATTTTAACACTTATATCCCATATAAATTTTAAATCATTGATTAATGGATCCAAATATACATCAATATAATTACCGAGTTGTTTTTATTCTAGATAAAAGTAGAGAAAAAATAATGTATTATGCTTCATACATAACATTGGTTAAAAGTAAAAATTTACCAACATGACTGGACGTGTACTATGATTACTACTCTATATACAAATAATGATTTATTCCATATATATATAATGCAATATAGATGTTTCTTGAATCATTTAAAAATTCAATATACTCATAATTAATTTTGTTCCATTGAGGAGGGTCTATTAGGTGATGTAGTTCTGAATCATTAATTATTTTATCTATATTCCATGTCAATTTTCAAATTGTTTCATAACATCCATATAGTCTTCAAAATCGTGTAATGATAAGATTTTATGATAAATATTTTAATGTCTTTAATTCATCTTTCTTGTATCGATATGTTCCACACTTAGGAAATTATATAACTGATTCAGAGTCCTTGAAAAATAATATCAAAATACTTTGAAAATCATATATTTTTTCTAGATATCATACACATTGAATTTAGAATTAATTTATCATAATATTTTCAATAAGGAAGTTCATTTTATTATAGTATAAAATCATTGAGGAGAGTAAGTAAATCTATAAAGTTGGTGTCACTTCATCTGCTATTATCTTTCAAATTATATAACTTTAATACGACAAACAATGTTGTGTATTTAGTAAAATTAGTATACAATGGTATCATAGCACAACTATTTAACTTTTCAAAAAACTTGAAACAATCATTAAGGTTATATTTAATTACAATTTACATTTCTTCTATATGATCTCTACCATAATTTACATTGGTATTCGTATCAAATGATCCAAAAATAATAGTATGATCCCAGTTGGTGTCCACATTCAGTTTTTCACCATGTTCAGTCCAACATTTATAGCTCTAATCTATTCCATAAAAAATATAATGTTTTTAAATCTTCTAGACTAATAGTTCTTGAATAAAAATAACCTAAACATGTACGGTGGATTTGAGAAGGGTTGTATGCAAGCTCTATTTCCAAAATTTATAGACTCTTTAAATCCATATTCATACTCTTATACTATATGATTAGCATGAATCCATTTTTGATTCATATACATCCTATTAGATTTATAAATTATTCATTTTTTTAAAAAAAATTAAAAAGTACACCTAATATATTCAAAATATATTTTGAAAGTTATAGATCATTCTAATAAGGGGAACCCAAAATGATCATTGGTTGCCGATATGGGATGAATACTACTCATAATAGTTTAAGAAATGTAGATGTATGTCTAGAACATATGGGGGTGAGTCTCAAGTAATAAAATTCAATAATTACAATTCAAGAGATGAAGATGATGAGGTTGAAATTGTGTTTTAAATATAGTTTTTGTTGGTATGGGATTTGGAGAAACACTAAGAAACATTTCATAGTTTGTTTCTTTAAGATGAAAATTTTCATAGGCACACAATGGTTCAAATGATCGGTTAATAGTACAATAAATGTTCAGAGTTCACTTTCTATTTTATACCCCTTTAACCATTCCCAAATGGTACATATATATGATCACCTGGAATTTATTATACATTAACCATTATACCTTGAATAGAAAAAATATTTCCTAAAGACTAAAATATTCATCCCTACTAGAAACAGATGCATGATTTCCTAATCCAGCTTATTTTAGACACTATATTGAGGCATTTAGTTGGTATAAAAGGAATAAAACATCATTTTATTGGGAGTGATTCATAATTTATGTCTCTATATGATGTAGTTCTTGTATCCTTATAAAACAATAATATTTAAGTGTGTAAAATCCATTAAATAATTATGTTGTTGGGTAAATTGTATCACACATATCACTAAACTAAAACAATCTCTAATATACCATATTATAATTAAAGGAAAAAATTAATAGATTAGGAGTACAAAATGTTAAACATCATTACAAAAAATTAATATAAAAATATAACCTTATGAAACTAAAAAGATATTAATATTTTAAAAAAAATGTATTATAATTTGATATATATATATATATATTTCAAAGAATGATTTAAATTGTTCTGATCCTAGGTAATTGATGAAATTTAATTAGTTTGAGTAACTAACATGATAACGTTAAAACCATTAATGATAAAAATATATATATTTCAAATATTTTTTTATAGTGGTGTGTATATTATCATAAAAAGGTATATTAATATTATTAAAAAGATGATTTTGAAAATATGTCATATTTCAATATATTAAAATTCATTCGTCATTTTAGAGGTTTAAATGGTTAACAAGGTGTTAAATTAAGAGACAAGGTAAAAAAAATATAACAAAAGGGTATCTCTAATTGATTGTATAAGTTGGTTTTATACCAACCTTGTCTTGTAATCTAAATATTCTGAATGTGGATCAACTTACGAAGAATATATCTTCCATTTTGGGGGTAAGAAACATATATTACAAGTTATTCTCCTATTTTATTTTATATTAATAATACGATACCTAATTGACATATTAAATCTTAATTAACACTTTAATTATCATATTTACAGATATTTTCAAGTTATTTCATTCAAGGGGTTTTGATTCAATAATTACCAAAGTCTTAATGGTTTTCCATATCAATTATAGAATCAGGTGAAGGATGATACATTTTAAAATTTATTCCATTCATATTTGAGAAACTATATTTAAATTCCATTTAGATACCAAGATGAATTTACATTACTCTAGTTTATATTAATTAGAGTAAATCTTAGTCTGCATAACAAATATAAACTCAACATTGGATTGTTGAGAAAGAGGACCCAACATCAATAGATAATGAAAATGGAATTGAAATTATCCTGGGTGACTTTGAGGTTTTTCAGTCTAATATATCTCGAATTGAATAAAGAGTGTGGGACTTCATCAAAAAAATTAAAGACCATATTAAAAAGGAAATAATATTACATGGAATGAATGAAAGAATAAGTGGATGGCATCTAAAAGTATTGTTTTAAATAAATATATTAATGAATAAGAAATTAATGATCTTATGACTATGAATTGAAATATTAATCAATATTCAGAATATTGTGTTCAAGAAGGATTAAATATTAAGTATAATGAAAAATATGTAAGAAAGATGTTATAATTATTAGTAGAGTTGGAACTCATTGAAGAAAGTTTCCCAATAACTAGAAGAGACATGATAATATCTCAATAGGTTTATATAAGACTTTATAGTAACTAAATAGGTTCCACCACAACATGAAGATACTTTCTTTGTGACAGGGTTACATTTTGTTTGATTTTGATCTTTAATAAAATTCGTTTTAGCAGTGTCCAGATAATCAACACACACAACCAATCAAAGTCAAGACAAAAAACAAATCACAAAAAGATGGAATGTCTCAAACCCCACCCAAAATCTATTCCATACATATGAACAAATCATAATAATCCACCTTATTATAAATGAATTTTCTAGGTCCCTTTACGAAATCTATCTCTCAGTTTTTAATACTAAACACATTTTATTAAAAATACTTTTAAAAATACCATATTGAAACACACAACATTACAAAACACTTTTCAAGAGACCAGAACCTTTTAAATAACCATGTATTATCTTAAAATTCCAAATCTCCTCTCAAAACTACATATAACATTCAAAAAGATCCTTTTTAATTTTTAAAACCCCACTTGAAATTCCTTTTTTTATTCCTAATGAAAATCGTTTAATTTTTTTAAAAAACTTTATTGTATGAGAGCTAATTTTCAATAAAAAAAATTAACATCAGGTGAAAAATTTTAAAATAATATTAAAAAATTATCAACAATAAATTAAAATTTTAAAACTGTTTCCACAGAAATATGTACACTTTTAAATGTTTCAAGCTTTACAGGTTCACTTTGAAATCACATCTTGAGTTTCAAAATAACGTATCAATTTTTGTTCATTTCAAAGGAAAACCTTGTTTTTTCATTTCAAAACACACTTTAACATTTAAAACCAAGATTCCTTTTACAAAAAAGAAATTTAAAATTGTCATGAGTATAAAAACTATAATTCCCTGACCCAGCTACCTAGATTTAGTGCATTATTACCTAACATTGGCATGATCACAAAAGATCAAGTCTTGAATGACCCATTAGTTTAGTAGCCTTGGAAACACTAGATACATTCACAAATGTCACATTACATAATAAAGTGAAAAATCACAATAACATTGTCTCCATAGTCCACACTCATATCCCCTTCAGACTATCCCTGTAGGTCAGTCATAAAATATTTCTTCACATCCTGGGAAAATAAAACATAGAAAGGGGTGAGCTTAGATGCTCGGTACGGATAAAAATACAGTAGAAACTTTCATAAATAAACATAAATATTTAAAACAATGTATAACTAAAACAAAAGCCTTTTAAACTTGAACATTAGCATAATATGGAAAAAAATAAAATTAAATAATGTCATTTACTTATTCACATGGATATTCTACTATTTTAATAATCACATGCAATATCAATAACCACATTCATAATGATGGAATACATAATACCAAACTATCATAACCACATAGTCAAGGCCTTGTTCCAAGACTAGAAATAAGATTTTGTCAAGGCCTTTTGCCAAGACACTAGTTTTTCACATGAGACCTACCGATGCATCGAAGATCTATAGCGGGCTCCATCCATCACTTATTAAGTCTAATACATTCCTCATATGAATAGGTTTAAACATATCATAAACCATAGCATAATTGTATCACATAAAACACGCATAAAGGAAACATAACATTTCCACAATTCAATCAAAAGATATCAATACAACAAATTGATGTAATAAATATATTTTCAAAAACATTTTCAATACCAAAATAAAATTAAATTAAAACATGGTATTTATTTTTCATTTAAAAAAAGTTATGGATTATAGAGGAAGCTGAAACTCAAATAATGGTCACGGCAGCGGAGAAGTCGTTGTCACCGCATACGTAAGACAAAAACATTCACTTTTGTCTTTTAGTAAAATGATTCGTATAAACAATATTCCTTTTGAATAAAAGTAAAATTAAAAGGGGTTTATACACCGTATAAAATAAAGTTGTGTATAAAACAAAATATGCCTCAATGAAAGGATATTGAGATGATGTCTCTTAGCTCGTGTCTGACTTGACTCGATAGTTCTTTAACCTCCTGAATAATAAACTAGAGTTAATTTATACTTTATTAAGAACATTTTTCAAGTTCATTATCCCTTTTATATCACTTATTACCATGTTATAAACATTATGTAATTATTTAAGTTAATAACGGTCATTTTGTCGATCTTTGGTACTTGAGTCAAAAATAAACCTCTTATAATTACAAGTTGTTCATGTGGTAAAATATCCATTATATCTCGAATTATATTCATGATGTAGATGTAATATATATGATACATATCCAGTATATAAATTCATTTATAATATTACATAACATTTAGACGTAAGAAATGAAATGCACCATTCATGGAGACGGTAAGCCATACATACGCATGAACGCTACTTTCATTTCTATTTCGTATTTAATGGAATGAAATCATTATTATATAAAGGTATATTATAATTAAAGTATAATATCATATATAATATCATTTACTCCATCCTTTATACATCTCACATATGGCATTAATGATTCAAATCACTTTGAGGGGGCGGTAGTCTGCACTTCCTAAAATGAAATAACTGCGTTTACCCATAATGGAAATCATAAAGGTAATCCATAAATGAAAAATAAAGAAGCATAAGGAAAACATAAACATAATATATATCATATATATAAATATAGTGACATCTTAATGGCCACCATGAGAGGTGTTAAAATAATATTGAACAATCATCGTTTCGTGAGGCAGTAATTCGCCACCCACAGAAATAGTATGTTCTTTAACCATTAGATGAAGGTGAGTATAAGTATAAATCAAATAATTCTCATAACAACATCCTAGTATATTTATGATACAGGTGTTGTTACAAAAGAAATTAATAAAAAGAGTTTAAGGGGTTGGAGAAGAAAAATAATACAAAAGAACATAAGAGAATACATTACCTTAAAATCGGGTAACTCTTTTTGATTTGAGACAAAGGCTTCCTTGGGAAGACTTACGCCCAAATTGAGGCTTCTAGGAGTAATATATGGAAGGTGAGAGAGTATTTGGGCAGAGTTTGGCTCAGACAAATGGATTTTATGGTGTGAATAAGGTGGTAGAGGTGGGGGCCTTTTATAGGAGGAGAGGAGGGGCACTCTTGGAAAGTCATGAAATGTTACATTATTATGAAATGATTTTCGGATTTCAAAGGTCCCACAATTATATATTTTTAGGATAAGGTGATAAGGGTTCTACATATACTCATCCAATAGGTTTTTGACAAGTGTATGTCTTATATTTTACATTATCTTTTCATTTTATTTAAATTGTTAATTAATGAGGTAATCGTTGCATCGTCATTGTGTTATAAAACATTTTAATTTATTTAATGTCTAAAAAATATAAAAACAAATACCATGATTTAGGAAATACTTTTAGCTTTACAATGAATATTTATAGTTGAAAATGTACCTTATATAACCCCATGTAATAATTGTTTTCGTAAAACAACAAATGTTTGTGACAATTTTATTTTTACGTTAAATAAAAAGTTATTAGTGTCATTTTCTTACCCAAGTGGCTCTATGGGGTCCCCAAGTTGACCCATGGATTGTCTTGGTCGGCCATGACTCATCCAATAAGGGTAGGACATGTTTAAAGGTAATTTCATATTATTATAACATTATATTTACCTTAAATTATATTAATTACCTTTAATCGTGATTAATAAAACTTAAAAGTTACTCTTCACCAAAAATTATTTTCATCCCATTCAACCACATTTTACTTACTAATGCATACCATGTGTGTCGTATTTTTGAAATTCAATTCACATAAGTGGTAAAGTTTCATTTCAATGAAAAAATTGTTTTTTTAACTTCCACTTAGTGGTTTCACTATTCATCAAAAATTGATGTTTTTCAGAAAAATACCAAAAATTAACCCTAAGATATATTCAATATTATGAATCCGAAAATGAAGTCCATTTTGAAATATAAAATTTATTTAATTTGAAAAGGTCGGTATTACTGTTCATAATAGCTATTTTGATTGGTTGTGGTGTGTTAGAATCTCAAACTTGCGTACAATGCAAGCTATTTCATTATTGAAAGAGAAGCGTATCGTGAAAGCTTGGGGTGTTACATTCTCCACTCCTTCAATAAATTGCGTCCTCGCAATTTGAAGTTGTTCTTCTAAAATAAAAAATTCAAATTATAAAACATCTTTGTGGTAAAACCATATCAGAAATAGGGTTAACAAAAATATAACTTTAAAAGAAAGAAATAGAAGTACATAGGCCACCCGAGATAGCCCATACTAAGATTCTATGAAAACATTGATATGGATTAGAAACAAACCATCAAGGTCTGATGGAGAGTTGTAGAAAACAAGATTAGGAGAAATTTAACTACAAGAAAATCACAAACTTGTGATTGGTTAAACGATCATTGATTCCCCAGTAGGAAAAGATAACCGAAAATGTCTTTGTTTTAAGTTACCTTTCATAAAGTTGAGGAATTTATTTAGGATATTTAATAAGAACGTAAGTAAATATACTTACTTGTCATGTAGACTTTTCATTCTTTAATAAATTTTTACCACAAACCCATCTTTAACTCAAAAATATTATATTTACCTAATCGTACAAGGTTCCAAATATTAACACATACCATTTAGATTAAGAAAACTATTTTGTAATAACCAGGGACTTCTTGTAGGCTAGTGGTAGGTAATAAAGGCATGTTTCACTATAATTGTGGGTTTGATTCCTACAGCTTTGTTTGATGCGACGGGTTATCCCCTAACCTGCAGGTTGTCCTTTTCATAAAACTATAGTATTATAATATTCCAAAAATAATCTTCAGAAAAGTTTTGACCTTAAACAATACTATCCAAAGTTAAACTTAATCCATTCCAACCTTTATAGTTATCCAAAATACCTCTGTCTAGACTTTCTCTAAAAGGTCTCTAAATTCCAAAATCAATTGTAACATCAGATTCCCCAAAGAAAGTAAAGTTTATCTTATTGTCACATAATAAAAATATGATTACATTCATCATATAAAAACATTAATGAAAACAACAAGTACTGTAGAACAATCCTTATATATATCACATTATTCTTATGACCATAATATAGTTCTTGAGTTCAAAAACACAAATACAATAATTATTCAACTTCATCTGTAGTAACAGTATAAGCTTCACCTTTCTCCCTTGGCCTTTTCTGAGGTATGTTTCCTTGGCGCTTAGGGAATTCATTTTCATAATTCCCCATTTCTCTATAATTGTAGCATTCAACATTGATAGCCTCTTTCTTTCCCTTACAATCACGAGCCTGGTGACCTTTTTCTCCACATTTATAACAAACTCCCATTCCTTTTAGGTAAGTATCGGGTTGATTCTTCCCACAATTATCACATAATGTAAAATCCTTCTTTCCCTTTTTCCCTTTATCTATCTCTTGTTCCACCGTTCTCTTCTTTTCTTGCTTTACTTTGTTGTCATAAGACTTAGAAAATTCCCTTTCTATCTTGATAGCACACGAGACAATATCTTCGTATGATGAGAAGGATTGTGATACTAAAGCTCGACAGAGAAATGGTTTTAACCCATCAAATAAACAATCAATATAACTTCTTGGGTTATGTATATAATCTCCAGCATACCTCGCAAACCTTGTAAAGTTGGCCTCATGCTTTGTGATATTCTCATCCTCCTTTTGTCTCAGACTCAGAAATTGCCTTTCCATATCTGCTCGATGGGCACGAAGAAAGTATTTTTATAAGAATAGCTCTATGAACTCCTTTAATTCTATATTTGATACTACATCATCTTCCTTTTTGTTTTGAATTAATGACCACCATTGATCAGTATCTCCAGTGAGGCGGTACACTGCCAGGATAACCTTTTCCCTTTTATTAATCCCCAAGGCATGGGAAATTTTCTCTAAGGAATTTATCCATTACTCAGCTACTAAGGGATTTGTACTCCCATTGAATTTTGGTGGTTGTTTCCTCATGAAGCGTTCTAATAGTGATCCTCCACATTTCGTATCAGGGTTCTCCATACGAGAAAGGTTATTATTCATAACCTGAGTGAGTTGTCCCAGTATGGTGATAAGCTGATCATCACCAGTTGTATCACCAACTCCATTATAATTATGTTGATCTGGAGGGAAATCACTACATGGAGTGTGTGCATTGATACAGTTTTCATTCCTTCCAGTAGGTTCCATTTCTAAACAATGGTATAAACTAGATTAGTTTGTGAATCAAAATACATAATTCCATACTTGTAATACACTAAACATAAATTGAACTATTTGAGGATATAATCCATAATCATAAAAAAATTCTTTGAGGAAGTATATACTCATAATCACCTTATAATGGTTTGTAAAGAAAATGATAATTATCCTAAGTATATCCCATGGGAGTGTCGTAACCAAGAGTGCAGTAAGGCCCGTTGTCGTGCACCAGTTCCCGTTCGAGTTGAGCTCAAAGCGGTGTTTTCAAGTTTTACACCTAGGTAAAACTGTTCCAGAGCCACCTCTACCAGCTCATATCCATACATGGATGTATTGCTCAGAAAACTTACAAAATCTCTTTAATACCAAAATTCTAGGAAGTTCTTCTATACTAATCCTCAAAGTCTATCTTAGGGCTATGTGCTCTAATCATAGTTTTTCTAAATCTAGCTTCCAAGGTTAGTACTAAACTTCCTCTGATACCAACTGTAACACCTCAACCCCAGCTACCCAGAGTTGGTGCAATATTACATAACATTGGCATGATCACAAAAGATCATGTCTCGAAAGACCGATTAGTTTATTATCCTTGGAAACACTAGATACATTCATAAATGTTACATTACATCATAAAGTGAAAAATAACAATAACACAATCTCCATAGTCCACACTCATATCCCCTTCAGACTATCCCTGTAGTTCAGTCACAAAATATTTCTTCACATCCTGGGAAAGTAAAACATAGAAAGGGGTGAGCTCAGATGCTCAGTGAGGATAACAATATAGCGGAAGCATTCATAAATAAATATAAACATTTAAGGCAATATATAACTAAAACAAAATCCTTTTAAACTTGAACTTCAGCATAATATGGAAAAAAATAAAATGAAATAATTCCATTTATGTATTCACATATATATTCTACTATTTGAATAATCACATGCAATATCAATAACCACTTTCATAATGATGGAATGCATAATGCTAGACTATCATAACCACATAGTCAAGGCCTTGTGCCAAGACTACAAATAAGATTTTTTCAAGGCCTTGTGCCAAGACACTTGTTGGTCTCATGAGACCTACCGATGCATTGAGGAGCTATAGCGGGCTCCACCCGTCACTTATTAAGTCCAATGCATTCCTCATATGAACAGGTTTAAACATATCATAAACCATACCATAATCGTACCACATAAAACATGCATAAAGGAAACATAACATTTCCACATTTCAGTCACAAGATATCAATACAACACATTGATATAATAAAAATATTATCAAAAACATTTTAAATACCAAAATAAATGGAAATTAAAACTTGGTATTTATTTTTCATTTAAAAAATTTTATGGCTTGTAATGGAAGCAGAAACTTAAATAATGGTCATGGCGGTGGAGAAGTCATTGTCACCGCGTACGTAAGACAAAAACATTCTATTTTGTCATTTAGTGAAACAATTTTTATAAAAAAGAAACATTTTGAATAAAAGTAAAAGTCAAAGGGGTTTATACACCATATAAAAGAAAGTTGTGTATAAAACAAAATATGCCTCAATGAAAGGATATTGAGACGAAGTCCCTTACCTCATGTCTAACTTGACTCGATCGTTCTTTATCCTCCTGAATAATAAACTAGAGTTAATTTATACTTTCTTAAGAACTTTTTTCAAGTTAATTATTCTTTTTATATCACTTATTACCATGTTATGGACATGGTGTAATTATTTAAGTTAATAACAGTCGTTTTGTTGATCTTTGGTACTTGAGTCAAAAATAAACTTCTTATAATTACAAGTGGTTCATGTGGTAAAATATACATTATATCGAGAATTATATTCATGATACAGATATCATATATATCATACATATCTAGTATATACATTCATTTATAATATTAAATAACATTTAGGGGTAAGAAATGAAATGCACCGTTCATGGAGACGGTAAGCCATACGTACGTATGAATGCTACTTTCATTTCTATTTCATATTTAATGGAATGAAATCATAATGATATAAAGGTATATAATAATTCCATTATAATATCATATATAATATAATTTAATCCATCCTTTATATGTCCCACATATGGAATTAACAATTCAAATCACTTTGAGGGGGCAGTAGTCTGCACTTCCTAAAATGAAATTATCATGTTTACCCATAATGGAAATCATAAAGGAATTCCAAAAATAAAAAATAAAGAAGCATAAGGAAACCATAAAAATAATATATATCATATATATAAATATAGTGACATCTTAATGGCCACCATGAGATGTGTTAAAAGAATATTGAACAATCTTCGTTTCGTGAGGCAGTAATTCGCCACCCACAGAAACAATATGTTCTTTAACCATTACACGAAGGTGTGTGTAAGTGTAAATCACATAATTCTCATAAAAATATCCTATTATATTGAAGATATTTTTGTTGTTAAAAAAGAAACTAATAAAAAGATTTTAAGGGGTTGGATAATCAAAATAAAACAAAAGAACATAAGAGAAGAAATTACCTTAAAATCGGGTAACTCTTTTTGATTTGATCTAAATGCTTCCTGGGGAAGACTTATGCCCAAATTGAGGATTCTAGAAGTAAGATAGTGATTTTTAGAGAGTATTTGGGCAGAGTTTGGCTGAGCCAAATGGCTTTTATGGTGTGAATAAGGAGATAGAGGTGGGAGCCTTTTATAAGAGGAGAGGAGGGGCACTCTTGGAAAGTCATGAAATGTTACATTATTATGAAATGATTTTCCGATTTAAAAGGTCTCACAATTATATATTTTGAGGATAAGGTGATAAGGGTTCTACATCTACTCATCCAACATTTTTTTGACAGGTGTACATCTTATATTTTACATTATATTTTAAATTTATTTAAATCGTTAATTAATGAGGTAATCGTTGCATCATCATTGTGTTATAAAACATTTAATTTATTTAATGTCTAAAAATTATAAAAAAAATAAAATGATATAGTAAATAATTTTAGTTTTTGAATTAATATTTATAGTCTAAATTTTAACTTATATAACCCCATGTAATAATTGTTTTAGTAAAACAACACATGTTTGTGACAATTTTATTTTTACTTAAAATAAAAACGTATTCATGTCATTTTCTTACCCAAATGGCTTTATAGGGTCTCCAAGTTGACCCATGGATTGTATTGTTCTTCCATGCCTCATCCAATAATGGTAGAACAAGTTTAAAGGTAATTTCATATTATTATAACATTATATTTACATTAAATTATACTAATTACCTTTAATCGTGATTAATAAAACATAAAAGATACTATTCACCAAAAAATTATTTTCATCCCATTGAACCACATTTTACTTACAAATGAAAACCATGTATGTTGGATTTTTGAAATTCAATTCACAGAATGGTAATGTTTCATTTAAACAAAAAATTAGTTTTTTAACTACCACTTAGTGGTTTCACTTTTCATCAAAAATGGATGTTTTTCAGAAAAATACAAAAAATTAACCCTAAGATATATTTGATATTTTGAATCCAAAAACGAAGTCCATTTTCAAATATAAAATTTATATAATTTCAAAAATTGGTTATTACTATTCATAACGTCTATTTTGATTGGTCACGGTGTGTTAGAATCACGAACTTGCGTACAATGCAAGCTATTGCATTATTGAAAGAGAAGCATATCGTAAAAGCTTGGGGTGTTACATTCTCCCCTCCTTCAATGAATTGTGTCCTCGCAATTTTAAATTGTTCTTATAAAATAGAAGGTTCAAATTATAAAACACCTTTGTGGTAAACAAATATCGGAAATAGGGTTAATAAAAATATTACTTTAAAAGAAAGAAAGGGAAGTACAAAGGTCACCCGAGATAGCCCATACTAGGATTCTATGAAAACATGGATATGGAGGAGAAACAAACCATCAAGGTCTGGTGGAGAGTTGTAGAAAACAAGATTATGAGAAAGTTAACTACAAGAAAATCACAAACGTGTGATTGGTTAAACGATCATTGATTCCCTAGTAGGAAAATTTAACTGACAACGTTTTTGTTTTAAGTTACCTTTCATAAAGTTGAGGAATTTATTTAGGAGATTTACTAAGAATGTAAGGAAATATATTTACTTGTCATGTAGATTTTCCATTCTTTAATAAATTTTTACCACAAACCCATCTTTCACTCAAAAAGATAATAGAACTCAAATATATTTTATTTATCCTAATCGTATAAGGTTCCAAATATTAACACATACCATTTAGATTAGGAAAACTATTTTCTAAAAACTAGGGACTTCCTTTAGGATAGTGGTAGGTAATAAAGGCCTGTTGCACTATGGTTGTGGGTTTGATTCCTATAGCTTTGTCCGACGTGATGGGTTATCCCCCAACCTGCAGGTTGTCCTTTTCCTAAAACTATAGTATTATAATACTCCAAAAATAATCTTCAGAAATTTTTTAACCTTAAACAATACAATCCCAAGATAAACTTAATCCATTCCAACCGTTATAGTTATCCAAAATACCTATGTCCATACTTTCTCTAAAAGGTCTCTAAATTTGAAAATCAATTGTAACATCAGATTCCACAAACAAAGTAAAGTTTCTCTTATTATCACATACTAAAAATGTGATTACCTTTATCATATTAAAACCTTAATGAAAACAACAAGTACTGCAGTATAATCCTAATATATATCACCTTATTCTTATAACCATAATATAGTTCTTGAGTCCAAAAAAACAAATACAATTATTATTCAAATTCATCTATAGTAATAGCATAAGCTTGTCCTTCCTCCCATGGCCTTTTCTAAGGTGTGTTTCCTTGGAGCTTAGGGAATTCATTTTCATAATGCCCCATTTCTCTACAATTGTATCATTCAACATTGATAGCCTCTTTCTTTCCCTTACAATCACGAGCCTGGTGACCTTTTTCTCCACATTTATAACAAACTCCCATTCCTTTTAGGTGAGTACCGGGGTGATTCTTCCCACAATTATCACATAATGGAAAATCCTTCTTTCCCTTTTTCCATTTATCTGTCTCTTGTTCCACCGTTCTCTTCTTCTCTTGATTTACTTTGTTGTCATAAGACTTAGAGAATTCCTTTTCTGTCTTGATAGCACACGAGACAATATCTTCATATGATGAGAAGGATTGTGATACTAAAGCTCAAAAGAGAAATGGTATTAACCCATCAAATAAATGATCAATCATACTTCTTAGGTTACATATATAATCTGCAGCATACCTCGCTAACCTTGTAATGTTGGCCTCACACTTTACGACATTCTCATCCTCCTTTTCTCTCAGACTCAGAAATTACCTTTCAATATCTGCTTGATGGTCAGAAGGAAAGTATTTTTATAAGAAAAGTTCTTTGAACTGCCTCCATTCAATATTTGATACTTCATCATCTTCTTTTGTGTTTTGAATCAATGACCACCATTGATCAGTATCTCCAGTGAGGCGGTAAACTGCCATGATAACCTTTTCCCTTTCACTACTCCCAAAGGCATGGAATATTTTCTCTAAGGAATTTATCCATTTCTTAGCTACTAAGGTATTTGTACTCCCATTTAATGTCGGTGGTTGTTTCCTCATGAAGTGGTCTAACATTGATCCTCCATGTTGCGGATCAGGGTGCTCCATACGAGTAAGGTTATTATTCATAACCTGAGTGAGTTGTCCCAGTATGGGGATAAGCTGATCTACACCAACTGTATCACCAACTCCATTATAATTAACTTGAGTAGGAGGTTAATCCCTACAAGGATTGTGTGTATTGATACGATTTCCATTCCTTCCACTAGGCACCATTTCTAAACAATGGCATAAACTATATTAGCTTATGAATCGAAATACATAATTCCATACTTGTAAAACACTTAACATAAATTGAACTATTTATGGATATAGTCCATAATAATAATAAAAAATTCTTTGAGGAAGTATATACTCATAAACCCTTCACAAAGGTTTGTAATGAAATTGAGAATTATCCTAAGCATATCCCTCGGGAGTGTCGAAACCAAGAGTACAGCAAGGCCCGTTGTCGTGCACCAGTTCCTATTCGAGTCTAGCTCAAAGCGGTGTTTTTGGGTTTTACCCCAAGGTACATCTGTACCAGAGCAACCTCTACCTTCTCGTATCCAAATAGGGATGTATTGCTCGAAAAAACACAAAATCTCTTTAATACCAAAATTCTAGGATGTCCTTCTATACTAATCCTCAAAGTCTATCTTAGAGATATGTGCTCTTATCATAGTTTTCTAAATCTAGCTTCCAAGGTTAGTACTAAACTTCCTCTTATACCAACTTTAACGCCCTGACCCCAGCTACTAAGATTTGGTGAATTATTACGTAACGTTGGCATGATCACAAAAGATTAAGTCTTGAAAGACCGATTAGTTTAGTAGCCTTGGAAACACTAGATACATTCATAAATGTTATATTACATCATAAAGTGAAAAATCACAATAACATAGTCTCCATAGTGCACACTCATATCCGTTTCAGACTATCCCTATAGGTCATTCATAAAATATTTCTTCAAATCCTGGGAAAATAATACATAGAAAGGGGTGAGCTCAGATGCTCAGAAAGGATAACAATACAGAGGTCACTTTCATAAATAAACATAAACGTTTAAGGCAATGTATAACTAAAAAAAGCCTTTTAAACTTGAACTTCAGCATAATATGGAAAAAATAAAATAAAATAATGCCATTTATTTATTCACATGGATATTCTACTATTCGAATAATCACATGCAATATCAATAACCACTTTCATAATGATGGAATGCATAATTCCAGACTATCATAACCACATAGTCAAGGCCTTGTGCCAAGACTACAAGTAAGATTTTGTCAAGGCCTTGTGCTAAGACACTAGTTTGTCTCGTGAGACCTACCGATGCATCGAGGAGCTATAGCGGGCTCCAGCTGTCACTTATAATGTCCAATTCATTCCTTATATGAACATGTTTAAACATATCATAAACCATAACATAATCATATCACATAAAACATGCATAAAGGAAACATAAAATTTCCATATTTCAATCAAAAGATATCTATAAAACACATTAATATAATAAAAACATTATCAAAAACATTTTCAATACAAAAATAAAAGGAAATTAAAACTTGGAATTTATTTTTCATTTAAAAAAAATTATGGCTTGTAGGGGAAGCCGAAACTGAAATAATGGTCACGGAGGTGGAGAAGTCATTGTCGACGCATAGGTAAGACAAAAACATTCCCTTTTTTCATTTAGTTAAACACTTCTTATAAAAAAGATACCTTTTGAATAAAATTAAAAGTAAAAGTGGTTTATACATCATATAAAAGAAACTTGTGTATAAAAAAAATATGCCACAATGAAAGGAGATTGAGACGAAGTCCCTTACCTCGTGTCCGACTTGAATCGATCGTTCTTTAACCTCCTGAATAATAAACTAGAGTTAATTTTTACTTTATTAAGAACCTTTTTCAAGTTCATTATTCCTTTTATATCACTTATTACCATGTTATGATCATTATGTAATTATTTATGTTAATAACGGTCGTTTTGTCGATCTTTGGTACTTGAGTAAAAAATAAACTTCTTATAATTACAAGTTGTTCATGTGGTAAAATATCCATTATATCCAGAATTATATTCATGATGTATATATCATATATATAATACATATCCAATATATACATTCATTTATAATATTACATAACATTTAGAGGTAAGAAATGAAATGCACCGTTCATGGAGACGGTAAGTCGTACGTACGCATGAACACTAATTTCATTTTTATTTTGTATTTAATGGATTGAAATCATAATGATATAAAGGTATATTATAATTCCAGTATAATATCATATATAATATCATTTACTCCATCCTTTATACTTCCCACATATGGCATTAACGATAAAAATCACTTTGAGGGGGCGGTATTCCGCACTTCCTAAAATGAAATTATCGCATTTACCCATAATAGAAATCATAAAGGAATGCCATAAATGAAAAATAAAGAAGTATAAGGGAAACATAAAAATAATATATATCATATATATAAATATAGTGACATCTTAATGGCCACCATGAGAGGTTTTAAAAAGAAGATTGAACAATCATCGTTTCGTGAGGCAGTAATTCACCACCCACAGAAACAGTATGTTCTTTATCCATTAGACGAAGGTGTGTGTAAGTGTAAATCAAATAAATCTCATAAAAACATCCTAGTATATTGAAGATACTTGTGTTGTTACAAAATAAATGAATAAAAGGAGTTTAAGGGGTTGGATATGCAAAATAAAACAAAAGAACATAAGAGAAGACATTACTTTAAAATCGGGTAACTCTTTTTGATTTGAGCCGAAGGATTCCTTGGGAAGACTTATTCCCAAAGTGAGGCTTCTAGTAGTAAGAGAGGAAATTTTAGAGAGTATTTGGGCAGATTTTGGCTGACCCAAATCTCTTTTATGGTGTGAATAAGGTGGTAGAGTTGGGGGCCTTTTATAAGTGGAGAGGAGGGGCACTCTTGGAAAGTCATGAAATGTTACATTATTATGAAATGATTTTCGGATTTCAAAGGTCCCAAAATTATATATTTAAAGTATAAGGTGATAAGGGTTTGAAATATAATCATTAAATTTGTTTTTTATAAGTTTACGTCTTAGATTTTACATTATCTTTTCATTTTATTTAAATCGTTAATTAATGAGGTAATCGTTGCATCATCATTATGTTATAAACAATTTAATTTATTTAATGTCTAAAAATTATATTAAAATTACCATGATGTAGTAAATAATTTTATCTTTCCAATGAATATTTATAGTTGAAAATTTTAATTATATAACACCATGTAATAATTGTTTTAGTAAAATAACACATGTTTGTGACAATTTTATTTTTACTTTAAATAAAAAGTTATTAATGTCATTTTCTTACCCAAGTGGCTTTATGGGGTCCCCAAGTTGAACCATGGATTTTCTTGGTCGGACATTACTCATACAATAAGGTTAGGAAAAGTGTAAAGGTAATTTCATATTTTTATATCATTATATTTACCTTAAATTATACTAATTACCTTTAATCGTGATTAATAAAACTTAAAAGTTACTATTCAAAAAAAATTATTTTCATCCCATTGAACCAAATTTTACTTAATAATGACAACCATGTATTTCATATTTTTTAAATTCAATTCACATAAGTGGTAAAGTTTTATTTAAACGAAAAATTAGTTTTTTAACTACCACTTAGTGGTTTCACTATTTATCAAAAATTGAAGTTTTTCAGAAAAATACCAAAAATTAACCATAAGATATATTTGATATTCCTAATTCAAAAATTTTGTCTATTTTAAAACATTCAAAATATATATGTTGAATTAATTAATTTAATAATTAATTCCCATTGTCACAACAAATAGCGTGTTTTTAAGAAATAATATATATCAAAATATTGAAAATTGTTTATGTCCAATTTCAAAGTGAAATTAATTCTAATGACCACCATTGGATAAAACGGTTAAAATATATTCTAATTATACTTTAAAACCACTCAATTTTATAATTTATCAATATAAATTTTTTTGATTAAAAAAGTTGTTTCTAAGTAATTTTCACTATTCATCGAAAATTAGAAGTTCTCAGAAAAATACAAATAATTCAACATAGGCTAATTTTGATATTCGGAATCCAAAAATGAAGTCCATTTTGAAATATAAAATTTAAATAATTTCAAAAGGGGGTATTACTATTCATAACGACTATTTTGATTGGTCACGGTGTGTTAGAATCTCGAACTTGTGTACAATTCAAGCTATTGCATTATTGAAACAGAAGCATATCGTGAAATCTTGGGGTGTTACAAAAACTCTATGTATGGCACCACCCAACATTTCACATTCCAAACCTTTAACCAAAGATCAATTTTCATGCTAGTTTGAATTACAATACATTAAAATAACTCTTTTTACTATTTTAGGAAAATTAATAAAATATATTTCATAATATTTTTTAATAAAATAAACAAACTATGATAATTTTAATAAGAATTGAAAAGAAGATCATTTTACACATTCTGAAAAAAATTATTATTAAAAATTTCATAAACATTCTATAAAAGTTGCATGAATAAAAAAATTATAAGATAGGAGTAAATCAAAAATTTGAATTATAGTTCCATGGTAAAGGATTCATCATTTATGTTAGGTTAAGGGTCAAGGATCTTCACACTCTCAAGGATAGTTGATTCCTAGTGTGCATATTAACCAAGGGATATGGACCTAGGGGTAGGACTCCACTATTGCAAGTGTCTCCCTACCTCACCAATGTTTAGATAGTGTTGTCATTATAGATTTCACTATTAGGTAGGGATAAAAATGCCTAACATGATTTTCTAGGACTACCTATCCAAATACTGAAGTTCCCATGGTCTTCATTCAAAATTAAATAAACGGACTATTCATTTATCAAAAACCAGTTTCATAAAATATCTTACAAGAAGAAACAAATCCAAGCTTTCACATGTCATACAATTAATTCAAGAATCAACTTCAATAATATTTTACAAGTATTCATGAAATTTAAAAATATTTTCCAAAAGATAATTAGTTTTTCCTTTTAAAACAATTCAAAAAATCATTTGAGAATAAGAATGCATGCAAGATTCTCTTAGCAATCCCTTTTAAGCATAACATGGAACACCTCATTCAAAAACATCATATTTTAAGAATAATAATCAAAAGTTACATATAGGTAAAAAATATACAATCTTGATACTTCATTCCATAATTTATCCCTTGGCCCAAATGGGGTCTAAATCTTTATTAACAATAAATTTTATTTAAAAACCATCCTAAAACATTTTCAGAATGCTTGTCATTTCAAGTATCACTTGAAATGCTATGTAAAATATTTATGAAAATACTTTGTAAGAAAAATTCGTCATTTTCAATTGAAAATACAATTTTGAAGGTCTAATTGGTCAATTTAATAAGTAAGTCACTTGAAACCATATTCAAAAAATTATTTAAAGATAGAAATACTAATTAGTATTTGTGAAAACCAAATCAAAATATAATTTCTTCCATAAAAACTCAATAATTATAATTAATATTATTATTAAATAATTAAAATGATAATATAAGTATCAAGTAATCAAAATTTCTGAAATTAAAGTGTCAAGCCTAGGAAAAAACAACTTAGACCAAGATCAGATGAGGAAACCCTTAAGAACGGAGAGAGGAGTACCCTAAGAGAATATTGCATGCCACGTTAATTAGAGTTGCAACAAAAATCAGAATCCATAACACCGTAGAGTTTATCCTGTTGTGTGTGAAATGAGGAAGAGGGTAAAAACAAGAGGGAAAAATAAATAAAAGGAAGATGAGGAGAATAGGGAACCTAGCCTATCTAAATCTGATCTATAATCACATGAGAGGGATTAATACCATAGGTGCATGAAGATACCCTAAACTTGGAACACACGTGAGCATTGAGCCAATAAAATGTTTCACTAATTGACACTACGGAACATAAAAAAGCATATAAATGAGAGAAGAGGATAAAAAATAACATAACTTACATTAAATACTTTATTCATTTGAGATAAAGTCAAGGGGGGACACTAATAGTAGTTGACTTCAATGAAAGCTTGACCGTTTTGACTAAAATCATTTTGGATAGGGTTATTTTAAAAAGATCTAGGAGTTTTTTTTCAATGATTCCAAATCACTGGTGATAAAGATACATTTTATGAGCTCCAAAATAATAAGCACTAATAAAAGTTTTCTTTATCAGCACTCAAGAAGCACCTATAACTGATTTATAATTATAATTATAATTATAATTATATTTTTAAATATATTTAAAAATATTTTAATATATTATAAATTTATTTAGATCATTATAAATTTTGTTATAATTTTATATATATTTATTTAATAAATATATTAACTATATTTATTAGAAAAATATATTTGTTATACTTTTATAATTATTTAATTATGTAATTATTTATTTATAATTATAAATATACAATGTTATAAATAAATTAAATATACATTTATAAATATATTTATAAAGAAATATATTTGTAATATATTTATAATTATTTATTTATAATTTTAAATATATATGAATGTGGATATGTTGTGGATTTTGAAACCAAACCCATGACCCAAAATTTATTACTCTAAATAAAATGTACAAGGAAAAAGGACAGATAAAAAATTCCATAGAATTATCACATCATAAGAGAGAATCCAAAAAACACTAATCCCTACACATCCATATATTTATAGAATACGTAGAATGTACTACTCTTCTATTTGGATATCAACCCCTTCAACATGTCTTGATCCTTTATGGGACCACATTTTCTTCATCTGATGACAGTTCAGATAAACCCCCTAATGTGGAGAAGATCCTAAACATCCAAGATAGATCCTAAAATTCCATTGTTGGATTTGATCATAAGTCATCCTCAATTTTAATTGATTGAATCATTTGGATTGAGAAATATTCATTCAAACTAAATGTATCTAAATCCATCAAAGAGTTAGGTGATTCATGTTTTGATAAAAACATTATGCTACTTTCTTGCAAAAGCCATCAGTTGTCGTTTCACCTTCCTGATCCTTTGGAGGTATGATACTAGATTTTCTTTCCAATTAAATGTCACAATACTCATCTGAGTACTTACCAAAAGAGGAATATTCACTTTTCATTAATTCATTAAATTGGGGTGGACAAGACCTCACCAAAATCTCAGTAGCAATTTTCTCAATATATAGGGGAAAATATGTAAATACTTACCACCTTTAGGTTTATCCTACATTTGGGTCAGAGTGAGTGAAGCCTATGAAGTATGTGGAGACTCAAATTATTTGTATTTTTAAGGGATGAACAATAGGAAATGCACATAATCCACTAATATTTTCTTCCCTTTTTGTGTACTTGCCACAATCAACTACTCCGACCTATGGTTCTGGTCACCTAACTCTTGATAAACATCTTCATTAAAAGATTGATCATCCATTGATGCCTCATCCAGTCTAACATGTTTTTATGTTTCATCACTTGATATAGATATCATACATAGATCATCATTGGATGATTATTCCTTTATAGTAGATGCTACCACCTTATCCTACAACATATAAGTCTGAACTTCTTCCAAACATGTAGGAATTTTTAAGTCTACATCGCGGTAAATGAATCCTTCTTCCACACTATCAAGATTAAAACCAAACTCAAGACACCCCTTTCCTCTCAATGAGCCAATATCCATTAGTCAATATGTCTCAACTCTTATATCTTCCCAAGAATTATTGATAAAATGTTATCCTTGTCCAGTATTTGGAATGACATACTGGAATCCAGCCATAACATGATATTGAGAAACCAACATCATGTGATGATCAGGGGCCTCCATATCCACCAAAGTAGGAGGGATAATAGAAATGGAAACCTGCAACAAATTTATGTTACAATCCCCATTGGAATAAAAATTAGGATTCACAAGTGTAGCCTCCCCTTTCTATATTTTTCCCACTCAACAGTCGGAATGGTTCGAAAAGATTTGAAATTATTGTTTTTTTTAATTCTTACTTAAATCATGTCCTCTGGAAGAATACAAGGATAATATAGCCAATTTTTTACAATTCAAGATTCCATGATCGATGACTTAGAAATTAAATCAATAATGGGGTATTTTCTCATTCTCAATATGAAATTTAAATTTCTCATAATTAGAAGATAGTAACACTTTATACACAAGTGGGGAACTCAAATCCACATCAATTAGAAAGCGTGTGTAATGGAAAAACTGGGCCAATTCTACCACCCTCTCCATCTTTATCAGGATTCTAATTGATAGTGAAATGTCATGTAAAATATGTGGGTTCCAAAGAATCCAGTTTGACACGTGAAACATGACCCACGTTAGAAAGGATGAGTTACATACCTTCAACAGATTAAATTCTCATCCCAGTCATAGATATGAAGAAAACTAGGATTGAGAAAAATTGATTCAAATCTCTATGATCATGTATTAAATTCCTCATAAGGTAACCATATTTGAAAAAAAAACACGACCTAAGGAATCAGATTTCTAATTCTTGAAGCCCAAATATTTGCAAGGTAATCTTTCAGGTCACTGATTTTCCATCGAGTTTCACCCCTTATAAGAACAAGATGAGCTATAACCGAGTGATTACTAATCATAACTCATTTGTAGATCACAATATGGTCCATTTTCACATGGAAAACATTCCATTTAATCCGAATACCTCTAAAAAAATGTTATTAAGGAGAGATAATGGGTGTTAGGACCCGATCCTAGAATGAGAATCATCTGCTTCACTGCCTCGAGAAAGATTATTTTGTTCCTTACCAGTGATAGATCTATGACTATCAAAATTCCCCTTCAAAAGACACACATTGGATAGTGAATAATCACATGAGATAACAATCTGATCAGTGCCTGGATCACCAATGTGTTTATGAGAGATAGACTCCCGCTCGAATCTCATCTTCCTTATCATAATTCTAACTATATTTATATCATTATATATATTTGAAAAATATTAATATAAATATATAAAATATATTCATTATTTAAATATATTTTTTATAATTTAATAATTATAAATATATTAATATCATTATATATGTATATATTTGTAACTATAAGTATAAATATAGTAAATATTTATTATTTCAATATATGTATTATAATTTAATAATTATTTAAAGATATAATTATTTATTTATAATTATATAAATATTTTTTTTAAATAATATGTATATATATTTTCTTGGAAAGTTATGGTACATAGCATGCTCAGCCCTAAAAATTAATTAAATAAAATAACAGAACAAAAAAGTCCAAGAACGTGGCACATGAAAGCCCACCAATAAATGAAAGTGGCCAACACACCACCCAAAAAAATATAAAGCCAATATACCCATTTAGTAAGCCCAAAGACCCATATAAAATTCTCCAAAGACCCAGAAACACTAGCACTTACTAAAGAAGCCATGATTCAGCCAAGGGCTACCAACCTCGAAGACCTCCGGCACCCAACTACATTAATGAGGACGACTGTTATCTCTCCACCTGAGGTCATCATCTTGGATACCAATTTTCCCTAGGACATTGTTTTTCCCTTTGGTTTCATCACTCATATGATCGAGGTCATCCCAGATGCTTGTCACAAGATGGGTCGGTGTCTTGATGACATCAGGGGGAGAAGCTCACTATCAGCATCCCATAAAATCACAAGCTCATGGTATCTGAGATCGTCAACCTCAAAAATGTTTCATACCGCCATAGTTTATCTCGTATCCATTGACACAGAACCATAGAGATCCCATAAACATGTCGTAAATATCCCTCCAATCAAAAAAATCATGAAAAAAATGGCCAAAAAAATAACAACATCTCAGAAATATAAGCCCAACCATAGGTCACCCCTCTAGAAAAAACAACCCGAGGAAGAAAGATGAAATTTAAGTTTCCATTGCTCTCTATTTGATGTCATCCTAATCTACCTGAGATTAGTGCTCCCCAACCAAAATATTCCATCTTTTCCTCATTTCTAGGTCACTGCCAGCCTAAAAATCCAATCATTTTATGCACCCATCTCGTGGTCACCACTACATTCACTTCTCATGGTTGCCTACACCCCTGTCCCTTTCGATGCATCCTGATGACAGTCATTATCCTGGCACATGTTGCGACCATCATCAATCTTTCTCCGGCCACCCACAGTTATTTTCAACCTGTGGTCACCAAAATATTATCACTTGCTAGGACTTCCTCCCACCGTCGAGTTGTATCCTCTATAACTGACCATGAGACGCATGGATCATCGCCAAAGGCTCTTAGACGCTTCATATCCGAAAGGAATCACCTTCGTCAAGATCTCATACCATGCGCTGGCCTCCACCTCGCTTCCTAGGGTATCCATCAACCTGTTCACCAACCCCATCGTTAGGTTAGGATTTAATATTTCTCATATTGAAAAATCAAAATATATTCAATAAATGTCTATTACTCGATACAATTAATTAATATTCTTAATTTTTATTAATTTTTAATTATAAACCATTATTCACTACATATATGACTTATTTAATGTAAACATAAATATTTTGTATTATATAAATAATATTTTAGGAAATATTATATGTATTTATATATATAAAAATATATATAAATATATATGAATATATTTACATATTAAATTTATTAATGAATAAATATGTATGAAAACCATTGAAAATGAATGAGAAATTAATATGTTTTTAAATATTACATTTCATTAATTTTGTATATTTACATAATATATATTATTTATTACTATTTATAATATATATAAATATTAAATTTACTAATTTTTATTAATAAATTTTTCATTAATAAATTTTCTAATTCTTCAGTAATTATTTAATTTTTCATTTTTTTTAATTTAATTATTGAAATATATTCATTTTATATATCAATATTAAATATATACTAGTTATTAATATTTATAAATTATATATATGTATATTAAATTTATTTAGTTTTATTAAAAATTATTTAATTGATAAAAAATTTAATATTTTTTAAATTTACTAAATTTTAGTTTTTATTTGAATAATTATTTCAATTTATTCATTATATGTATCAATATTTAATATATAATATTTATAATATTTATTATATATATATATATATATATTAAATTTATAAATAATTATTTAATTAACAAATGAGTGTCCTAACATGCGCAAGCACTAAAAAATGATTTGATAAAGGTTTTACTTTAACAGCGCTAAACATAATGCATGGATAAAGGTATCATTCATTAGTGCTAAAAACCCACTATTAAAGGAAGATATTTATCATGTCCTTTTTCTAGTGCTGATAATGTTCGGAGCTATATATATCATATTTTTAAGTAGTATAGAAGGACACATCTAACTTATGTTGTCAATGTGGAAGACGAAGTTGATAAGATCATAAAAGAAAACATCATTCAGAATGTCCAATAACTGAAATGGATCACCAACATAGTCCATGTCAAGAAAAAAAGGAATATCTAGGTTGTCATTGATTTTAGAAACCACAACTATAACTATCAGAAAGATGGCATCCAAATTCAAATTATCAAACTATCGATTAATGCAACATCTATATATCAAGCCATTTCCATCATGGAAGGCTATTTAGGGTACAATAAAAGCTAAATGGATCCATAAGATTAATAATTCACCACTTTTTGGGCCCCAATGGAGTATTATGCTATCATGTGATTCCTTTTGGATTAAAGAATGTTGGTGCTACATATCAATGTTCCATGTGTCGTATCATCAAACCCTTAATGGGGAAATATGTTGAATGTTATGTCGAAACTTTAGTAGTCAAATCACTGAAAATTTACAATAACCTTTATGATTTTAAAATAATTTTTAACAAACATTAACAACATAGTTTGAAGGTGATTCCACGAAATTTTTCATTCAGCATTACCGTAGGAAAATTTCTTAGCTTTTTCATACACCATCATGGCACTAAAGTTGGTCCTAAAATGAATAAGTCAATTTTGGGTATGTGACCACCATGGAATCTCAAAGAGTTGAGAGTATTATAGGGAAACCTTACCTACATTCAATGATTCATCGAAAATATCTTGGTAATAGTTTTTCCTTTCCTGAGGATGATGAATAAAAGGGTAGTCCTTCAATATACTGTTGACTGCCAATAAGAATTTGACATCCACAAGAAATATATCATGATCCCACCAGTGTTGGTTCCACTAGTTGAAGTAATGCCAAGAATCTTACACGTGAAAACTCGGTAATGATCTTTGGGTAAATTACCTATAAATAATGAGATTAGTAGTAAAAAATCCTCAATTATCTTATTCACGCCATGATCTACGTAGATAATCAATATTCAGATATCGATAATAATTTTTTGGTATTGATTTTCATAATTCAGAAATTGAGGCATTACCTGTAGCACCATGAGATCCACTTGATCTCTCAAATTAACCTGCTCAAATATATCCTCAATCAACCCATTGTTACTAGATATTTGGAACGATAGGTAGTCATTCTTTAACAATTCAACATCCATTTCATACCGAAGAAGTTGATAAAAGGACGGACCTTAGAATATTTAATGGTAGAACATCCATCCGTAGAAGAAGTACCTATAACTATCGTACTATCATACAAGGAAAACCTTTCCATTTAGGACTCACCCTTCATGTGGTAAATGTACTTTGACAGTTCATCTAGAAGCACAACTAGAAATATATTTAAAGAAACCAAGATTACTAAATTCCATTTGGGAATCATTCTCATTTCACCAATAAAGGTAGTTTTACCTTATTCCTCTCTAGTATTAGAAGGTTGAACCAATAATGAGGCTGAATACCAAGCCCTTATTTTAGGTTTAGAACTAGAATTTCAAATACAAGGGACTCATTTCAGAATCAGAGGTGATTCTGAGTTGGTAATTAATTATATAAACGATTACTTTTCCATCAAAAAAGAAAATTTAATCCACCTATTTAATTATGTTTGATGGTTGATGGAATAATTACCCAAAGATACAACACTAATTCTTGTCTTTCATTCAAAAATTCCTTAATAATATAAATTATAAAATGTTTCTTCAACATTGTAAGATCCATATCGAGAGGAAACAGTCATCAAAATCGCCCATCATAGAACATTGTTGTCGTTTATTCCAAGTGGAAAAAATATATCAATGAGATAAATTATACCCTTGAACCAAATTATGTTACAAATGGGTGGATGATTCACATATTATAATGTCTCTAAAATGGGGACCTTTCTATAGATAGAGCTAGAAAAGAATAAATGCTATGATGGGTGGTCAATTACACTCTTTATGATAGGTCATTTCTTCAAAAAGTCATTAAAGTGAACCTGTGTAATTATCCTCATATGAATGGAAGGATAGGATATGATTTCTACCATGGAAGAAGATCATGGAAGTTCTAGTGGTTCCCATCAGTCAAGAACCAGTATTTCTCACCAAATCAGGATTCATGGATATTTCATGCCTTCAATGACTCATGATTGTACATAATTCTTGAAGAAGTGTCATTCAGGAAAAATTCATTCCAACTTCATCCATCAGGACCCATAGTTTCTTCAGAAAGCTATACACTTCGAGCAATTTGTTGTATGAGGGATGGATGTGATAGGGTTGTACCCTCCATTTATGACCATGTAGTTCAAATATATCCTTACTACTACCGACGTTTTCTCAAAGTGGGATAAGGAAATACCTCATAAGGAATTCACAACCCAAAATATCATCAATTTCATAAATTGAAGCATTATCACCACATTTGGTGTCATTCACACAATACTAATGGAAAATATAATAAAATTCTGTTATTTATAATTGATTAAATTGTACCATTGATGCAACTTAAAATTCAATCATTCTTCCTGCCACCATACAATAGAAAATGGAAAGATAAGGGTTTCCATAAAAATCTATCAAACATTGTCCATAAAAATGGTGGATAGACAAAAAAAAAGTCTTCAGCAAACAAGCTTCTGCATACCTTTTCGGACTATCGAACCACAACCAACATTGATACTCAGGAAACCTCACATATGTTTGTTTATGAAACATAAGAAGTGTTTCCCATCAAGGTTCAATTTCCCCCACTCTATATAGCTATTTGTGAACAACTTTCAAATAATGAAAAATCATGGAAGAAATTTGACGAGTTAGAGAAACATGATGAGAAAATGTTTTATAGCCTGCATTATTTTTAAATATAATATAATCATATGGCATGATCCTTCAACAAGAAAGTTTTTCACTGCTCGTTCCATCATGAATATTTAGTAATAGTCGTCAGAACCCCGATGATACTAGGGAATACACCTATAAAACATGAACCAATGTGGTAGGGACCTTATTACATACAAAGGGTCCACTCCAATAGAGCTTACACATTCATCACAATGGATGGGTAAATAATTATACCTACAAATAATGCAAGATTTATTAAGAAATACATCATGTGATTATAGATACATGGGAATCCTACTTGAGCTAAGCCTAGACCTAATCCCTAAAATTACTAGGAGTTGAGATTCTCCTCCTGGTTTTAATGTGCATCATCCTAGGTGTAAGCCCTGACTGAATCCCTAAAATTACTATGGGTTGAGATCCTATTCAATGTTTAAATGGGAATCCTCAAAGGTTTAAAACCTGACGAAATCTCTAAAATAACCATGAGTTGAAATTATTTCCATCTTTCCATTAGTAATACTCTAAGATTTATGCCCCAAAAAATCCTTAACATTACAATGAGTTGAGATTCTCCCCAGGGTTCCAATAGGAATCCTCCAAGGTGTAAGACCCGAAAAAATACCTAAAAATACCATGATTTGATATTCTCCCCATGGTTTCAATGTGCATCCTCTTAGGTGTAAGCCCCTACCAAATACCTAAAACTTCTATGAGTATAGATTCTCTTCATGGTTATAACTATGGTCTTCCTCTATAGGTGTAAGGCCCAAAACATTCATCTTTTCCATTACATATTAAACTTAATGGTTATCATCCTTACCATAAGATGTTAAACCATAGGGTTTCCCTTCATCCTTGAAGTAAAACATTAAACTACATAGAATCATTGTTTATTTTTTCACAACCTTAAAAGAAACATATAATATCCTTTCTTCATGATATAAAACTGCATGGTTAATGTCCTTATTGTACAATATAAAACTATAAGACATTTTGGTTTGTACTAGAGTGAATCATAAACTTTGGTGTTGGTCACCTACCAAACCATTATATAAGAACGATGTGTGTCTTTATTACAATCCTCATAGGATATGTAGTGATTCGTGGACTATATATCTCTAGACCCAGCCATACATTCACTATAAATCCATCTATTAATTGTTGTGCTATCACCCCATAATAATCCTATGGTCCTCCCATTTTAGTGTAATCCCCAATCAATGTCCTCATTAAATGATGTTAAACTATAAGCCTTACCCTCTATATAATTTGGATGCCTCATATGATAAATATTGGATGAAAAAAACCTTTATCATTTCTATATTATGTTAAACTGCATGGTTTCTAAGAACTATGTATGGTTTGATTCCTATCATTACATGATATGTAGTGATTCATGGACCTCTTATCATAGGCCTGGCCTCAAATACACATTCTTGGAAGAATTGTTTTTCTAACCATTGGATCCTAAGTTATCTATCTTCACATCAATTTTCTCACTTATTGGCTAGAGAGAACATATTTCCACCATCCTATTGGTCAAAAGTTTATGACTTTAAAATGATTTCAACCTAGAGGTCCTAGTTGTATGACCTAAAAATACAAGACTCCATGGTCAGAGTTGTAGGAATCTAGACTACACAGCCTAAGTTTCTAGTCACATGACTTTAAACTGTATGAAAACATCTTTTCCATATGATGTAAAACTTCTTGGTTAACATAATATTTGTATGATTTAAAACTACACAACTCTTCAATTCATGTTTGAACAGATCACAACCATTTTTTTAGTCACATAAGACGTATATTTTGTAAAAATAAGTTTGAAATGATTCTCATCACAATGAGATACATAGTGACACTCAAACCCTATGTTCTTTTCCTAGCAGTGAAATAAAAAAATACCATCTCTCCTATATACAAACAAATATTTAAAAATGAGTACTTAATTGGGTTTACTTATTATGGATCCCATTTTGGAAAAAAAATAATCTTATCAACAAATGAGTCAGATATATATAGGGAATTTCACACCCCATGTCCATTTCTTGTGAAAATTATACTTTTATCTCAAACACATTCCTTCCATAAAACATACACCCTTACTTTGGGATCCACATATCTCCATAAGATTTTTTGGCTATTGGTTATAGAATGTCAGTTTTCTGAGTAACCCTCTATTTTGACCATGAATAATATTGTCCAAATTGGATCTTCATAAGTATCCCTTAAAAAGATTTTCAATAAAAATTATATTTGTTTTCTTTAGGATATACCTCTTTAATCATCATAGGCCTTGATAATATCATACAGGAAACTATTTTTTGAACATTTTATATGGGCATTCCATTCATTCATGTCCCATATCATTTCACAAAATCCAAGAAAACAGTTGATCTTGTTTTACAATTATATCCTAATATATAAAGAATTTTGTAACATATATAACCCAGTATCCCCTATATCACTCATTTTTTGATGATATCAGGTTACCATCATCCTTTTCATATGATATTAAACTTCAAGGTTTGAAAGAACTAATTGTGGCTTGATTCCCAACCATGTGAGATATATAGTGATACCCAGATCTTATACCTTGGACAATCCATTACATGATACAAAAAAATCCTCTATCATTTATTTTAATCACCTATATTTCATGATAGAAACCTTTGTTATTCCATTTTTCACACATCAAGCATAGTTCTTGTGAGCCTAGGAGTTTTAGTAAAGGCTTTACCATATAATCAAGGCGTATTAGTTCACATTAGGGTTAGAATGGTCTTTAATGAAAGGCCTTAAAAGGAATATATTTTGTCTTGTCCATATGATGTTAAAATACATTTTTCCAAGAACTATGTGTTGTTTGATTCTTTTCATAACATGACACATAATGATGTTCGAATCATTAATTATAGGTCCATTCAAAATATAAACATGTCCCCCTCCATGTGTATGAATTAGAAATTCATAGAAAATTGACATAAAATAACTATGTATGGATTGATTCTTTCCTTGATTAGATACATAGTGACACTAGGATCCTATATATCAGTCGAAACTAAAAATTAAATTCTCCCCTCATCTATGTGTGAGACATATCAACATATGAGGGTCAGTGTGGATTCTCACCACATTAGTGATCCTGTATTCAAACAAAATAAATTTCCTCTTCCTCACATGAAACGTTTATCATGTGCGTAGAGTCAATATTTTTGAAACCTTCTTTTGAACATGGTAAATAATAATTACTTTATTGTTCGTGAGAAATACATAATGCTTGATTCCCATCCTCATGGGATATATAGAGTTAGATAAACCTCCTAGCTCAGAAACCATCCATGATAATAAGAAAAATCCATGCCCTATGTATGGATCAAACCTATATTGGAAACATTTATCTCCATTACGAAGTTTTTTGATATAAAATTCTCTTTCCACACTTAGGAGCCTTCTGTAAACAAATCAAGCTCCATGTTGAAGGAAAATATGAATCTCCATAATCATTCCTAGTCCTTCCGTGAGGAAATTGTATTTTCATAAGGAAGATTATGTTTTGAAAATGCATAACAGGCCACAGATTATATGTGAATAAGTTTCCCTTAAAATCCTATCAACTAGAGACATATTTTTTCTTAGAAGAGACCTCTTATATTTCTATATGCCTTGACAATTTTATACTAGAAATTGACTTTCAAACATGGTATGTGGTCATTCCTTCCATACTTTCCCTATATCAATTTTCAAATTTAGATGTCCCTAGATTACGGATTGCAACATTTCATCTTCATGCCTACAGGGTGATGGAGTATTCTCAGTTAGATCACCGTGGAATAGAAAATCATTAATATTTTGGTCAAATCCATGTAACCTTAAGAGAAACAATCATATGTCCCCACAAAATGGACTTACACTTTGTGGACAATGTCATTTTCATAATTATGTTAAACTTTATGAAACTCATCCACTCTATAAAAAGTTAAACTGTTAGGAAAGGTCCTCCTCAAATAACCCTAAACTGTAGAACACCTTATTCTTTTTAGCATGAAATTAAACTACATGACACATGGTATATTATATATGGCTCATTACCTATATGAGAGATAGATTCAAGAAAAGGTACCTGGTACTAGATTTGGAGACTCAAATTATTATAATCCCATAAAAAATGAAATATTAAAATTCCCTTACCAAATATATTAATTTGATCTATATATGGGTCTCATACTTTTTCAATGATTCATTAGTCATGGGCTTTCAATAACATCAATCATGCCACTCCATGAAACCTGATTGAGCTAAAAATTCCAAAAACATGTTCCCTACCAAGCCCTTTCATGTGAATTTTAATGATTTCCCAAGTCATCTCCTATTTCTCATACAGATCATGACTCGTGTGAGCTTAGAGGTCCTGAAGATTCATTTTGATTAGTAGTAAACTTTACCTCATGGACCACGTATTTTGTTCTATTTATTTCCTATATAAGATATTCAGCTATATAGAATCCTTTTGAAAACAAATCATTTATTCCTTATAATGTTAGTACCCCATGTCATGTGAATGAGTTTGTTCGACAAAAAATACTCTCAAACATGTCCCCTAATTTATACAAATATTCTAAGAATAAAATTCCTTTATCCCCACACATGATTCAGATCTTTGTAGGGAGTTTCATGTTTTGGGATTTCAAATCTAGTTTGGGATAATTACTCTCCTAACAATTAGTCAAAGTTGTTTGACTTAAAACACCATCAATTCTGATTTTTCCCATAAGACCCTAAACATCCAAATATAGATCATACTCACATTCCCATTATTAAAATTTAAATATATTAATATATGGAAATTCTAATAAGTAGGATAACTCTAATATTACTGTTAAATATTCAAGGGAAATCTAGGAAAAATAGGTAGACCATTGAGAACATAAATTTTTTTATTCATTAGAATAAAAAATCAGAGGGGAATCTGTATCCTAGAGTCTCTCCTTGACAATATTTGGAAATGAGAACAAAGTGAAGAGATTGAAGTGAAATTTTACCTAATTTATTCAATATATTTAATAACACCTAATGTTAGGTGTAAAGGGCCTACTTGAGATGGGTTCTCATCCTAGCATCAAGTTCGGCTAATGGATGCAGTTTCATAATGAGGGAGTTTAGATCTCGACTTTTCAGATTGATCGATTCTATCCCCATATTTTTCTATGATATTTATTCCTTTACTCCATCCAAGTGATCCTCATATTCTCACAAATCTATGTTCTGTACAAAAATATTATCAGGAAGTAGCACTTCCTTAATAGTTAAGTAATGCAACTAAGAAGAATTATCCTTTAAAGCATCCATGTGACAATTAGAAAGATTAAACTGGAAGAGATTACATTCACGAGCAGAAAAAACCTCTTGATAAATGTGAACTTAATGACTATGCAATTCAAATATTGGTAATCAAACCCACCTACACCTAATACAAGGAAACTTGAAAAAATCTATAATTTTTATAATCAATATTAACTAAAGTAGTGTTTGTGATGATGGTGTAGAATTATTTCCAAACTCATTTTTGTACGGACTGATGTTTAATGATAGTATCGGGATCTGAATCCTATCTACATGTTTCTATAGGAATATAATCTAGGATCACTTTCTCATCAAATAGACTTTCTACTAATTGTGACACTAAATAGGGGATTCCCCTATCATTACCTTCTATTTAATAAAAAGAATTGAGCTGAAAAATTTGGAATCAATTAGAGGAATTACAATATCATCCCACCAGGAACAACATCACTAGACATTTTAACGGTGCCAATCATAAATGTGGGTTTTGCGCCACTTCTGATCGAAGGATAACATTATGGAAAAATCCTTCATAATGATTATAACATTAGGATGTCTGTCTTTCTCCTTCATAAGTTCGTGGAGAAATAATGATAGGAAAAGAACTCGAAGAAGCCAATGGTTTATGCACCCATCAGATCAATTTCCCTATAATCACATATATATAGTATTACACTGATGTTTTTTCATAACCCCAAGATACGTTATAGGGATATTCCATAGAAGGCGGAGAAATATCCATACCATAGTCCCCACAAATCATCAATAACCGTAGTTGGTGGATGATGACTCAATTTCATTCTCATTTAATCTTCATAAGTGTTAAAGATAAAACTTATTCCAAACATCCAAATTTCCATGTGAACCTATATGTAAAATAAGTTAAGAAAATGTTAACCTGAGTAGTTAGAATCACATCTTGTAGTGTGAAAATATAGAATCATTCTTCTAATGTTCCTACAACATTATATATTACCACTCCAAAAGGATCCAAATAAGGAATGATGGAAAACAGGTGGGATCATTTAACAACTCAATATCACTATCAATGTATAGGGATATCATTAGAACAACAGAAAGTTTGATCATCATAGGGTGAAATATGGAATGGGGGTTTTCACAGTACACTAATATTCATGAAATTGAAAGTGTTTCACTACCTAGTTATATAAAAAATGAAATGATATAATAAGGAAATGAAGGGATCTTCTCTCCTGTATATGACCCAGTAACTCATAAATATGAGTGGGGGTGGTTATATCAAGGTTATGGGTTTTCCATTCACCAACATGTCCACAGTCATCAAATTGAAGACCATAACACCAGTATAAGCATCATGAGATGGAAAGATCCATCCACTAAAAAACATGGAGAAAAATAATGACAATAAAAATTCTAATGATATGTCTATTCAGATTATATATCCCTATGTAGTGTGTTTTCCTTCCAAGAGAGTGGCCTAGTACAAACTTGGTCACCTCGAGATAGTGGAGTCATATGGGTACTAGTGTGCTGAACCTTCAACCTCAGACCACTATCTTATAAAATAGCTTTATATGGTCACTAAATGGAATAAGGGAACTAGTGTTAATGGGTTCACCTAATGATTTATCTAATATTATTAGTTTGTATTTTGATAATAGAAAAACTATTTTGGTATCTTTCCAAGTGTTGGATATATAATGTAACTCATCATACATGTTACCAAGAATGGGAATACCCCTTAATTGGCAAACTTCCCAAAAACTGATCCCAACTCAACAATGTGAAAGGTGGAATGTATTGGTTCTTGAACACCAATGATTGATAATTTAATGAATGATCACAATTGGTGAATAGATTTAAAATTTGAAAATCAGTGCCTCTTGATATAAGATAATATCCTCCAACCATTCAATAAAATCCTTGAACTTTTGGTGCACCCAGAATGCACAAGCTCATTTATCATGAAAACTCCCTCTAAACCGTAAATACAACTTAAAACACACCATACATTGTGATCACCTATTGAGTAGTTAAATATGGATAGGTAATATTTAATGGAAGACTATAAGGATATCTCATGATTATAATGATTACTTCATCTCCATGTGGAACCATTTAGAATGGAAACCATATAATGACCTAATTCAGAAATGAGTTGTCCTATAGAGTAAATGTTCACATGAACATGTTCTAAGGACACATTAAACCAAGAATTTGGAATATTTTTATCAGATGGTGGTGTTGGAGCATCATCTCAAAGACTAAAGTTATATAGGGGTAATTTTTTATAAAATAGATAATCTAAATTATCTAGAAAAAGGAGACTCTTTTGAACACCTTATTAAGGAATGATATGATATCATAGATCGGTTTCAATGTTCAAAACAATATAAAATCTTCTATTAATCATTAGTTAAGTAGTCACCGAACTAGATAGAGGTTTCTTTCCAAAATCCATTTTATCCCTTTGATAAGAGAAATTGATAGAAATATTTCATAATCGTCAAAGTAAATAATAAATCACTTTAGAAAATATACGGACCAAACATTTATTTGGATTAAATGTGGAACACGTTATTTCTATGTGGAAATAATTTTAATGTAAAGGAGAATAAATGATGTATGGAAAATATTAGTTCAAGAATGAGATTTCTTTCTATGCAGATGGGGGAATTTTTAAAGAAAATGCTACATGAAGTGACAAACTACATAGGGAATATCAGACTGACTACAAAAAACTTGATGTGAAAAGTGACAAATGTGTTGATTTTGATAACTTTTATAAGATTGGTCCCTTATCTATGTCCACATGTACCCCATAAATCATTCAACAAAGCATTCGACCAATCCGAATTCTTCTTCTGAATCGACTCCTACTGATGATAGTCATACTTAATTATAGTGAGGGTATTTTTATGGGTCCGAAAATTTAAAATTGAATATTAGAATGATTTTATGTGTTTTGTAATGGGTAGAATAAAATCAATCAAGCTACTTCATAAATATTAAAATGGTAAAGTCCTATAAGCTGAAAGGAACCTTTCCTTTTTCATTGTGCGCTTTCTATGCATGTCATGACTCTCTATAGTGCATCTCCATAACACATTCCCAAATAAAAATTTTCTTGTGAAGTGAGGAGTGAGTTTTTACCCCTTCTTAAATTAATTTATCTTTGTAGGAGTAGGGAGGCATCTTCCAATTTTACCCCAAAAATGATAAAATTGTGTTATGGGGAAAGGAATCTTTTCCATGCCCCCAAAAATAAAAATTCATTTTTAGCATGTGGCATCACTATTTTTCACCCCACGAGAAAACTTTTCAATTTATGGGGTGAGGAGACTTCCCAAATATAAAAATCTATCATGGTTGGTAGTTGAGTGGTCATATCTATACCTCTATAAAAACCACATTCATAGGGACTAATGGGGTAGCAGAATTATTATGTGAGGGATATGGTGAGTGATAGTAGAGATAGATAGTCCACGAAATAAATTTATATAGGTAATAATTTACTACATATTGCAAAGTAAAAGAGGGTATAAGAATCAATCTATATAGTATAAATAATGGTTCTCATAGTAAAGAGTCCTTTATACACTAGAAATCTGCATATCAGTCCCACCTATTATCTAATACTTTTCAAACCACATACAGATAAAATCTTTTCAAACCACTATCCCGTAAGAAAATAATATATATGATGGGGTATTTCATCCTCAGTTCCCTTTTTGGTTAGTGTTTTTCTTATCTTGGACCCTCTATGAACTATTCAAACAACCCTCTCAGTTAGCCACTCCCATAAAGAACTAAGACCCAAATGGTCCCCTTTGTAAAACACCAATCCAAGACCCCTTACAATGTCCCCAAATATATAAGATAAACAAAGTTCACACAAATATGTCCTCTCGGTCAAACATTCATATGGAAAATGAGTTCATTCCAGTAACCCCCTAACAAAGAGGGATCCTGAGAATGTTCTCAACTATTCATTCCCATGGTAACAAGGGTCCAAACCTTGAAGGTAGTATTAGAGGAATCACCATTTTAGATGGTAAAATGTGGATCATGCTTGATTTTCCCTTTTAGGGTTAGTGTATTGTCCTCCTCTCTTATCTGGAACTATTAGAAGGCAAACCTTCATGGATTAATCCCATGGCCTTTCTTATGGGTTGGGTTCAAATGGATATCTAGATATGACTATCCAAGTTATGAAAAAAAAATATAGCATATAGGCCCCATAGCATGTTCTCTCTCCAATAATCTTATCTTGACTACCAAAATAAGAGGATAAAATTAGCTCAATACCCTTTCTCTTTCTTTTATCCATGGGCTTATCCACTTTTAGATAATGGAAATCATGTGGTTTTTCAAATCTCGTACTTCCTAATGTTTCTAACATCAAGCATGAATCACATGGTCTTAGAGGTTAGTGATGATCTTTAAATCCACATGATAAAACATACATATCTAGAGGATATTCCCTTTGTGAATCTTTCTCTCACTATCAATTGGGCCTCCTATTTGGTATAATCCACAACACTATTTTTATCACTACCTCAAAGGGCCATATTCCCCATTAGGCAAACACATTGGTTGGTCCTCCTCCAAAGTTGTATGCTCAAACTATCCAAACTACGTGGGATTTGATTCCTAGCCAAATGGGATATGTAAGAAGCCTCCCTAAGGTCCAAAGCAAACATCCCAAGTTCTCCCTAATGTTATATTTGTTTTATACTTAGTAATTTCATATCCAAACTGAATGACCATATTCCTATCATGTCTCTTTCTCCATCATCCTTATTATACTATATTCTCAATAAGTTAATGTCCCCAATTGCGAGACTGAAACCATTCTAGGTTCTTTTGAGCTACTCTAGAATAATTCCCACACTATAAATTGACTAGGTATCTTTCACCTAGACATCCTTTCCACATGATATTAAACTATGTGGTTTGTTTCTCGTCACCTGATCATAAATGGTATGATGTGTCCTATTAATTGACATTGAACTACTTGGGTTATAATTACTTTTACAAAGATATATAGGAATCTTATCTCATGGACCTTATCTCGCCACCAAAAAATCATTTTTATTTCTAGATAATGTTAAATTCCCAAGTGTCCAACTATGTTCCTAAAAACCAACATCTTAATAACAAATGATATAAGAATATCTAATACATTAACAAAAGGGTACCCTCAATGGAGAACCATGAATATATAAAGATGTCTCCATCGATGAAAAAACTCGGATATGTACATATGATTTTGAAATCAACACAGCCAAATATGTTATTGTTGATACAAGATAGACCCATCTGATATTCTGGATTAAATAAAGGATTCATGAATGTGTCTTAAATCTATAAGAGATTCATGGAGTGAGAAATAGACCACCCAAAAATGGTTCGATGAGATTGACCTCCCATACACTCAATCAATGTGCTTTCTAAATGCATCATTAGATAAGTCCAAGTGCCCCCCATCCTTTGTGAAGTAAGTACGCATCAACTGAAAATGTGTGCGGGTGTGGAGTGCATCAAAAAAATGTTTTGAACTATTTTTCCTCTAAGTTATTTAAAATTTTTAAATAATTGTCCTTAAATATTCTCAAATTAAATTTTTTTTACCCTTAACTCTTTACAAAGGTTTTAAAAAATAAATATTTTAAATGTAATTAGAAGGAGACTCTTTTTACTCTCTTTACCAAAGTGAAAAATAATTTTTTTTATATTCCATGAATGGATTTTCTCATTTTCATTTCATTTCTTCACTAAAAATAATACTCTACATTTTTCCCTGATTTTTAAGAGAATAATATTTTTCCATTGTTTTAGGACTTTTTAGTTTTCAAATTTTTTCAAAATAAAAGTACATTTGTAATCATTTTTGTGAATTAACTAAACAAATTTTTTTTTATGGGATGAAATGAAAATTTTATGGTTTCTATGATGAAAATTGAAAGTTATTAAATTTTTTGAGTTAAAAAGAAATGAAACTAAGTCATTATTGATAAATGTGGGAATAGTGATTAAATATGAAAACTTATGGGATTATGTCCATTATGTAATGGGTGGGTTTGGTAAATCCCTCTAATGTATTGGGTAAAGAAATTTAGTTAACTGATGTAAGTTACTCCTTATGGAATTTGTGCAGAGTTAATTATTACAATGAACTGATACAGTTACCTTAAAATTTTACTCCTAATATAATTTGGATGGGATTAACTTGAAATAACTTACTCCTATGAAGTGATAGAGTTAACTGATATAAGTTACTCCTAAAATAATGTTAGAATTATAATGTTAGGTAATTTCATGATAGGCATATGATTCATGAAGTTTCTTACATGTTTTCCTTATGCATGAAAATGGATTTTCAATGAAATATTTTTAATTCAAAAGGAAAACAATGATTCTTTGATTTAAAGGAATGTCTATAATCCTCTAAAATTGAAAGGTTTGTTTTTAGGGGTGTGTTTTTAGGAATTGTGATTTTTCCTTTATTCTTACTTACAAAAAGTTTTATAAAAAAATTATCCTTTGAGGTTTATGTCATGAGTAGGTAAATTATTATTTTTATCTCAAAATTTTATTATGAAAAACAAAATTTCCTTTATAGGTTTTCATTAATTTCCAAAAAAATAACAATTTTCTTTTCTTTTTATATCCATTACAATGATTTGTATTCTAATTCCATGTTTTCTAAAGTTTTTCACATGGAATAAAGATGAGAAGGAACTATTATGAAGTATAGATTTAAATAAATGAAATTATAATTAAATTAAGTAATTTTTTCTTGAATGGATTGAGACTTTGAATTTAATAATCCTATTGTTTTTGAAAAATGGAAATTTATTGGAAGTGTACCCTTATAAATATAAGGGTTTGATATGTAATATTTCTTTCTAATTCTCTAAAACACTAAACCGAAAAACTACTAAAAATCTAAGAAACTAAAATTTTATAATAAATCCTGAAATTATGGGTATTTTAAGGAACTAGGAGTTATAATTATCAGAGGGGACATTGAATATATTTCGAACCATCCTTATTAATTAAATCAAAATATATATCCTATTCCTTAACTTTTAAGTGAAAATTATATCTTGATCATTCAATTAATTTGGTACCGCTTATGATGCACATGAAAAGTGATACTTCTCTAAGATCATATATTTAAATATTTTAATCATGTTTATAAATATTTGATTCTTGATACATATTAATAACAATCTCAAGTCTAATGAACAATACACATGCTCATAGATAGAAACAACAAAATACATTTAAAAAATATTGAGTTCTTAATGGTGAGTTTGACCACATAAACCTCTATCTTGGAAATGACCATGTGTGAACTTCTAAAGGATATGTATCAATATATTATGATCCTCTAAAACATGATAGTCAAATATCCTTTATTTATTATTAAAATGATATGTTTAGAATGTATGATAAATTTTAAGAATATTATCATGACATGTCTAGGTTTTTATTATAGAAAATTAATTAAATAACTTATTAATATGATAAATATTCTATTAATATTATCATATCATTCATTTGAAAGAAAAGAAAACACGTGATATGAATACGTATTGTATATATAAAATTGTATACATTATATGATAATTTAAAGCACATAATAAATTTGGATAAAGTGTATCAGTCCTAACAAATTCCCCCCTGAAAAAAGTTTTAACTAAAGTAAATATAATTTCATTTTCAATGATTTATTATTTCCAAATAATAATCTATAGATCTTGTGGTTTTATTCTAAGGGTTTATTCCTTTATTCTATCTTGAATTGATTGGAAGTAGGGATAGAAATTGGTCAAGTTCCCATGAAAATATAGGTACCCAAACCGGAACTTGTTTTTCAATAATTTAAATCATCCAATAATAGTTACTCAAAACTGACATGATTAATAATCAGGTTATATTTTTAAAACAAAAACCTAACAGAAATTTGGTTTAGAGGTTACCAAGCCTTATTTTATCCATTCAGGTAGGGTATAGTACTTAGTTACCCAGTACCAATTAACATCCATAGGTTATATTTTTCTTCTCTTTCACTTCTATTGTCAATGGAAAATATAAAAAACCATGAGTGTAAAAATAAAAAAATATAAAATAAAAAAATGGTGTTAATAGATTTTATTGAATCCACTATATAATTATGATAAATTAATTTTTTTTTCTTAAAATACTCATATTTTATAATTTATTTGTGTTTAAAAAAAATTATTTCTTTTCTAACATTCTTTACAAGACGCACCGAGTTTAGATGAACTACGATATAAATATTATTAATTAAACATGACTATTATAACATAGTTGTTAAAATTGGAGGTAATAATTGGGATGACTATGTTTTAAAAAAATATGTATAATGGTTTTATAAAATGTAAATTCATTAATAAATAAGTACTTAATTTTTAATTAAATCATTTTTTTCTTCCAAAATATATTTTCTTCAAAAATGGTTTTATTGGTTTTTTTGAGAACATTCACAATTAATTTCTAAAACTTTTAGAAATTAAATTTCTTAAAAAAGGATTCAATTTCTTAAATATTCATATAAAATTTATCTTAGAGAGAAATTTTGATATTTTATTAAAATAATTATTTTATAGTGAATAGTGAAAAATATTAATTTTTATTAAAATCTTTCTTTTTGTCTCAATACTTTTTAAAGTTAAAATTGTTATTAAAATGGTTTGAAATTTACATTATATAATTTATATTATTAAAAATCTAATTAATTTCATTAGAATAAATTTTATACTTGATTTTGGTATGAAAATATTTTATACTTAATAATACATTTTTTCTTCAAAACAATTTTTCATCCGGATTTCCTTGATTAATTTGAAATTAAATTATACCAATTATTTGAATTAAATTTTATAAAATTGATTACATATTTTTATTTATCATAATTAATATAATTTAACATTATCAAATTAATTTTTTTTCATAATTAATATTAACCATATTAAATATTTTTCACCTCAGTAAAATAGGTAAAATTTGGTTAAAACTATGGGGTAAAGCTTTAAAATATATCTGAAAATTATATTTATCCTATTATATAGATATTTTTCAACCAAATATATTTATAATTTGTTAAATAATTAATTTAAAACATTATTTTTAATTTGGGAACCCAATTTTGACTTTAGTGAAGCTAAGTTATATTTTATTTAAATAAAAATCTATTTTTGGGTTTTTGCATTAAATGGTATGTTTGGATGATTACACTTGGTTTTTTATTTCCCAAAAACTATAACAAACTTAAATTTTTTATTATTTAAGCAATAAAATTCATTTAAATCAATTTAAATATTTATTTCAATGTAAAATTATTTTTACTCTTAAATTAGGTATTTTCCTAAAAACTATTTTCATGAATTTTATGTTTCTATATAAAATATAATTTCTAACACCTATAAAAATTAAATATGGCATAAAGTTTTAAAATATTTGATTCATAATTTCTGTATTTCTTTAGAATTAAAATTTTTATTTTTTTATATAATTTTGTTATCATGGTAAAAAAGTTAAAGTTTAACAGTTAAGGTTAAAATGGGTTTAGAGTGGTTTAACTGGAAGATAAAGATTTAAATGTATCAAACACCTTCCAAATTGTGATTAATTGAGTTTATTTAGACCCTATTACATCTTATACTATAATTTCAGGTTCCTTTTTTTACATTACAGGATTATGAAATATATGTGTTATTTAATCTTTTAACTAATTCCAAGATGTCATTTACCTCACTTATAAAAGGATACCAACTATACTCTCTTCACCACACTTCATGAGCCATATATATTTTCCATGCACTACAATAATATATTACATGATTTCTTACCCACATCATATATCTTCGATTCCTTCCAAAATACCATCCTTTTAAGGCTTAAAGTATAATCCAAAGGAGGTTTCTCAATAAACATTTATAACTCTTAACCAAGTACTATAAGTTTAATTTTTCCTTATACCATATCCAAATATATGTTATTTATCATAAAATAATAACTTAATTATACTAAATATACTAAAATTTTATTATTATTATGTAACTACCATTATACACGCTCTTTCTCAATCAAATGGGAAAAGAACGTATTGCACTTGCATATGTGTGAACTACCACCTCCATGTAGTAAAATAATTCATTTTCCAACACCCTAATTAATGGTAGATTATTATTATGGATTTAATGTTTATATATTATATTTACGATATCATTATTTTTCTTTAAAGATTAAATATTATTTATCTTTATTTCTTTATATTGGTTTCAAAATTATAACAATATACATAAATATGTATGGCATACCGTCTCCATGAACCGTGTAAATTATTCTTATATATCTACCTTATATGGATTATTATAAAAATATATATATAATGATGATATCTATATATTATATTTTTATCATGATTAAAATTTTGTAGATTATGGAACCATGATTAAGGTACTAGGACCGAAACTGTCGAACCAAAACAACATGAAAAACAAAGAAATTATCACCCATAATAGTTATTTAAATAAATGATTTTTAATAATTGGGTGATAATATGTTAAAAGTAAATAATATATTTTGTGATATATTTTATTATGGTGTCATAAGTTATTTATAACAAACATGTATTTATTAAACATGTGGTTTCAATGCGTATAAATAAAAATGGGAATTAAGGTAACGGGTTCTCATCTCACTTTTATTTTTGTGAGTCACATGCCATATTCTCCACTTGTTTATTTTTTGTGTTTTATATACTTACCATGAATTTATTTTATTATTATTCTCATTATATTAGGGGTATTTATAAATCCATTTACAATTCAATTTTTTTATAATATTTTGATATATAGATTACCATTGTTGTAAGGGTTTATCATCGCAAATTGTCTTCTTTGGGAAAAATGTTATTTTATGTAGTTATCTTATTTTATTAGGTGTATATACATCCCATTTTACATGATATATCATTAATATAGTATTTTCATGACATTTAAATTTATGTTTTAGTTATTCTAGCATGAATCTTACGATTCAAAAGTTACCAAAGTGGTATGGGATTTTTGTTTAAATCCAATTTTAATAGGGATTATTTATGATTGAATTTAAATAGATGAAATTTGATGATAATAATTTGATAAATACATTTAATTTTCTTATCATCTTTTTATTCACTAAAGTTTCAAGTAATATTACCATTTTCCTTACTTTGGTACTTAAAATTATTGTGAAAATATTTATAATAAAAACAAAACATATTTTTTATTTGAAAATTAATATTTTCCTTCCATATCTATGTATTCTAAAAAACGTTTTCAAGAATATTTTACATTTATCCCTTCTTCTTATCATACTCATAAACCAACACCACCCCCCTAAATAAATAGCTATGATATAAACAAATCAAGGTTAAAATGTATGATTTTAAAACCTCTCATCAACCTTTATCAATATATTTTCCAGATTCTAAATTTACAAAAATAGATCATCCATTTGAAATCCACCTCTCTTAGATATCTCTCCCTTAAGGGGTTCTCTCATATCTTTACTTCAGTTGATTTTCTTTAAAAAAAATACCAAGATATACTCTTCTTATATTTTTTTTAAGCACTAAATACACCCTCATACATATCTCACTGGTTAGTCTCCTTCACGTCTCTACATGTTAGTACAAATAAACAAATAAAATGGAATAATACGTAGTTACTATGTTTCTTTATCACAATATAAAGGTTTAGTGTTTCCTCTCAAGAAAGAACATTTATGTTTTCAAGTTTTAGCTCTTGATAAGTAATCCTGTACAGCTTTTCTGAATGTTTTATCATAATTTTCCAAATATTTCATGGTTTCCTTAATCCTTTCAAAAACATCCTTTTGTGGGTATTTCTTCTTGTTGTGAGTGATAAATTAACATTATTCCTTAGAAACATGCCTCTTTTTATTTAATATTTCAACCTGAAATTGTATAACTAGTGAACCATTATCTAAATTATATTCATCTTGCTCACACTTCCAATATAGATTCTTTAAATATTATACTTTTGGTAGACTATAATGGAAATAAATTTTTTCATGTGAATATCACATCATTAAAGAAATAATTTCAAAAAAAATTGGTCATAAATACTCTCTCTTCCTTCTTTCTTATCTTTTTTAGTCTATGATATTTTCTTTATTGACTTCTCAGTTGCAAGAATTTTCATTCTGTGTTTTCTTATTCTTCTAACAGAATTACATATTTTCTTCCATGTATTTTCCCCCTTGATTCATGTATATTCCATGGGATAGAGATGTTGTTCCATAAGATATAGGATTTATACTCAAATGTATCATAACCCAAAAAGTAATATTTAAAGATTGATCTTTCTTAACGTTGATGGGTCTATCACTTAAATATTTTTTTATGTTTAGGTGTACTCAAGCCTTGGTTTTTCATTTTTATTAATATTTTTTCCCTTATAAAATCAAATTCAACAATATTTAAATACATATTATAATTTCTATAAAATCTATCATCCTAAAAACCTCTTGTTTTTAATTCTATATTTTTATATCAGTTAAAATAGATTCATCATCATAGTAATGATTAAATGAAATTTTTATATTTTTCATAGATTTTTCCTTTACTAGTGATTTGGATTAATCTTATGACATATTTATAGATTTACTATAGTCTTATCACATGTTATTCTTGGTGTTCTTAACTTTAATACACCTATTTAATTCCTCATGTAATGTATCTCTTCAAAACCCAATGTTTAATTAAGATAATCCAAAATCTTGTCAAGTTCAATAATTTTCACCTTGTAAATTTTTAATCCTTAGTTAGAACATTGTACTTAACATATTTATTATTTCATCTTTTTCCATAAGCTTCAATCCCTTATGAATCTTGGAATTATTTTCAAGTCAATATGGTAATTCAACCCTCAATATATACTCAGTATAGACTTATTATTTTTCCTCACCACTAGTTTATGTGTCTTAATACATCCTAACCTAAGATGTAATGCTTTGTGATGAATAACCTCATCTTTTAACTCAATCTCAGGTGATGAGTCTTCAAATTATTCCCTTCTCATCATATTTCTTTTGGGTTTTTTAAATATACTTCTTCTTCTTCTTTCTAATGTTTATTACATATTTTCTTCTAGATAAATCTCATTCCTCTTCATCCCTTTCACCATCAACATATATCTTACATGGGAAGTAAATTTAGAAATACAAAATTTCTCTAAAATTAATTATTTTAATAGGAATCATAAATTCTTATTTTTCCTTCCCTCTAATAATATTTTTATAGATAAAGGTCATGGAGTTATTATTCTTCCCACTTAATTAATCATCACTTTTAAAATCATAATCAGATTAAACCGTATTTTATGTCTAATTTTATTATGTATTTAATTTTAATTTCATCTCATCTTTTAACTTCTTTTTTAATATGTATGATTCACCCATATCATTATTTATGAGAGTGTTGTGAACTTCATCAAGGAAATGGGCTCATATCTCTTCTATATATAATTGTTTTGGATTAAATTTATATGGTAAATATCTTATTTTCATCTTTATAATTGTTGAATCCTTAAATTTTTTTCTAAATACTATAATTTTGAAAACTATATCATTTATCCTAATAATGTAGTCATCTATATTTTTATCATCAAACATATGAATGTCTCTCAACATATCTATATAAATCTAATTTTTTTTCTATTTAATCTCTTCATTTCATTCTCACATGTTGTCATGAATCCACTACAACTCCTTAAAAGATTTATTTCCCATTATCTAGGTGTAGAATTTATCAAATTGAGATGATATGAGGAAATTTATATCATTCCCAAATATATAAATATTCCTCTTATTATCATATGTCATGTTATCATCTCTTCCATGTGGAGGAAATACCACTATAATAACATCACTCACCTCAATCCCCTATGATAGAAAAGATAAAATCATATGTTTATTTCATCCATGTAGATTCTTTACATAAAATATTTTAAGGCCTATACAATTGAGAAGATTGAGATTATTTATGTTCTCCTATAATAAATGTTAGATATTTTATAAGGGATATAAATTTACTTTGATATGTCTTATAGTTCTTAGGTTAGTTTATATCACTAAGAGCAGTAGTGGTGAATGAGTGGTACTGTTTCTTTTTATGAATTATGCTCCCTTAATCAAACTCTAAGACCAGTTAAGAACTTGACCCACTAATTATTTTTATCTCACAACTTCTCATGTACATGAAAATGTAACAAAATAAAGCACATAAGTATTTACAAGTATTATCCATGAAAGAATACTTCTTTCTAGGTTCAAAACAAGTTTTGGGAGTTAGTTTCCCCAATATAAATCCCTGGTTAAAAGTGAAATTTATCTCCCAAATATATTGGTAGGAAATATTCTAAAATTATTGGTCTCTAGTGAATACAGTGGCCACAACCCACCGAGTTCTTTATACATTTTCCTTCTAGTTGAATTTATCTTTTAAAAGGATTCTTTCCATCTCTCGATGGGGTATTTTTTTCACCTCATGAAAATTAATCAAGGTTCTTCCAAAACTCATTTATTTAGTATGTCATTGAGTTCTCTTTTCTCCTAGTGTAGTGAGTGTGTGGACGTATTCTCCTTTTATTCTATGAATTCTCATCTTTCAAACAATCTCTGGCCTTTCCCACCTCTTTATCATGATGGTTTGATAATATCAAAGATTACAGGAAGAGGCTCCCACTTATCATGTTTTTCATGAGCATTGATACAGAATTGGATTCAGTCTTTTTATATTTCTTATTAAATGTGTAAGAACTCTAGAATATATTAATATTTTTTCTCTTCAATACACAGCAATTCTTCTATATTTTTTAAGTATTGCAAACTCTTTGTATTCTTAGTTTATTCTCACAGTTCTACATAATTTTTAACAATAATATTATCTTGAATATCATTGGAATAATATTTATATATTTGATAAAGTAATTACCTATAATTGAGGTAGGATATTCTATTTTAAATATATTTTTAATAAATCTAATCCGTTTATTAAAATCCTCCATAAAACATATAATTATGTTCATGAGATATCTAAATATTACAATCACCTTCTCAAAAAATATATGACATTTAAATATAATATTAATTTTATCTATGTTTGTATGAAACTCATGTAGTGTTTCATGGTGCTTTATCTTCTATGGTATGGCCCTCTAAAATTCAAACATATTCCTTGAATATTTTCTTTTTCAAAATCAGCTTGAATCATGATCCATTTGAATTATCATGATATTTAAATCGTGAATGTTGGTTTTGCAACATCTAATTTGTTTCGGTTAAATTTGGATTTCCTGTAAATTTTGTAAAGGAACTTATCCTTATAATGTTTCTTCAGTCCACATTTTTTTTAAAATTTATCTAACAAATTCATCCTTGCATTGTCAGAAATTATTCTTACATGGATCCTAATGACTCTTACTTATAATCATATTAGAGATAATGATCATTGAATTGATCTCATTAATGATTAAAATACTAAAATTATTCTCATGAGGCTCTTGAAATGATTCTTATGCAGTCCTTCACCAAAATTTCATCATAGAGAATGAATCTTATAGAAATCTTGATATTGCTTAAAGTGATCTGGAATAACTCATATTCATGTAAAAATGACTCATATCTAGTATTTATTTACTCTCATTTGACTCATATATACTCTTGAATGGCCCATATACATATTCCATTCCACTCAAAATTAACCCATATGGAGTCATAGAATAATACATATGCATATGTACCTTTTTTAGGAACTAACTCTTACAAAAATCCTGGGATAGGGTTATATTTTCAATAACCTCAAAAATTTAAAAAAAAAATTAATTAATATCATATCCTTTAATATTAGGATTTTTATCTTCTGAATATTCATAAAACTATTATATACAATGTTTTTCATCCAACAACACATGTCCTTGTTTCTTTAAAGATTGGTTCACCAATCATTGTATTTAAAGATTCTTTATCCTTTAACCAGTAAAACAATATTTTCTAAGAGATATATTATTCATTTTCTATATATAATTGAATCATATTAACTCCAACATACATTGACTTTTCTCCAACAACCATATTTAAAAAAATACAATCTCAACTCCATCTATCCATATGGATACTTCATCAACTATTATGCCTCTTTATTGTGATACATCTCAAAATTCAATAGTTTCTGGGAATATATTCCCTTATGTATTTAGAAACTATCCCCTTACTCTTCAAGAGGGTGAAGGAGAGTCAATTTTATAACTATTATTACAGAGTTATGAGGTATATCATATATAGTGGGTGCCTTCCATCAGATTGGTCTCAGTTTGATGATAGGATTATTTATTTCTGATGTCATGTTGTTTTTCCTATGAGCATGTGTGGGGAGATGATGTCATATTCACATGCCTAAAAATAGGATATTGACCTTAGTCATAAAAACATGCATCCTGACATCTGTGTAAAGTATTAGTGGCCTAGAATGAAAAAGAACATTGTGAGGTTTGTTACTTTTTTTCAACTTTCATTGTGCGAAGGATAAGCATAAGAGACCCACATGACTTATTTTTCCATTACCCATTACTGAGTTGAAATGATATGGTGTAATTATGGATTTATTTAATGGGTTACCATGATCACCTTATGGTAGTAATGTGGTATATGTTATTATCGGTTGGAAGATGAATGTTGTACATTTACTACCAATCAGGGAGACTTGGTCTAATGACAAGATTGGAAGTTTTTATATTTATCATATCATACTACTACATAGTTATTCATAGTGTATCATATCAAATTGGGATTTATTATTTATTACATTTTCTATTATGGGTTTAAAAAAATTCTTAATACTAAAGTGATTTTTATTACAACATTCCATCCTCAAATTGATAGATAGTCTGGGCTTAATATCCAAATTTTAAGGATATAATGCATTTCTGTGTCAGGATTTCAATTGTTCATTGGAGAGTCTCTCCCTTTATCCAATTTTAACTATAAAAATAGTAATCATCCTTATATTTAGATTATACCATTTGATTCATTGTATGGTAATCCTTAACAATCACCATTGTGATGGTTTGAGGAAGGGGTCATTTATCATTTGACAAAGTCTCTTTTAAAACACATCAGAGCATATTTTGTTTGTCTAGATGAAATTATAGATTGCGTAAACTATAAAACATTTATATGTGGGCCGCAAACACCACCTTATCATGTTTGAGGTGGGTGGATGAGTTTTCTTAAGGGTGTATCCAAGGTTGGGAATCCTTTTTATTCTGAGGTAAGGGGATCTAGAACCTAGGTCTAACATTAAATTTTGTCCATAGGATTGGTATAATGGATTATTAACTATCACTTATTCTTATATTCTATTACATTCATGATTTATTTCATTTATCTAATCTTAGTAGATACCACTTATAACCTTACCATGTGATCTTCATTGATAATCTCGATTTGGAGGATGATGGTACATTCGAGAAATGGATAGTTCATATAGTGGACCAGATTGAAAATATCATACATGGGAAGACAGTACCTGTAGTATGAAAGTATGGCATCAAAAGAATATCAAGGAGGAGACTTGTAAGTGGGCAGCTGATATAGGATAAAAATTTTTGGATCTGTTACCAATGATTCTTTGTAGCACATATAAATGATGAAAATATATAATTTGGGGGTCTTGTAACACCCCACTTATATTGAGGTACGCTTTTTTTGAAAAAATTTCAAAACCATGTGTATTTTGTTGGATTTTGGCAATTGGGGGATATGTTGGAGGTTAGGGGCCATTGTTTAGGAAGTTAGAATAACTATGGAGGGACTTTCATCTATTATAAACTACATCAATTACTTGGTAGGTTTCACTTGGTACCTAGTGTGCCTAGTAAATGTGGAAGAAACTCCTATAGGGCTACTTTGTAGCAGGTGAGCCTAGAGCATGTTCCCAACAGGGAATCTGGTTCCCAATGATGGGTAATAGGGTGCCTAGTTTTCCCATATACATTATTTAATGTTTTTTTAAATGATATCTCATTTACATAACCTCCACATCCTCTCCTCCCATTTATCTCCCTCTCTAAGAGTTATTATCCTTTTTTGGAGCTCTGATCTGAGTGTTGTATTCCCTAATAGATTACATGAGGTAATTTTAATACCCCTCCTCCATTGTTACTCTATTTATCTTGTTTTTTTGTATTTTACACATATTATACCATTATTTAGATATTTAGTCAGATTTTGGGAGTTCCTTCGATTGAATTTTAATCACCCTATGAAATTCGATGGTAGGGCTTGTGATATATTGAGGTATGAAGTCCCTTTACTTTCTTGATCACTTAAATATGTTTTCATACACTGAATGATGTGTGTATTTGTAAACAATGTGCACTTTGTTAGATTTGGTTCTCTAGATCCAATTTATATTGTACATTCAATTAAAATTTTATATATATATATATATATATATATATATATATCTTAATCACATTGTGATTTTTATTCTATATAAAAATAATGTGTTAATTTCCATAAAATATTTGTTACATCAAGGGCCTTATATTGTTCCTCACAATAATGAGAACCTAGAATCTCTATAATGATACTCTTTAATATATATAGTGAATATAAATCAATCTAACATGAAATAGGTAATATTTTACTACCATATATTAGGGGATTATAATATTTATGACTTCTTTTAATGAATTTTTCACTTGATGATCTCCAATTATAAATATCGTGGGGATAATCCTTCAAATATGAATTAATAATATTTTATATGCCATTATGTATTCTTTTATATGAGCATGTTTATTGGTCCTTACACTTGAGTTCATTATTAATGTATATTATGAATCAATTACTTATCATATAGATGAAAAACAAGACAATATATGACCACGTTCAAAAAGATTACATTGGTTGAATCATATATGATATGGAATTATTTCAATGGTTAAGTAATTATTTTTCCATTCTATATTAGTGGAATAAGATATATTTGTCAATTTTATTGAAATAAAACTACTTAAATCAATCCATGTCTATAGTAATTTATAGAAAATTTCATTTCAGAGACATAAATAAAGATAAATCAATAATTTAGGGTGGTGTCACAAGTATACATATTTTGTAATGAGATATAAATTGATAAAGGTATTATATTATATAATAAAATATATAGGAAGATTATTGTAGTTATTAAAATTACTACCTTCTCTATGGGTTCCATGATGTGTTTCGAGATTATGATCTTCTACATTAGGTAATTTTCAACTATTTATATATATATAGGGTCCTCGAGGGTCACACACTATGTGTATATAGAATCTCATAATAATATATTTAATTTAAATTTGAGATTAAATTTATTACCTAGTTTACAAAAAAGTATTATTAAATTAAAATTTGATCATAGAAATTCAATCCCATGATACTCAACTTTAGAACATGTGAGTTGAATTTAATCAAATTTTTGATCCGTCAAAGGGTAATGAGTATAATATTTACTTATTCGTGAGTTTAGTTAATATAGTGAAATAAATATTTATTTAAGTTACAAGAATATTAAAATAGTTTTTTATTCACAAATTTAGTGAATATATTATTTTATGGAAGTAAATGGATCATGTTTAACTATCTAATGAAATTTATCTACATTATTTAAAATTATTTAATTAAATATTTTATTATTTATTTAGGAAATTAAATTAGAAGAAAAACATGACATAGTATTTAATTATATATATATATATATATGATGTGGGGAATAACAAGGAATAAATAAGAGGATAAGGTTCGTTATATAGTTATCATTATTTAACACTAAGTATATATTCATAAATATATTATTTTTGATGGATATATGTATTGAAAAATGGAGAAATTCTCTAGATTTCCCTTAATCCCTAGAGAGAAATTCTCCCATCATTCTCTTAATAATCTAGAGATTAGGATAGAGAGAATGTTATTGCAATCAATAATGGATGATGTAAAGTATTTTATTCGGCTATGGTATCACCTGGGATATCAAAAAAACTTATTATAGTTTCTTGGAGAATGCATTGATACATCAATAAGAATCCTCAGTTGGATTATTCCTTGTAATGATAATGTAATAATTGCAATGATGGAAATTTTATCAACAAGAATGTCACAGACAAGGTAAATATATATTTAATGTAATTATAAATTAAATATCCATAATCTTATCTATGGTATTATTGGGTTTAGTAATCTATATCTTTGGATTTATCAATTGATATTGAAGAAAAACAAAAATTAGGACACTGCCCAATGTTTTTTATACCCTAGAACCTTTATGTGGTATCAAAGTTTTCAAATTAAATTTTATAATTATTTATAATTTATTTAATCAATTCAATACATTTTTATAGTATTCAACTTCATCTTTATGTTCTAATCCCAAAGTTCAATATTATGCCTTAATCAAAAATCATACATCTATGAATGGGCCAAAATGTGTGAATAATTCTAGAAAACCGGTTAGAAGGTGGAAAGGATATTGGCTAGTTGAGATGGCTACATAGAATATAGCATGTTAGTACAAGTTGTGTAACACCACGTAAGGTAGATGTACACTTTTATCATAATGAATGGTGTGTATAAATATGTGGAATCATTACACACTATGTATTAACTTCCAGAATAGTACATGGTTTGCCTAGAATTATATTGTGTATAGAGGTTAAGTACACATAATGAAACCTCACACAAGATACAAATTGCATATTTCACGGTGTGTTGTGAGGGTCAACACAAAGTGTCATTACACACCATATATTGTCTAAAAGGTCAAACCAGGGAAAGAAATAGCCTAAAATATGTGTAGATGGCATACATATCATGTAAAATAGGTCACTAAACACAAGGTATGCACTAATTAATTCTCAATATTTCATGTGGGTTAACACATGGTGTAGTTTACCACTATGTATTTACTACAAAAATAGTATGTGTACTAGTCATTTACACACATTTTACTACATGATATTCTCAGTGGCTCATATTGTATATATTAATTGTACATAAAGTGGTCATATATTCCATGAAAATTGCATGACTTTGTACATAGAACCTCATATTGTTTATATTGGTACATGTTGTGGGGACTTATTTATCATATAGTTCATGGAAAATGAGGAAGATGTAATTTGAAACATTAAATTCAAAAATAAGATTTAATTTTGTTATTATAGTACATGGTTTGTTCATCTGAAGTATATTCCATGTAATTAATTATTTTAGTAATAAAATTAAATAATTTAATTTATTTAACAATAATTAATGGGATTCTTAAAATTTATCATGGACTATAAATTGGATATGATATAAGATAAATAATTTATGTTTTTGTGTTTTTGTTAATTAATTTATTATCTCATGTTAATTTATCTTAAAATTAATTATTAGAATTAAATCTTAGAAAAACTAAATTCAATTTTTATTGCATGTTATGAATGATAAGGATATTTGACCAACTGTATATATTTGATTGATTTATTTATTTATTTATTTTACTCTTGTGGTTATTATGTGATAATTATTATTAAATTAAATATTATTATATTTGAATCATCCCTTGCTCCTTTATTATGGGTGGTCTTGAGTTTCCAAGGATTATTTAATGTATCCCTAAACCTTTGGTACGTCTCACTACCATGTGACTATACATTTGTAAATGATGGTGTTTCTAGTCAGATGACATGGTTCAAGACCCAAATTGTGGTAACAAAAAACATATAGATAGACTAGATAATTGTAGATGATATAACTCAATCCAATCTATGGCTCAAGAAGCTTTCTCCTCTAGGGTCAAGGTTGGTTCTCTAGTGTAAAAAAGAGTTTTTAATGTCATTTTTTTATTTTTATTTGTGATTATAAATCAATGTCAGTGTAAGTGATGATGTAAATAGTTTTTTTTACAATGGTCATTTAAAAAAATGGAAAAAAACTCATTTTTCAGGTTGATTATTATTATAACCGACCTATTAAACCCCACTGAAATTAAAAAACAGGTCACATTACATGATAAGTATTTTATAACCTGCATAAAAGAATTATTTTTTAATAATAATCCATTTAAATAAGGATACTATACCCAAACCAGTAATACAAGAAAAATATAAAAAAAATAAAACTCCAGAAGTAAAACATAAAGTATAATTTTTTAATAACCATTTATATCAAAACATGGTTACAACTTCAAAAATTGTAAAATATAAAAAAATACACCTGAAATATAATGAGATAAACTAAAATTGAATCAAATTTGAGAAATAATTATCTTAGACTACCAAAATATTATTTATCTTGTTATCATTTTATGGGTTAGGATAAAAAATAAATATAAAAACTCAAAATAAACCATTCACCATTTATTCACAATATAATGATATGATAAATTAAAGGAAAAGTGGTAATAAAATCTTACATTTTCAAAATTTTAATTATACTTGATGTAATTATTTCATACATAAATTTCATCACATAATATTCTCATTCAAATCCTCCATGTTGATGATGAAAATTACATTTTAAAAAAAGTTATCAATTTAAAATAACATTATAAGTATAATTTAAACTATAGTACTTTTTAATTAAGTCATATTTCATATACCTAATTGATATTTTCTACCCTTTTTCTTATTGATCAGTGATAATTCCTCCATACCCCTTCTAAAACTGATAAAAAGAGTGAAGGAAATTAATAATGGTATTATAATATATAATCATTAAAATAATCAAAATAACTTCTCCAATATTACTTAAAATTTGTCTCACATGTGACTATGTATGAATCATGAACATTGAGTGGTGTTTTCTTATAAATAAAAAATATACAACATCCAATGACCACTGAGATAAAAAAAATATAATTTTATTCATTAATGAAAATAATATAATTTTTACTCTATAAGGAATATATGTTTTATATCTCTCAAGATAATGAATCATGCTATAATTAACTATTTCGTTTAGAAAAATTTTAGAAAAATATTCTTTACTTTTTGTATCATGCATTGTCCTCATTGTAGGATAAATAAATTATGGGTTTGTAAACCCAAACACTGATTTCCTTTTATGTTTAATAGAAATTGTATTATTATACATAGTAAGAAACATAGGTAGTAATTTTCCTCAAATTGATATAATTTAATGAAATATGATAATTGGATTAAATGGAAAATAATCACATCATTGTGAGGATTAAAATAGTTTCAGCTACATGCACTAAGATACCTTTATTAAAATAATAAAAATAAAGTCACGCCCATAAACAACAGTAGTCATTGGTAGCTCATAGACACCCACCAATATAAATTCATACAATAATAATTTAAAAATTCCTTCAAAAGAAGTAGTACTCAATGTTTTGGGGACTTAAAATTTTTATTGCTTTTTATACAAAATGTATTCAACTTTAAGGTATTCCTATAAAAAATATATATATATTCAAATATTAAAATAAATTTAAACATATTATTATATAAAATATATAATCTATCCATAACTCATTGGTTATTAGTTTTATAAGTCTATATGGACAAAGTAAGAAATTTCATGCATTATTTACAATTTTAGTCACCTCATTAGTGGGGAATTACACTCTAACTGATGAATCTATAATATCATATACCATTACCCTAATCTAATCTGTCTTCATCTCTTAATGATGTAAAATATCTATAACATAGTGTTTGATCCCATAGATTACAATATGATACTATCAGTCCTCATTTTATAACTTATAGTAGATGGATATCTATAGAGGATGAGAAGGAGAAGTGGGATATGTAGTTTGAAACTATCTTAGCTTGTCATAAAACACTGACTCAACCAATTATCTAATTTTATACTCCATTTTCCCTACCATATCATGAAATGTTTCTTATAAATATACTATTTAACCCTTATATATTTCCTCCCCAAAAGAATTACTTGGATGACTAGATAATTTTTTAATAGATAAACCTTCCTTGTATCCTCATATATAACCTAGTCATTCTCAATTTACTAAAGCAAAAAATCATTTATGTCCTAGGGTATGAAGGTCCCCTATGTGATATGTGCCTCAATTACATCCTGTAAAGTATACTTGAAAATTTATGTGGTGTTATAATATATTAATACTTTAAAAATAACTAAAAATTATTCTTACACTCTTTTCATTTATTGATTTTGAATCTTCTCTTAGATATATTATATTTTACATCATTTAGAACCTTTTAAAATTTTAATTTAGTGCTCAAATGAAGGAGGGAAAATCTCCACTGATCCTGAAGGCTCAATTCTTAATTTTTAAAACTTCCAAAAAAATCATTTGTTATTTGTTTAAAAAATACACTCCATGAGATAAAGTACGAGGGTATACATTCTTCCCCTAGATATCCTAATTATATATTCTTAGTGCATGTTAATTATGAAAAAAAATAAATAATATGATTATTTTTAGTGGTCATATTAAATCATTTGAAATATTTTTCATTACACTTATCAAAGTTTTTTATGGATATCTACTTTCAATAAACTTCATTTATATATCTTCCTTTAAAAAATTAAATAGTTGACAAATATTTTCATTCTCTCTATCACCAAAAAAGAATTATGAAGTTAGTGTTGAAAGAAATTTCAATCATATCCTTACATAGAAATTTAAGTATCTCCTCATAACTTCTCTAGTATTAGGTATATTAAACTTCATTTTGAAGTGAAAATAAAAATAATAATCGATATTACTAAAAACATAAATAAAATAAAAACAAATGAGATTACCAAAATCTTCTCATATAGTTGAGATGGTGTCATCTGGTAAACAATTATTTTATCAAAATGTTTCTTTTTTCTCAATATTTCACAGCCACACAACACCTAAATTTTTTCAAATTTAGACATTAGGATTTGGATTACCATAAAACATGATAGGTGTCCCCTATTCATTATAATAATAAAGTGATAATTTAGAAAAACTTTTACTACCACATTTACCAAACATGGAATTATTATCTTTCCATAAAGAATTTTTTGGATTCTATGTGGTGGAATATGGTAGATCCTCTATATAAGTATTTGGAAGGTCCTCCCAAGAAAATCGATATGACTTGGAAAATTTATCCGAAATGGGTCTAAAAATTAAATTAATAAAAACAATTTAGAAGATAATAAAATTCTAAATTTTGACATAAATGTTTTAATAAAAAGTGTAAAATGGTATAAAAAACTAAACTAAAACAGTTTTTATATTTTTTTAATAGTTTTTTAAAATGATAAAAAATGTTGAAAATTTTTATAATACTTTTACGGATATTGGATAAATATAATAAAACATAGGTAATATTTAAAATGATATAAATATCATAAAAATTAATATGTATATCAAATTCTTTTTTTAGTACCAAGAAAACAATATATAATTTTTAAAATATTTGACATAAATAAACAACATAATTCGAAATAATATATCTCATATTTACAATATTTGAATTTTAAATAGGAAATTTATATATATAAATTGTAATATTAGGATATTACTAAAGTTTTGTATTCAAATAATACTTTTTCATGATCATTCTATATGGAATGAAATATGTTTATACCATGACCATTAACATACTATAATAATCTTTTCCTAGAAATATAGATTCCACATAATTCATCATTATTATTAGATTTTTCAATACAAAAAGTATGTTTCTTTTCTTAAGAAATGGTATACTTTTGTTGATAACAAAATATTGTATGACAATATTTGTTAAAAATACATGTTATGTTGTAAGGAATTTTATTTGGATGTCATTCTTGATAAGGGAGATCTTAAATAAATTGGTGATGCTAGGATGAGTTCCATTTATAATATCTATCCTGTTGGAATTGTTAAAAAGGGGATTCAATTATTATAGTTTTTTCATTTATTTAAATATTAAAGCCTTAATGCACGGAGCTTGGCATGATTGAATCATGATTATACTTGTGGAATCAGTTAAAAAACATGGTGTGGTTCATGAGATGTTTCATAAAAGAAGAAGGGGTTTTTGTAAAATTTTAGAATAACTGTTTGAGTAGGATTCAATGGAGTTTAGGAAAATGAAAACTTCATATGATTCCTTTTATCTATGGTATGATAATTTTTTTTGAAAACGTTTTTTAAAAAAGTTAAGGTATTTTTTGGAAGTTTATACCTTGTTTAGAAGGGTAGCCTTAAAGGTAAGGTCTTCTTGGAAGGCTAATTGAAAAGTAATTCCTTTTTAAGGTTTCAAAAGGATGTGAAGAAGGCTATGGATAAGGGTATTTAGGAAGGGTACCATATAACAATATTTCATAAAGGAACTCAACTAGTTTCAAAGGGTAAATTTTCCATTTTTCCTAGAGGAACTAGACTAATTATAGATAAAATTAATTATATTAATAATTAATTATGATTATGAAATTAGAAAACATATAAGGATAAAATCAATCTAAGAATATATGGAGGATCATGCCTATATATTTTGATTTTTTGAATCCATGTTGAAGGGTGACTGTGTGAGTGTTCACTTGACCATGCATACAATACAATGAAGGCGAAAATTGGTGATGTGGTGGTTTTCGGAACACATAATGAGTGTATTTCTTAAATACACTATTTGGTAGGATCTGTTGTATCCTATTTTGGATTGAAGGTTGTGTTCTGAAATTATTGTTTTTTAAATTTAGGAAAAATGAAATATTTCATGAATAATAAGGAGTTGACATAACTTTAATTATGATATTGTGGAAAATATAATGGGAATAAATATTTTCATATCATACACCTTTCAAGGGGATGATTTGACATAAGGATTAGAAATATAAGAGGATGAGAAAGAATCATGTTTATATATTATTAAAATATAAAAAATAATCTTTCATGGGTTTTCTGTATGTATATGAACAACATATAAAAAACCAAATGAAATCAATAAGAAACAATTTTTGAAAAAAAATCTATATGTTAAAGGATAAATAACTTACAAAATTCTAAATTTATTATTTTTATGAGATTAAAAAGGTGATTTTTCATGATAAAAATAGTACTCCATTTTATGCGATGGAAGGAGGAAGTTCCTTGTCACAATTATATGTTTATGGAGGAGTCATAGCTTCTTACTCGTGAATTATTTTCTTCATAGAAAAATAGAAAAAGGGTTGTTGTGGCACTAAATTATTTCACAAACTACCTTTGAAGAAGAATCTATGAGCATATGAATAATGTATTTGCACAGATAAGAGGGTGTAATCAGTTATACAGAAGTTGTTGATGATATAAGGACCAAAAGGTCCTTAAATTATAGAGTAATCTTCTATAGAGTAATTTGTAGGGGAGGAGGAAGTGTAGTGATCCTTAGGTGATTTTGATTCATCCCGAAAAAAAAATTCATGTAGTGATCCTAATTTTTGAGTGAAAAGAGCCTCTTATATCAATTGAAATAGTAAAGTAATATATTTTGTGGCATAGATAAACTACGGATTACATGCTTCTTGGATATAGCCCAGTTCATGTGAAACAAGTAAAAAACCCTTATGTCGCTTGCCTGTTTTATTTTATTGCATTAAATTGAGGAAATTCAATGATTTATAGAGGAAATAACTTTTGAAGAAGGTTTAACACGGTTCTTTTCTTAGTCAGAACAAGTTCCAGAGATAAAAAGTTAAGAGAGTTAAAAAAAGGTTTAAATCGGTTGCACCCCGATCCCCCCCCCCCCCCCTCGGGTGCCTCGAGGACCAAAAAACCACTAAATATTTTATAGATTAAGAACATAAATAAAACATTTTCATGAGTTTTTATGATAAAATTGTTATCTATTTATCCTAATATATTTAGATCTACTAATTACATTCCAAATTCATTATGTTTGACACCATTGTTAAAGGAAACCCATTTATAGTTGAAAAAAGAAACTCAAAAACTAAAATAATCAATCTCTTATATATCTTCAATAACTCTTAAATATAAAATTAAAGTATTTATTTTGTCTCTATATTTTTTTCTTTTAAAAATATATTTCGTTATAAAACATACATAAATCGTTATTATAAACTTCAATTTTATCTTGGTATTTAGTATAAAATATATATCCATTATTGTCATATACTGACCATGTTAATTATAATATTAAAACTTGGATCACCTACTACCCATCCCAATGTTTCTGAAACATCAAATCTACTAGGCACAAAATCTTTAAACAATCGAAATAAAGGTTAATAATTCACATTCATTACCCATGTATCTTTCATCTTCTTCATATAATGTTGTTTTAATGCATTTATTTGTGATGTTATTTATGATTAATCAAAAAAATTACATTCATGATGTGTATATATTCTTATATTATTTATTCACCTATCAGAAAATTTATTTTCAAGCAATGGATCCCCTTTCCCCCAAAACCAGCTCATTCAATGTCATATTTAGGCATACTGTCATTCTCCAATGTAGAAAAGTAGTCTATATAAAATTATACAACCTTCTCAAATATATACATCTCAAAAATGGTTTCTTTTTATCAAAGGGTATTTTTAAAATACCCATTCAATATATTCTAATATAGTTCTCTAAGCTAAATCAAATGTAAGTATATGGTTCCACAAAGATATATTTATCACATTAAATGAACCATTAAATATAATATTATATCAAAAAAATTTGGAAAATATATTTCTAGTTAAATAAATATACTGAAATCTATGTTCTCTAAATTGATTAGAAAACTCATATCCATCAATTTATTACAAATGGAATTGAAAAAAAATAATCTTCCCTGATGATAGTCATTCTAAAATTGATTGGTATTATTTCACATAATGAAAATAGTAATATTTGTTACATCATAACATGAAAATCAGGAGATTTCACTCCTATTAACTTCAAATATTTTAGTTAAATTTTAATAATATCCCTGAGGAACCATGATAATATATAGGAAATGATAAAAATTTATTTTTTTAACTCTTGAATAATGTTTGACATGTTGAGGGAATGTATGATCATTTTCAATTATGAGGGGGAGCTAACTCCCAATGTATTCACATTAATAGAAAGTCCAATCTTGGATTCAATATATCCTTAGACTTTCCTTTAAATTCTAAAAAAGGTCTAATGAAAATTCCATGGATATTATTATTTGCATACACCACATCAAATTTATTATTGGCCTCATGATATCTATAATATGGAAGAAAATAATCATCATCATCATTTCATTCTTGTATTTTTAAAAATACATGATTGTTTGTCATTCCAAATCTCACATAAATGTTTTTAATTATCTTAAGAGACTAATTAGATGAAAAAATATTTAGAGAAATATCAAATTCCAGAGCTATTTAATTACTTTTTTAATATATGATAATATTGATCCATAGATAAATAATTTAATGACCCATGTATACTATTTGTATCCAATGTTATAGTTTATAACATTAAGTATCTTCGCTAAAAATTGGAAAAAATTTATTTCCCTTAACACTAGATCTTAACATAATTTATATATATTTGGAAGAAAGTTGTGTTGAACATAATCATTACTTGAAACTAAAATTATTCCTCTTTATAGGAATCATACACTCTAATAACATCCTTCCAAAAGAGATTCATAACATCAATTCATGGACACATGTAAACATCAATATTACTTCAAGGATATTTTGGACCAAAAACCAATAAAATAAATATTTTCAATTCATATAAAAATAAAGGAGATAAGTTATAAATTACCAAAAAAATTAATCCATGAACTATGTTTTTTACTGAGGTTCTTATATGGATCATTCTTTTTTTATATAGTATAAGATATTGTGGATAAATTTTCTCCCATTGTAGAAAATTAGTTGGATAATGTAGTTTTCATTCAAATATTAACTCATCCATATTCTATCTTAACCATTTTCACCATTTAAATTTTAAAATAAACATTTGAAATGAGGAATTATAGTAATATAATAAATTTATTTTGTAGGATTCAAAGTAATTAACATAATAGATAAATAAACCTGTGATTTTTATTTTAACTTACATTGTAGTGACCCACATTCAAAACACTCTAATAGATCTTCGTCTTCCTTTATATATAAAACACAGTTTTTAAGGAAGGTATGTATCATCTTATACCCTAATCCCATTGTGTATATTATTTTTTCATATTATAATTTTAATAGGTTAGACCATTATCTTTGGGAATTATTTTTTTTAATAGCTTAAGTAATTATATTAAAATATATTCACTTTATCCGCTCCTGCATTTCAAGTTAACAAATTTTAACACTATTTTATAAAATAGTAAATTTCAGATAACCTAGAGGTTGTATTTCTGTTTTCAGCATCTATATATAATCACTCAATCATCGTTGTTTTCTCAGTCACTTCCAATTTAATAACATAAATCATTTCTTCAATTAGATCATAATTATCATCTTGAAAATCAATATAATAATTAGATCTTGAATTATGCCCAATTTTAGCATGATAAATCCATATAATGTAACTCAGATTAAGAAAATTACAAATTATGTGCCCTTACTTTATTTTATTTGTAGATTCATTATAATTTAAGACTTCATTCATGGATAGAATAAAATTTTATTATTTGTAAAATTTTGTTTGGTGAATACCAAAGAAGCATCGACATCTTCCTTATATTGATCACTTATTCATGAGACAATAATCCAATTACACTTCATTATCACCTATAACAACTTATATTGAATATAACTTAATGTATTTAAAACTTGTAACTTCAAATTTAATTTTATAAATAAAAATACAAAATAATATTGTCTGAAAGTTATAATAATGATAAAAAAAATTATTACAACAAAATATATTAATAATAAATATATTATAATTTTTAAAAATATTACAGTATTTCTAATAATATTTTTTTACATTATATTCTTTATATTTTTAAATGTTCAATGGTTAAAACATATGTTCTATTTAGATCCCTAGAAAAAATATACTAATAAAAATATTTTTTAATACTCTCTTTCATATATTATGCATAACACAAATGTTTTTTAATATGATTATTAGTAAATATTAAATGATAAAATTATATTCAAATTATGAAATAAGTATTCTCAATTTTCTATTAATGTTATCAAAATAGTTATAAATCATTTTAAAAAAAGAAATAATATTTTCATAAATGAAAAAATAAGTTAAATAAAAAAAAATTGTTTTATAAAATAAAAAAATCACTAATAAAATATTATAAAACATTCTTTTGAGTTTTAAAAAATATTTTATGATGTTTCTTTTGAAATATAAAAAGTTATTATTAAATTTATTTGTTATTTAAAAATATATTGTTAAGAAAAAAATTAATAATTATTAATATATAACACATAACTTCCAATCCATAGAAAAATTGGTTCTGCATCAAATAATATTTATTTCTTAAAATAGAAAATATTTAACAAAAAAATTATTCTTAAATATTAAACACTCATAGTACAACCAAGAATCATGTATTATTATTTAAATATTTATCATATAAAATATATATTAAATATAAAAAACACTTATATTTATCAAAAAAATTGATAAGAAAATTCTCTTAGATAATAAGAGAAGAATATTAACTAATATTTGAAAATAAAAACACCACATTTCTTATATACCTTATGGTTAAAAATAGGATAAAAACATGTGAATTTAGTAGTAGAGAGAGAGGATGGAGAGTGGAGGATGGTGAACAAGGTAAATCGAGGATGGAAAAAAGTGGTAGAGAGTGGTCTAGGGAATCCACTGATAGAAGATGAAAGATGTATATGGTAGGGAGGTTTAATGACAGAAAGGGTTAGGGTTTGGTTTTATGAAAAGGTGGAGATCATCTATAGGGTTAGAGTGATTTAAAAGAATTAAAATGTGGGAATGAAATTTAATTTATATTAATGTCTTGGATATTAGTAAATTTAATTACAAATATAGAAAATATGTTTTCAAATTAAAATATTAAGTCATGAAAACTATTTTCATCACTTGAGTAAGAATACAACCATAGTTCAAAGTATAAGTATGGACCTTGTTTGAGTACTTTTAATTATCAGGTAGTTATAACGAATATCTTAGTTTAACTTAGCCCAGTTAGAATAATGAAAATTTTCCCTAAAAGCATGATGTAACTTTGATTCAAGTGTTAAGAAAATCAGGGAATATGATTTCTGGATTAGCGAGCCCACCCAATAATCAAAGATTTATGAGTTAAAATAGTTATCCATAATAAATCCTACTAAAATACCTCCAAATAATTTGATAATGGCTCATTTTGGATTACGTGAAGGGAATTATGAATTCTTTCCCATAGAAGATTGGAGAGACTTGATATTATAAATCCAATGGTGTGGACTATTGTGATTTGTTAAATTAGTGGCATAATTAACTAATTTATTGATTCTGTCATAAGGATTCATCATGATAATGTACTAAATTTACAATTTTGTTTTTAATAAAAAATGGAAATTAAGACCATAAAATCACTATGATCATTTATATACATAGAGAATTTATTCACTAACAAAAATTTCCATGAGGGGTACAAGAGCTTGTCAATTGTACTACTACAAGAAAACAAGTTATATGTGTTGGATTCCCTTATACATGATTATCCAGCTCAAAGATTAAGTGAGGTTGAGAAGGATGTAAACACAAGGAACATAGAGGATGCATTAAATGTTTAATGTATCATGTTATCAGCTACATATAGTGAGCTTATTTTACAATATTTGGATATATATATATATATAAACACCTTGTTCACTCATCTTTAAGAACTTTATAAAGGGAAATATAAGAAAATGCTATATGAGATCATCAATACACTATATACATGTGAACTAAAATATACATGTCTATATAGGGATATTTTACTCAAGATTATGGGGTACATTGATCAATTAAATTTCAGGGTTCCATATAGATTAGAAATTATCCATTAATCTCATTTTCACCCTTACCGCAAAAATTATCCTTTTTCATTAAGAATTATAAAATATATACACTACGGGAAAAACCATTTTTTGTGATAGACTATTTGCGATGGGATTTATTTCCATCACAAATAGTCCATTGAAGAGGTTATTTGTGAGGGAAATAAGTGCCCCATTGCAAAAAAAAACTTATGCGCAGATTAGCGTGGTTTGCACGCAAAACTATGCGAAAGGGTATTTTCGATGGGTAGGCACCACCCGCTGCAAATGTCAGGAGGAGGTAAGACATAGTTGCGATGGGGGATCCATCATCGCAACTAGTTTGACCAATGGAGGGTATTTGCAATGGGACACATCGCAAATAACCGGCAGCGGTGAAAACCTATTTGTGACGGAATGTTATCCTGTTGCAAGTAGTGTTTCGGTGGGTTCATTTTTTGTGACGGGGCCCGTCGCAAATAATCTTTTAACCGACGACCGTAATTAATATGGCCGAAGGTATTTGAGATGGGATCTTGTCCCGTCCCAAATAGTGGGTCGGCGGGTTAATTTTTTCTACAGGACCCGTCGCAAATAACCTTTTAACTGACAACTGTAATTAATGCGGCCGAAGGTATTTGCGGCGGGACCCATCGCAAATAGTCTCGTCGCAACTAATCTAACCTATATATACCCCATCCGTTTTTCTTCCCTCCTCCTAAATTTCTTTTTCCTCTCCTTCTCTAAACTCTAATTTTACAGTTCAAATTTTTTAGAGTTAGTTTTTTTTATGAAAAAGTTGTGAAGCTATCTACAATTATAAGAGATCAAGTTTAAAGGTACTTATATTTAATTTAATTTATTATTTATTTCATTTTTTATATTAATTTTAATTATTGTTGATTAGTTGTAATTATGTTAGATTTAAATTGTTTTGTCATCCGTAATAATTGGTAATAATTAGTAATAAACAGTAATAATTAGTAATAAATAGTACTAATTAGTAATAAATAGTAAAAATTAGTAAAAATTAGTAATAATTAGTAATAAATATTAATAAATATTAATAATTACTAATTAATAGACATAATTAGTAATAAATATTAACAATTAGCAATAAATAGTAATAAATTGTAATAAATAGTAATAATTAGGAATAAATAGTAATAATTAGGAGTGATTAGTAATAATTAGTTTTGAATACAAATAAATATGAATAAATACAAATAAATATGAATAAATACGAATAAATTGCAATAAATAGTAATAAATAGCAATAAATAGTAATAAATACCAATAAATAGCAATAAATAGTAATAAATAAGAATAAATAGCAATAAATAGTAATAATTAGTAATAATTAGTAATAAATAATAATAAATAGTAATAATTAGCAATAAATATCATTAATTAGCAATAATTTGGAATAATTAGTAGTAATTAGTAATAATTAGTAATAATTAGTAATGATTAGTAATAATTAGTAATAATTTGTAATAATTAGTAATAAATTGTAATAATTAGTAATAAATTGTAATAATTTGTAATAATTAGTAATAATTAGTAATAATTAGTAATAGTTAGTAACAATACTAATAAATAGTAATAAATGGTAATAAATAATAATAAATAGTAAATAATTGTAATAATTAGTAATAATTAGTAATAATTAGTAATAATTTTTAATAATTAGTAATAATTAGTAATAATTAGTAATAATTAATAATAATTATTATTAATTATTAATAATTATTAATAATTTATAATAATTAGTAATAATTAGTAATAATTAGTAGTAATTAAAAGTAATTAAGAGTAATTTGGTGTAATTAGGAATAAATAGCTCTAAATAGTAGTAAATAGTAGTAAAAAAATAAATATAAGTAAATATAAGTAAATATATGTAAATAGAAATAATTATAATTAGTTAGCAATAATTTGATTAATTAGGATTAATTAGGATTAATTAGGATTAATTATGAATAATTATGATTAATTAGGAATAAAATAAATTTTAATAAATTGGCACAATTTCTAATGGATTGGCGACACTCCTTTTGCTCGATGACTCTTCCCCTTTCAACTCTCATCGACTCAAAACATTATAAAAAGTATGCTTCTACATATGCATATCAAATCTTGTATGGATGATTTTGAATATGAATTCATACTGCCACATTTTTTATAATTTTTTCTGATGGTGATAGTTCCAGAAGATAATTCATCAAAGAAAATGGGGCTCTTTTGTCCAACTGCTCATTTACATGCATCTTTCTCACACTACAATCACAATAAAAAATCTGCTCAGAGGTACTCTTATACATTCTTGTATGCACGAAAATGAATATGTGCACCTCCGAGCAGATTCTTCATTGTGATTTCAGTGTGAGAAAGATGCAAATAAATGAGTTGTTGGACAAAAGAGTAGCCATCAATCCACTAAAAATTATGTCACCCGTAATTAAAGGTAATTGTTAAGAAGTAGTTGTAAATATTTATCTTCTTTTTCTGAATAGTTTTTTTCTAATTTTGAATTATTAAAAAACATTAATTATTTTATATTTTGTAGAAAAATAAGGATCAAGGAACTCGAAAATAGTAATTATTAGATGATCATACTTGGATAAATCATCACATAAATCCAAATGGTTCTAGTTTAAATTATGTATATATTTAGGGTGATGAATCATTCTTATTATTTGCATCATCAAAACTAGAATTTGGTTCAGAAGGCACAATTAAGTGTCCTTGTAAAAAATGTGCTCTGAGAATGTTTGACACATTTGAAAAGGTTGGAGGAAATCTCTTGCAGTTTGGTTTTCAACTAGATTATGTTTTTTCGTATCAACACGGTGAACGTAGTTCCAGATAAGATACTAATAACTTGATTCTGAATCCATAACGGTTTTAAAATTTAGTACATGATGTTGCAGGTCCATCTGTTCAACAAACTGAAACTCAGGATGATATTGATTTAACTCCTGAGTTGGTACCATCAGAATTTTATGAGTTATTAGGTCTGTTGAGGATGGATTATATCTTGGTTTAAAGATAAGAAATTTAGAAGCGGTTACAAAATTTATGGCTATTAAATTAGATAATGTAATGTAAAACAACTGTTTTGATCAGATATTTTCTTTGGTTAAAACACAGCTACCTGAAAAAATGTGTTTCCTACAAATTACTTTCAGAGAAAGAGGTTGGTTCGTAATTTGGATCTTATTTTTCAAAAGATTCAAGCATGTGAAAATGATTGCATCTTATATTCTGGTGAATATGAGTTGTTGGATAGTTGTCCCACATGTGGACAATCAAGGTATAATGAATCTCAACTGGGGAAGTATGGATTGATTCATGTAAAACTATTAAGATATTTCCCCCTTAAACCAAAGTTGCAGTGTTTATTTATGTCTCAGAACACAGTGTCAATGCTTTTATAGCACAAAACCAAGATTTCAACTGATAAAAGCTTGAATCATTCATTTGATGGTGATTAATGGAAAAATTTTTACCAATTACATCCGTCTTTTTTTTAGAAGCCCGAAACATGCGATTAGGTCTTTCTATTGATGGTTTATGTCCGTTTGGTTCTTATGGTAGTTAGTATTCATTTTGGCCTATCTTTATAACTCCGTACAATTTACCTCCATGGATGTTGATGAAGGAGCCCTATATCTTTTTGATCTTATTAATCCTAGGACATCTGAAAAAGAATATCTATGTTTATTTGAAACCATTGATTGATGAGTTAAATTCATTGTGTAGTGATGGTGTTAGTATATATGATTTTTCTATAAAACAAAATTTCATATTAAAAGCTGCATTGATGTGGAGAATTAGTGACTTTCTGAGATATGGTATGTTATTTGGCTGGAGCACACATGGTCTGAAATCTTGTCCTTACTGTATAAAATACAACGAAGCCATTATGCTCAGCAATGGAAAAAAACCTTTTTATTTTGACTATCATTACAGATTTTTTCTAATTGATCATCCTTTGTAGAGGAACAAATCTCATTTCAGAAAAGATACAATTGAAAGGGATGAACCTCCAAAAATGATCTCAGGTATAGAGTTAAAAATTAGTCGTATTTTCATCACCTCCCATCACATTTGGTCTTACAGTAAACCAACAGAAAATTCATGGCTTTGGAAAAGAACATAATTGTATAAAACAGAGCATTTTTTGATCTTCTATATTGGTCTAATTTATTGGTTCTCCACATGTTAGATGTCATGCATATTGAGAAGTACTATTTTGATCATTTATTTCATACATCTTTGGATACACCGGGTAAGACCAAAGACAATGTAAAGGCACAATTAGATCTTGCCCACATTTACAAATGATTTGAACTTGAACTAGTTCAAAATGTTAGATCATAGAGCTTAATGAATTCAAAATCAGCATATACATGATCTAAAGAGAGTCACTTGTTATTTTTTTAATGGATTACAGATTTGAGACTTATAGATGGGTATGCTTCCAATTGGGCCATATGTTTTAAGAATTGTCATATTATTGGATTAAAAATTCATGTTTGTCATGTTATAAAGGAAAGACTTGTGCCGATTAGATTTAGAGGTTTTTTGAATTCTATGATTTGGGATTCTATAAAAAATATCATATTTTTTTCGAGACATTTGTGTGGTGACAACAGACTATGATGCACTAAGTAAACTGGAAGAATATGTGGTTGTAATAATATGTAAATAGGAAAAAATCATCATATCGGCTTTCTTTGACTCAATGGAACATATGATATTACATTTACCACATGAAGATAAATGTGGAGGTCTGGTATAGTTTCGATGGATGTACCCATCTGAGAGATGCATGAAGAAATTGAAGAAAAAAGTACATAACAAATCATTAGTTGAAGGCTCAATTACTGAAGCTTATTTGTAAGAGGAAATTCCTTTTTTCTGCTCTCGTTATTTTGAATCTGAATATCCCTCAAGACACAACCATATGGGATGAAATTAGGGGAATGTTGATGATAAAATTGACAATCAATTGTAATTTTCTCATCAGCCAGAGCTTGCCTTCGGTGGAGTTCAAGAACGATGGATTTCAGATGAGGAACATCACAAAGATCATACATATGTTCTGCTCAACTATGAAGAAATGACATCATTTGTACTGTGAGTGATTCAATCACTTATTAGAAAATTTATATTATAGTAATTAAACTTATTTTATTTGTTGGTTATATGATAATCATATCAATAAAAAACTTCAACAAATTACAGCTGCTGCTCTTGAAGAATACCGACAAAAAAAAATCTCAATGGTCTCAAAAACTGGTAACATAAATTATTGATAGTTCAACATATCAATTCAGTTTATTATTTATTATATGGATAATTGTTTTAAAATATTTCAGGTGTCTCAACATGATGATAAAATTGATAAGTGACTGTGTATATTGAGTAACCCACCATCCAAAATGGTTAAGTCTAACAATGCATACGTGGTGAATGGGTTTAGATTTCATACACGTGCATATTGGGAATCAAAAAAACAATGAACAATGGAGTTTCCTGGAGAGAATCACGTCATAGAGAAACTGAAGTTGACTTTTATGGAATACCAGATAAAATTATTGAACTGTGTTATCTAGGGAAAAATTACATAACAATGATTAAATATCGGTGGTTAGATTCTGAGAGAGGTTTGTGTGTTCATCAGATTCATAGAATCGTTGATAATAAATATAAAATTTTTCATGTAGTTAATAAACCATTTATACTGGCTCAACAGGCACATAAAATATATTAGGCAAAGGACTGTGCTACTTTAAGAGACCTAATTGATTAATGGAGCATAATAAAAATGAAATCTCAAAAAAAATCAGTTTACTCAAACTGAATGTGGTTCTGATGAAGTATAAGGAATTACAATTTTTCAAGAGACTACTCAAAATCCATCCTTTTCACAAAGAGACATGAATATCGATGACGACACCCCCATAATTAATGGTAAATGGTGATGATGATGTTAATGATGTTACAAATGAATTTGAAATTGGAAGAGATGATGAAACTGAAACTCATATGGATATTGATGACACCGAGGATGAATATGAAGACATTAAGATCGTCATATATGAAGATGACGAACAAGGTCAACATTCACATAGTTAAATGATGGTTATAATCATAACTAATATATATCTATATGTAATATTTATTTTCACCTATATGCTAACAATAAACATTTTGTGTTTCAGATGGACCCTGGTCTATTTCTTGAGTTAGAGGAGGCTGAGCTACCTTGGGATGATGAGGATTTGGGATCATCTGACCCTCAGGCTACTGGTAGTTTAGGGGGTATGCGGAGGGGGCACAATCTTGTGTGACTGATGATTCTTGACGCTATCCCCGAGTGACATCCACATATTTGTTTTTGTAACACCCCAATATTTCATAGTATGTTATCTCTTCAATGAAATTTAATAACTTGTGCTACACGCAACACCGAGTTCGAGCGCACCATGAAAAACCAAACTAGTCATTCAAAAAGAAGATATGAATAGTATTAACTGAATTTTGAATTTTATACCAGGAAAGCATAGCCAGAGGTAGGACCCCTAACCATTTATTAAAAAAAGAAAAAAAGACAGTAAACGTGCATTACCGACCTAGCACAGTCACTGAAAATCCTCAAAATCACACCCCTCACCACCTCCATGATAAACAGACTCTTCCTCAGTCGCTGTTTCCCAAACCGAACACTCATAGTTCTTCAGAACCTTGGCATACTTCCTCCTCAGATTCAGCTGCTCCAACTCGAGAAACTCATTTCGAGATTGCATACTTCTGACAGTAGATCTGGTAGGCATCTTCTTTGACAGATGAGAGTAATCCTTCCTCATCCTTCCTCACGTAGAGGCAATCACTTTGTCCTGGATCACCGGCAGTGTTTTGTTCCCCACTTTTTAATTTTATATAATCTATGTAATTTTAGAATCCATATTATGTGTTTCTTAGACATAATATAATAACAAATTCAATTTTTTTAGATAAACGAAGTATTTTTCAAAAAAACAATATTACTGCCTTTTAATGGAGAACCTTTTTTTAACCAATATTTGACACTTTTATATATTCAATTTAACGAAATTAAATTATTCATTAGAAGCAGGACATAAAAATTTAGTCTGGATAATTATTTGGTACTTTTCTGATAACTTTTATATTTTGATGAATAGTGAAAAATAATAAATTTTAATTGAAAATAAATTTTTTAATCGAAATGATTTATAATGATAAATTATAAATTTTAGTGGTTTTAAAGTATCATTAGATTATATTTTTATAATTTAATATAATTTAGTTCAGTCTATGTAATATCGTAATTAAACTCTACATAAACAAGTGCCAATATTTTGAAAGTTACTATTTCTTAAAAACACGCTTTTTGTTTTGACACCGAGAATTAATTTTAAATTATTTTCTACCACTTCTATGTTTTGAATTTGGATATGTGGATTCCATATTTGGAATCCAGAGGTTCAAATTGTGTAAATAGGTAACTTTTATGTTTAGACATTATGAATATTTACTTCAGTAAATATTTTATTTATCATTGTTAAAGGGTAAATCTAGTAAATAAGGGTAGAAAAATATAATTATAAAAATATTAAATTACCATAAAACGTGTCTCGTTACTATTGGTTTATACCTATCCGACCATGGGCATCCTAAGGTCGATTTTGGGACTACATGGAGCCACCTAAGAGTGATAATGACACTTTATATTAATTAATTTAAAATAAAGACAAAAATGACATAAACATATATCTTTTAGTAAAGCAATTATTACAAGATGTTTTATAATTTATCATTTCAACTATAAATATTAATATTAATGATAAAATTATTTCCTACATCATGGAATTTTTTATTATTTTTAGACATCAAATAAATAAAATTATTTATGACACAATAATGATGCAGTGTTTACCTCATTAGTGAATTATTTAAATAAATGAGATTATAAAAATTAAAACAATATCCAAAACCCCTCAAATTCTTATTAGATGATTTTATTTAGAACAAGATTCATATTATATTATATTTTAAGTATTTTTGGACCTATATAAATTGATAACCATTATATAATAGAATAATATTTTCAAACATTTCTAAAGAGCCCCTCCTCCCCTTTATAAAAAGCCCTCACCTCTAACCCATTTTTCACACCTCTCAAGCCTCTTGGCTCATCCAACCTCTTCCCAATTAAGCTTTATAAATCTCTATATTCCTCTTATAATCCTTACATTATGTAGAAGGCACTTCAAGGAAGCCATTTTGTTCAATCCAAAGGGAGTTACCTGATTTAAATGTAACATCGCCTCTTAAGTTATTTTCATTTATTTTACTTCTCCAACCCCCTAAACTCTCTTTATTACTTTATTTTATAACAAAAATAGTGTATTAAATATACTAGTTTGTTTTTATGATAATTATTTTAAATAAATGATACACACCTCCATCTAATGGGTATAGAACATAATGTTTCTTTGGACGGCGAACTACTACCTCCCAAAACGATGATTGTTCAATCTTCTACTACCACCTCTTATGGTGTCCATTATGATGGAACTATAATTATATATGATATTTATGATATTTATTTTATATATAATCTTATGTAATTATCTTTTATAGAATAACTTTATTCTTTTTAGATTATATATATACAATAATTTCATTTTAGGAATTACGGACTACCGCCCCCTTAAAGTGACATGACTCATTCATACCATACATAGAACATATAAATAATGTTGCTATTGAACTTACATAACATATATAAAATATTATATTATACTTTAATAATAATATACCCATGTGTGATTTGGTTTTCTTTCCTTTTAAAATACAAAAATGAAATAGAAGTACTGTTCGTGCGTACGTACGGATTACCGTCTCCATGAACATGATGAGATTCCTTACCCATCATAACAATTCAAGAATAATTTTCATTTTATTATTAAAAATAATGTATAATAACTTAATATAATTATGTATATTAATAAAATACTTCCTATCCATAACAAACATGTCTTATGTAACAAAAATTATAATGGAAAACGAATCAGTTAACACTCGAAACAATGATACTACTAAATTATTATTAACAAATAAATATTAAAAGATCATATATGATATCATATTTATATATGTGGTTCTTGTATAACTTATTATCAATGACTTAACTATTATACAGAAGGTTAACGTACCCTCGACCAAAGAAAAATACAATGTAACAGTTAATTCTTCAATCTCATTTTTATTTGACATTGTTTATGTGTAAGTATTTACTGGGACATATTTATTGTCCATGCCCATGTTAGATAAAGGAGTTTTCAAAAGGATTCATTTTAAGGGACTCTTCAACTAAAATATAATTTTAAATGTTTAAATATTTATTCTTCTAAATCATTCTAATTAATATATATGTTTTCAAAATGTGTTTTAAAGGATTTATTTATATTGAAATGAAAGTTTTAAAATGTTAATTATTTCAAAAATTTCAAAGTGGTATGGGACACTTTCATTAAAAAATGTCTTTTAAATTTCTTCCTTTATAAATTTTGTGACTTTTAAATGTTTTCATAAAAAGAAGATATTTCTATCAAAGATTTTTACTAATCATTTTCAACTATGTCAACATCCTTTTTGATATTATTCTTGATAGTGGTTGATTTATTATAAATACATTTTTCAATATATTATTTAATGAGTTATGATATGATTGACTGTGAATGTTCTATTTTTATACCATTCACGATTTATGGATAATGTATTGACATTTCTTATGCTAGTTTTAATATGAATGTTTAGGTTATGTTTCAACATTTTCATATGAGAAATACATTGGACTTAGTAATTGACTGGTGGAGCCTACTATACCTCCTCGATGCATCAGTAGGTCACGTGATACAAACTTCTATCTTGTCACAAGGCCTTGACAAAATCTTAATTGAATTCTTGGCACGAGGCCTTGACTATGTGGTTATAATGTCTGGTGTTATGCATTCCGTAATTATGAAATTAGCTATTGATATTACATGTGACTATTCAACTAGTATAATATCTATGTGAATTAGTAAATGGAATTACTTGACTTATCATTGCCATATTATGTGGACGTTTAAGTTTAAAAAGATTTTATTTTAGTTTTATACATTGTCTTAATTGTTTGTGCTTATTTATGAAAGTTTCTTCTATATTGTTATCCTTACTCAGCATCTGAGCTCACCCATTTCTATGTTTTATTTTTCCTAGGATGTGAAAAAGTATATTACGACTGACCTGCAGGGATATTAGAAAGGATATGAATGTGGTCAATGGAGACAATGTTGTTTTAGTTTTTCATTTTATAATGTAATGTAACATTCATGTATGTAATCTATTTTCCAAGACTGCTAAATTGATCGGTCCTTCGGGACATGATTTCTTGTAATCATGCTAATGTATTAAAATAATGCATCGACTCTGGGCTTCTGGGGTGGGGGTGTTATAGTTGGTATCAGATGAAGTTTAGTAATAACCTTTGAAACTAGATTTATAAAAAAACTCTGATTAGAGAACATTACCCTAAGATAGAATTTGAAGATTAGTATAGAAGAACAGCATAGAATTTTTGTGATGTATAGATTTTTTGAGTTTTCCAAGAAATAAATCCTTGTCTGGATACGAGCAGGTAGAGTCGGCTCTAGCACAGATATACCTCGGAGTGAAAACTCTGACAAGGAGTTTTAGGCTTGACCCAAGGTATCCTGGTACACAACTACGGGTCTTGCTGCACTCTTGGTTATGACACTCCTGAGGGATATTCTTAGGATAATTCAAATTATCCTTTACAATCCATTATAAAGTATTTAGGATTAAATCCTTCCTCAAAGAAAACATTTTTTTAAGATTATAGATTATATGCATAATATTTTCAATTTACGTTAGGTATTTTACAAGTTTGGAATTATGAATTGTAATTCATAAACTAACCTAGTGTATGCCATTGATTAGAAATGATGCCCAATAGATGGAATGAGAACTCCAGCAATGCGCATGATCCAAAGATTAAGAAGGATCATATCTTTCATGGTATTAACCCAAAATTTAGAAAGAAAATAGTCTCCCACATATTATCATCATATGAGGGAATAGTATCATGTGTTAATAAGATAAGTAAAGAATTCTCTGAGTCCTATGGCATTGAAGGGAATCCAGAGAATAAAATGATGGTAGAGAGAAATATGGATAAAGGAAATATGGGAAAGAAGAATTTTCTCTTATGTGATAACTTTTGGAAGAATCTCCTTGGTAAATGATTTAAAGGAATGAGAGTTTTTTATAAGTGTGGAGAAAAAGGACACCAATTACGTGATTGCAAGGGTAAGAAAAAACTTTCAAATGCATAATGCTTCATCGGTAAGGAGTTGATACAATACGCGAATCAATGTCCCAATCATTAGAGTATACCGTAAATGATGTTGTTGGATAATAATAAAGTTGTGATATTACCACAGATGAAGAGTAATGACTAGTGTTCTTATATTGATATTAAATAATTATGTCACTTGAGTTTTGTATCAATGATATACTGATTAAAATAATTATGGATAATATAAGGATTTTACTATAATACTATTTCATTAAGGATTTGAGATTGTGTGTTACTAAGAAAAGTGACTCAATTGCAAGTTAGACTTTTTTGAAAATAAATGGTTGAAGGAAAGATAAACATTAATATGGTCCTGATACTGTGGTATTGATTTTGGAATAAGAGATGATTGATTTGGATAAATTATATTGGATATTATTGACTACCTTGGAATTAATTAATGTTTTTTTCCATCATTGTTGGTGATTACAGCATTTTTGGAATTAAGCAGTATATCTGGTATTCTATGATTTAAAGAAGGAATAATAATGTACATACCTATTCAAATATGGTTTCTTGAAATTCATTTTATTACCACATTTTAAAAGAATACACGATTAAGGTATTCACATGTATATTATGTGACCTTCCTTATAAATTTTGGACTATGAGATCAGACAGAAGTATTGTGGATAAGTCTAAACGTTGGAATAGATTAAGTTTGACATTTGATACTATTGTTAAAGTTAAATCATTTCTTAATATTATTTTTTTCATAAAAGAGAAAACCCAGAGGTCGGGTGACAAACTGTCGCGTCCGGCAAGGCCGCGAGACTTGAACCCGCAACTGAAGGTCAACAATTGTACATCACCAACCACTGGCCTACGTGATGTCCTAGTTTTTATAATGTAGTTTTTTTAAATAGTCTGACAAATTAATTATAAGTTCATTATTTTTGGAACCTTATACAATTAGGATAAATGGAATATTTTTGAATTCTAATATCTTTTGGAGTGAAATATGAGTTTGTGGAAAGAATTATTTGAAGGATGAAACTCTACTTGTCAATTATATTTTTTTCCCTCATATTCTATGAATAAATTAATTCTTAAACTTTAGGGAAGGTATATTAAGACCAAAAATGTTTTATCCTAATACCTTATGTTTTTTTGAACCAATGATATTTTAAACCATCATAGATTGATGGCTTTGAGGCCCTCAATTTTACAATTGTATGCGATTGATGACCTCAATCACTCCCTATAAATATTTACATTTTCCACCAATTATGTGTCTCTAATTGGAACCAATTTTTTCCTAATCGAGATCATAATTTGGTGGTTACTTTTTCATTTCTATTTCCCTCTTATTAAGAATAAATTTCATTAACCCAATTTCCAATGTGGGTTTTCCACAAAGGTACTTTTCTATTTTTAACCTTTTATTTTCACTGAAAATTTTCAAATTGAAAGGAAAAAATTTATTTAATGAGGGGAGAATGTAACACCCCAAGATTTCATAGTACATTATCTCTTCAAACAAATTTAATAATTTTTGTTACACGCAACACCGAGTTTGAGCGCACCATGACATACCAAACTAGAAATTCAAAAAGAGGTTAGGAATAATATTAACTGAATTTTGAATTTTTTATAATCCATATAATTTTATAATCCATATTCTGTGTTTCTTGTACATAATATAAGAAAAAATACATTTTTTTGAGATAAAAGATGTATTTTACCAAAAATGCATTTTTACTCCCTTTTAATGGTAATCTTTTTTTAAACAATATTTGACACTTCTATATATTCAATTTAATGAAATTAAATTATTAATTAGATGAAAGACATATGAATTAAGTCTAGATAAATTTTTGGTACTTTTTTTATAACTTTTATATATTGATGAATAGTGAAAAATACTAAATTTTAATTGAAAACAACTTTTTTAATCGAAAGTATTTATAGTGTTAAATTATAAATTTGAGTGGTTTAAAAGTATAATTAGATTATATATTTATTATTTAATATAATTTAGTTCATTGGATGTAATTTAACATTTAAACTAGACAGAAACAAGTGTCAATCTTTTGACAGTTATTATTTCATAAAAACACGCTTTTTGTTTTGACACCAGGAATTAATTTTAAATTAATTTCTTCCACTTATGTGTTTTGAATTTTGAAAAATGGATTCCATATTTTAAATCAGGATTTCAAAATTGTGTAAATAGTTCACTTTTATTTTTAGACATTATGAATATTTACTTCAGTAAATACTTTATTTACCACGGTTAAAGGGTAAATCTGGTAAATAAGGGTAAAAAATATTATTATAGTAATATTAAATTACCCTAACATGTTTAATATTCATATTGGATGATACATGTCCGACCATGGTTATCCTTGGGTCGATTTTGGGACCACATGGAGCCACTTGAGAGTGATAATTACACTTTATATAAATTAATTTAAAGTAAAGACAAAAATGACATAAACATATATCTTTTAGTAAAAAAATTACAAGAGGATATATAAGTTATATTTTTGACTCTAAATATTAATTTGAAAAATAATTATATTTACTACATCATGGTATTTGTTTTATAATTTTTATACATCAAAGAAATAAAATTATTTATAACACAATAATGATTGAGTGTTTACCTCATTAATGAATGATTTAAATAAATGAGATTATAAAAATTAAAAAATATCTAAAAACTATCCAATTATTATTGGATAATTTTATTTCAAGCATGAGTCATATTATATTATACTTTTATAAGTTTTAGACCTTTAAAAACTGAAAACCATTATATAATAAAATAATATTTTCAAATATTCTTAAAGATCCCCTCCCCCCCTTATAAAAAAACCCTCAACTCTATCCCATTTCTCAAACCTCTCAATCCCCTAGGCACATCCAACCTCTGCCCAATTATGCTCCCTAAATCTATCTATTCTTATTTATAATCCTTACCTTATGCAGAAGGCACTTCAAGGAAGCCTTTTGGTTCAATCCAAAGGGAGTTACCCGATTTAATGGCAACATCTCATCTTAAGTTCTTTTCTTTTATTTTACATCTCCAACCCCCAAACTCTCTTTATTCATTTCTTTTATAACAAAACCAGTATCCTAAATATACTAGGTTGTTGTTATGAGAAGTATATTAACTACAATTACACACACCTCTATCTAATGGGTATAGAACATAATGTTTCTGTGGATGGCGAACTACTGCCTCCCGAAACGATTATTGTTCAATCTTCTACTACCACCTCCTATGGTGGCCATTATGATAGAACCATAATTATATATTATATTTATTATATTTATTTTATCTATTATATTATATAATTCTCTTTTATATCATACCTTTATTCTTTTCATGTTATATACATATGATAATTTCATTTGAGGAAGTGCGGACTACCGCCCCCTCAAAGTGATATGACTCGTTCATACCATACATGGAAGGTATAAAGGATGTTGTTAATGAACATAAATAACATATATTAAATATTATATTATACTGAAATAATAATATACCTATGTTTGATTTGGGTTTCTCTCCTTTTAAAATAAAAAAATGAAATGGAAGTAGTGTTCGTGTGTACGTACGGATTACCGTCTCCATGAACACGATGAGATTCATTACCCAGAATAACCATTCGAGAATAATTTTCATTTGATTATTAAAAATAATGTTTATGAACTTAATGTATTTCTATATATGAATAAAATACCTTCTATCCATAACAAACATGGCTTACGTAACAAAACATATAAATAAAAACAAATCAGTTAACACCTGAAACAATGACACTACTAAAATATTATTAAAAAAGAAATATTAGAAGATCATATATGATATCATATTTATGTATGTGGTTCTTTTATAATTTAATAACAATTATTTTACTATTATACAGAAGTTTAATGTACCGTCGACCACAGAAAAGTACTATGTAAGGGTAAATTCCTCAATCTCATTATTATTCGAGATTGTTTATGTGTAAGTAGTTACTGGGACATATTTATTATCCATGTTCATATTAGATAAAGGAGTTTTCAAAATGATTATTTTTAAGGGACTTGTCAACTAAAATATCATTTTAATGGTTTAAATATTTATTCTTCTAAATCTTTCTAATTAATTTCCATGTTTTCAAATTGGCTTTTAGATAATTTATTTATATGGACATCAATGTTTTAAAATGTTAATTCATTCAAAAGATTCAAAGTGTTATGGGACACTTTGATTCAAAAATGCCTTTTAAATTTATTCCATTATAAATTTTGTTACTTTTAAATTTTTTCATTAAAGGGGATATATCTATAAAGATTTTTACTAATCATTTTGAACTATGTCAACATCCTTTTGGATATTATTCTTGATTGAGGTTGATTTAATATAAATACAATATTCAATATTGTATTGAATGATTTATGATATGGTTGACTGTGAATGTGCTATTTTTATACCATTCGTGATTTATGGTTAAAGTATTGACATTTCATATGGTAGTTTTAATATGAATGTTTATGTTATGTTTCAACATTTTCATATGAGAAATGCATTGGACATAGTAAGTGATGGGTGGAGACCGCTATAGCTCCTCGATGCATCGGCAGGTCTCGTGAGACAAACTTGTGTCTTAGCACAAGATCTTCAAAAACTCTTATTTGTAGTCTTGGCACGAGGCCTAGACTATGTGGTTATGATGTCTGGTATTATGCATTCCATCATTATGAAATTATCTATTGATATTACATGTGATTATTCGACAAGAATAATATCTATGTGAATAATTAAATGACATTATTTGATTTATCTTTGCCATATTATGCTGAAGTTTAAGTTTAAAAGGATTTTTTTTTAGTTTTATACATTTTCTAATGTGTTTATGCTTATTTATGAAAGTTTATGCTATATTTTTATCCTTACTGAGCATCTAAGCTCACCCATTTTTATGTTTTATTTTTCCCAGGATGCGAAGAAGTATATTTTGACTGACCTTCTGGGATAGTCCAAGGGATATGAATGTGATAAATGGAGACAATGTTGTTGTTGTTTTTCATTTTATAACATAATTTAACATTCATTTATGTAATCTATTTTCCAAGACTGCTAAATTGACCATTCCTTCAAGAATTGATTCCATTTAATCATGGAAATATATTACAATAATGCACTATTTCTGCGCTTCTGATGTCGGGGTGTTACAGTTTCGTTCCATGCATGCAGAGGTATGGTAACCTATGTATTTTAGTTATCTATCATTAATTTTATATACTAAATTTTTAATTATTTTTTCTTTTTTCCCATTTTTGTGCATATATTTATTGGACTAGGAGGCACTATCTTGCGCAATTATTTTTCTCTTCTATGGATCACATGGGAACAGATTCTCATTGATGTGCAGCTTGGAATGATCAGTCATTGGCTGGTATGTAAATAAATAATATTTATTTAGAAATTTATTTCATTTATAACTTAATATTATAAATTATTTTTAGGGTTTATGGTATCTCATCAATGATATCATGTGTGGAACTATCTATGAGGCATGGGAGGTGTTTATGCATGAGTGTTTCCGTCCGATTTTTCACAATTTGAGAAGGACATCAATTAAGAAAGTAAGAGCGATAGTATTTGATGAGTCATGTAGAGCCCACCTACCAGAGTACATTCCTTCTCAAGATTGATATGGATTATGTTCACACTAGTTGAGTGGTGGATTTCATATGAGATCTTCATTTGGCCGACAGAACTGGAGGAGATAAGAGGTGACACATCGAGTTGGTAGTCGTACATTCAGTACGCATATAGAGCATCTAGTAAGTATCTTTTTAAAGTATTTTATATAAAATTACATATAAACAGTTTATTTTATATTCATATAGGAAATCGAGCATCCCGATATTATTGACTACAATGTTTATCGGAGGATGTACAATGATCCATCCACTAGAGAGATTAGAGGTGATCACCAGCGTCAGATTGTGGTCAGTATTACTTCTTTTTCAGTTTGAAAATTAACTGCATATAATATTTTCAATATTTTAATTTTAAATTGAAACTGAAGGAGTCATATAAGGCTGTGAGCTCTCAGACACGGGCTGAGAGTCAGGCAGAGATGGCTGATCAGACTATTGCCCACCATTTTGATGAGGTGACATGGATGCAGGCGGTCTAGTATGCCTTTGAGAAGGGCTGAGTAGTTTGTATCGACTCTCATTTGACACCTAGGACTTATTATAGTACTGATGCGATGTTAGAGTCCAACTCGAGAGGACCACATGGAGAGGCATCATCTTCTGGATCACAGTATCAAGAGCAGTTGCGACCTCCAACTGAGCTTATAGAGAGTTTGCAGAAGCAATAGGAAGAGATGTATCAGCTGCAGCAGCAGCAGTAGAATGAGGAGGACATGCGTCGATGGCAGCAGCAGTAGCAGTAGTATAAGGAATACATTCGTCGATGGTAGCTGTAGCAGCAGCACTAGGAGGTCATGTGTCGATGGTAGCAGCAACAACACGATCAGATGGAGTACATGCATCATCTGACTCATAGTTTAGGGATTGAGTTTCCGACATTGTCTCCTCCAGCTCCTCCAGCTCCTCCAGAATAATATATCCCCCAGAGATTTTTTTGTTCTGTTAAAAACCTTTGAATGTAACATTTGTTGTAATATGAACTATTTATAGTTTTTGTGGTGTGAATAGTGCATATATATTTTTTATTTTTTTATTTTATTATTTTATTATTTATTATTAGTATTATATTTTCTAATGTTTTTTATTTTACTAATACTAATAATTATAATAATATTTCTTGATATTTTTATATTTTTTCATAATATTGAGAATTTTAATATTTTTAATATTTTTTTTATTTTTTTTATTTTAATAATATTAATATCATTTTTTCATTAATCATAATTATATTATTTCTTTATTTTATTAATTATTTTCAAATATTGAGAATTTTAAAATTTTTTATTGTTATATTAAGAATATTAATATTATTTTTCATTAATCATAATTATATATTTTTTTTATTTTATTAAGTATTTGTGACGGGGCCTTTTGCGATGGGGGCCCATCGCAAATTGATTATATATATGTTTTTTAATTTTTTTGCGATGGGTTGCTTAATCATCGTAACAACTCTGTTGTGATGGCCCCATCATAACAAATTTATAACATATAAGCTATTTGTGATAGGTATGCATCCCGTCACAAATACTTTTGGCGGCGGGCCTGTTATGAAAGGTTATTGTATATATAATGTATTTGATTGGAGATCTATTTACAATGGTACCGCTTCCCATTGCAAAAAAAATACTATTTGCGACGCTGTTTTCTACAATGGGCTATTTGCGATGGGACCCCGTCGCAAAAGATTTTTTGCGATGGGATCCCGTCGCAAATAGCCCAACCCATATATCTGAAATTCCATTAGTGATAGTATGGATAATCCAATTAAGAATATTTTTACTATGGTTTTTCAAGATGATAAGGATATGTGGGAATTTGGTTTTTGAATCCTTCAAGTTAATGAAATAAATGGAATTTCATAAAATAAAATAACAAGTTTTCAGGTATTGGTTTCATTTCAACATCCATTAAAGAGGAAAACGATTCATAGGGAGAGTAATGACTAGGAGGATATTTTATTCACTTGTGGCTAGAAAAATCACTATAAGAGGAATTTTAATATATTAAAGAATGAAAAGGCACAAGACTATAATTAAAGTATATTTATCATTGTATATTTCTATTTTACTTTATGGGTATTTAATATAATATGTGAGTAAAATAATTGTTTCTAAATAAAAGAACCAGGGATTTTTAGAGATATTATAAGAATGAATTATATATTCAAGTTGAAGATGTGGATTAACTCATACATCATCTAAAAATGAATAAGACTTCATGTTACTAAGGTGAAATATTATTTTAGTTAAAAACTATTATTTTTTGTTAGTACTTACCAAAAGAATTATATTTATATCAATTTAGAACATGGTGATTCTTTATTTCAAGTTTGAAATTAATTTTTTTATAGTATACCATATTGAATTATTAGTTTAAATCATATTTGAATAAAAAAAAAATTAATATTCATAATTAATGATGAATATAAAATATAAGACTCAAATAATAAAAGGTTATGGAAAATTAATTTTCAGTCAAGTAAAATAAGAAGTAAATGTAAATGATATACCAAGAACGGTGTTTATATTCTTTAGATATAAAACCCTTGGATATTTTGAGATAATTTATTATAATGATTTAATAAAAAAACCTTTTTACATTAAAAGGTATAATAAAAAAATCTAAGAGAATTTATTTAATACAATATTTGTGAACAATTTTAAGTATAATTTAGAAGAAGGTTCCTTAGGATATTGAATAGACTTGGATGATTGGGGAAGTTAATGAGTGTTATATTTTGGAAAGTCACATCATGAAGTGAATTGATAAAGGTGAGCTATGAGTTTATCTCAATTGGGAAATGGTTAAAATTGTATTTATATTACACTAAGAGTTGGAGTACTCTCACAAACAATGTTATATCCTATTGTGTGGTGTCTATATAACCTTTTAATTAGAATAATTATATGACTATACTCTTGAGGTAATTTATTTATGGGTTTTTTCAGTGTTTTCATGTTGTATTTATTGAAAATATAAACATGGATGAGTTAGACACTCTTTATAGGTATGTGAAGATAGAAATAAATTGTTTTTTACTAAGTTGAAATGTATCATGGCATGAATGGTATTGTTATGTAGTGAAAAGGTTCAATTAAAGGAAGGGTTTCAGTGTGATTTAATGATTTACACTAAACCTGGGTTGGTTTCACTTTAAATTAGTCGAGGTGTATAGGTTTCATAGTGAAATAAAATGACATATGTCATGATTCATTAATCAGGGAGTTATGGATAATTGGTCTCACCATGATTCCATGTCTAAGAAAAATCAATGTTGCACTACTTTGGGAACCAATTGCCCTCACAATGCAATGTCATGGCTCATGCCACAATGTTTCAATTCATGATGTTGTGTCCATAGTAGAATATTTTCAATTCTTTCTAGAATAAGAATATACAGTGCTCACACTATAAACACTATAGCCACATCATAAGAAGTTTTATGCATATAAAGGTAGATATTATGTGATATGAGGCTCATGTTGTGATTATGTTAACCATGAAACAATGGTGTTTGAGGATATTTAAGATTCATTTTCTAGAATTATCAAATACTTACATCACTTTGTGAGGAAGGAGTTCATGCAGTAATGCTAGTCTATTTAAAAAATAAAAGGGTGTCTCACCTAAATCAAATCATGAGAGATTGTGAAGAAATAATTATTTAGTATGACATTCATTATATGGTGAGTTTCAAAATGGGTTTGTATGAGATTTTAAATCACAACCCCTCCCTATAAAGTTACCCATCCAGGGATGACAATGAATGAAGATTTATAATGACCCATGATCCCCACGTTCAGTAGGCCCCTGGTTGGCAATAGTCACTGAGGGTATAAAAAATATCACATAAATGGTAGTAATTTCATGATATAATATAGGATCAGGAGATAGGATGAATCAACACTAAGAAACTATATGCCATAATATAAAAAGAAAGCCTAAAAACATCTCACAGAGCATGAATAAAGTAAACAGATACTAGAGTCTCCAAAATAAAGTATCAAAAGAATAATTCTGAAAGTAGAGACACAGAAACAACCTTGGATTTTAAACTAGTGATGTCTACCATGGTCCACAAAGTCCTCATAAAACCTAAAAATGGTTTTTATACACATTGGGTGAGCATAAAATTATACTTAGTAGTATCATACAAAAATTATATTGGGCACATGTGGAAAGATAATACTAATACACTGGTGATAAAACAACAGAACCAACAACACCTAAATTGGTCAACTAACTAATAACATCCTCACCATAGTAGTATCACCAAATAATGCATCCAATTATAGTTATATAATAATAATCATATCAATAAAAGGGTACCCCACACCTCTTTCCCACTGATTTACTTCACTCACAACCTAACAACGTATGTCTTAACACTCCCATATCTGTCATATATCAACCTATCTAAAGACACCTTGTCCTTCACATCACATACAATATTTAATGTAGACACCTTGGTGATCACATCACATCACATCCCACCCACATACACAAAGTCCATCACATCACATCACATCTTTCCGGAAGACATATAGGTCATTGTATCAAATCGCATATCACGTAATCAAAATACAAGGGTATCTTAGTCATGAAGGGAATCAACCTCATACCCTCTTATTACCATGCACAACCCCCATAATGATTCACCTCATCATCACATATAACATCACCATAATTCACTTTTGAATTCTAGATATCATAGCCTAAGTATATCAACGTCATCAAAAATAAAAATTAGGGAATATTGAGTATCCAACAATCCATCCCCACTACCATGTTGTTGGAAAAAACACCACCAAAACATTTGGTTATAATAACAATGTAGTCAAAATGGGTGTGGTACATATCGAAATCATAAGGAAAAAAATGTATATATATATATATATAATCCATAACACATAATCCGAACCTATGGGTTCACAACCAAAGTTCCATCCCAACTCACAACATCACCTCCAAGGACTCCCAAACTTCACTACTTTCACTTCCACCACTAAATGCATCATTTTACACAAGCATGTCACATGCCACAATCCATGTTTCTCCTTTATTTTCAAATTAATCCATTTTCAATATTTTCAATTACAAACCAATTAAACTATCCATCCTGGTTATTTCATATTAAATAATAAGTAATTTAAAACACACTTTCCAGTTTAATTATATGTTTCCATAATTATCAAGTTTTCACTAACTCTCATTTACCATACCATTCCATTTTTCTTATAGCACACCCCATTACATTTCTGTTTCAAAATTAACCATTTATTTCATTTCTACTAGGAAACCACCACAACATTTCACAACACAACAACCCATCTTAATCATGATAATGTGCCCCACATCACAACCTCCAAACATCATAGCCAATTCCTCAACACAACCACCACATATCACTACCAAATCTAATATCATAACACCTTAACACATATTCCACATAACAACCAATTCATGTCTCAACCTATAGAACAAAAATACATTTACCACATTCCATATGTCCCATTTTTATTTATAAGGGTATTTTCATCACATTAAATACTTTTCTTTTCAAGGGAATTATGAAATTAACCTGGGTTTCCATGGGAAACCAATTTATTGTCCCAGAATACATTATTATCCAATTTTATTCAAGGTGATATCAAAAAATTACACAAACAATTTTTCGACAAAATCATAAATCTTAGCACAAACAAAGGCTCACAACAACCATGATTTTCAGAAATGAATCCATACATGAAAATTTCAATAACAATAATATCAAAGCTATAAAACATGTTTTTGATTCTCTTTCCAATTACATTCAATTAAAAAAACTCATTATCTTCATTAATTTTATGCATAAAATCTTCCCAAATATAAAAAAGATCCTAACTTCTCTTGCATGATACAACTAGAGGATAGACAAAGTGTTCCCTACCATAAAAAATCCCTTCAAAACAACTACACAAGGTTGAGTCAAGATGGAGATAACCACCAACACCACAAGGATGTAAGAACAAATTGATTTTCCTAAAACACAACACCCTCACAATAGCCTCATAAAAAACTATTGTAAAATTTTTTCATGATAGAATCCCTCTCCATGTGAAGAACTGGAAGAAAACAAGGATAGGGAATGGGGAAATCACTTTAAACCACCAATGATTTATCTACTGAGGCTGGGGTTTAAAGACACTGAAAAGGGTTATAAAACCCTCCTTGGGATTCATAGCGTTCACCAAATAACTAAGAAAAAAGTCAAGATAATAATAATTTTCATAGGTTTTTGTAATTCATAGGTAGTTTGGAAAACATAACACCACGATGCAGCACTACCCGTCATGCTATATATTTACTGAAAAAGGAAGGGACCATGATGCAATGAGAAGGACTAGGTTTTAGTGAGTCTAGTCAAAGGGGACTCTAATAATGTTTTCTATATTTATAATGTAGAACAAAAAAACCAGGTGAGGGACCATGAAATAGGATAAAACACCATGTCGTAGAACCCTTCTACCAAGAAAAGGGTTGCACTACAACCCTTCACCACATAGAAGACATGCTAAAAATGGAAGAACCTCTAAAAAATCTATTAATACATTACACCATAGTTATCCTGTCTATTCCACAGTTATCTATGTTTTGGAAGTAGCACCAAAAACCTCATCTAAAGTCTCCAAAACATAGTCAGCCTCTCTACATCGTAGATACCTCTCTTACGGTGTAGCCAAGTCTCTAAATTGTAGAACTCCTCTAAGATGAAATATCAACTCCATCTCTCCCTTTTACCATAAAAAATCATTGAAACTTCTCCCAGACACCTTTATCCCCATAACACATGTAAAGTAATGGTATGGATGGTCTATTACTTTACATCATATATTTATCCAAATATTCTCATAACTGAGAATCAAAACCACTTCCAAAAATCAAATAAGAAAAGAGGTCAAAACAACTATCACATAAGACACCTTTGAAGGAACTCATTATATCTCAAACACAACCACACCACCACACACCAACCTCAAGACACCTCTATCACACATTCATCAACACTACCATTCCTCCCTCCAAAAAACCCAAGATAAAGATCACAACATATCCCCAATCACACAACTCAAGGAAATCCACTTCCCAAATCAATATATTATTCACTTTGAGAGGCACTGACTCTATCGAATGATTCAAAAATATGTCAGAGTATAAAGATTCATGTTTAGAAAATGGGTTCTTCCCAATATAAAAGCTTAAATCTTTAATCGCACACCACATCAAAGAAAAATAAAAACTCATAAAATAACAAGATCCAAAAATCACATCAATAAGGAAAAACTCAAAAAAAAATCCAGGTACTTGGAACACTTTTGTGCCTCACACTCCCAAGTACATTCCTCCAAGCAACCATGCCTCCATAACACACAAACCAAGGTAACAATGTGTCCCCCAAACACCTTATCCTGATAATCTTGAAACTTTAATATCCTCTTAATGAATTTCACATCATCCTCACTATCCAAATCTGCCAAGTAAATTACTTGGGAGTCATCATGAAGATACTAATAGAGTTGAGATACATAGAAGAATTTTTTTAATCATGTCTAATGGTGGTTGATGTTCCAATTCATAAGCCACCTAGCCAATTTTCTCCAACACATCAAAAATCCCAAAATCCAAGGTGATATCTTACTCCCCTTACTAAACCTATGCCTCCCACGATGAGTAGAAACCTTCATTAAAACATGGTCTAATTCCATAAACTCTAAGGACCTCCTCCAATGATTATAGTATGACTCATAATGATCCTACACAACTTTCATCTTATCACAAACAATATAAACCTTCTCTTTTATTCTCTAAACCACATCAAGGCAAAGAACCAAAATAATCCTCAACCTCAACCTAGTACAATAAAGAATGACATAGACTGTAACACCCCGAGATTTTATGAAAAATATTCTTTTTAATTTTATTTTTGTCTTGTGTTGTACACTAAAACAAAGGAGTCTTGCACAACACGCAACCCTAACTTGGCTGCATTACATGCAATCGTGACCTTCCTTGATAGCATGTGTTGTACACAAAACCGAGTTTCACTAAACAACGATATGCTATTAAAATATTATTAAAACTAGCCGTTAAGAATAGTAATAACCACTTTTTGATTTTTTTTTTAAATTTCATATTTCAAAATGGACTTCATTTTTGGATTTGGAATATCTAAATTAGCCTAGGGTGAAATTTTGGTATTTTTCTAAAAATATTCAATTTTTGATGAATAGTGAAAACGCTGGGTTACTCTTTAAAAACCTACTTTTTATTTAAATAATTATTTATTTAATTTAAATTTATTTTAGGTCAAACTTGACACATAATACCTATATGAGTTCAATGTAATTCATTAGAGTCATTTTATAATAATTTTAAATATATAAAAATTTTATTGAACTTTTGACCATCTTTTACCCACCTCCTAGGAGAATTTCCAAATTCACATAAAACATAATTTTACCGCTTCTGTGAGTGGAATTTCAAAAATCTGAGAGGCACAGTTGATGTAAGTATGTAAAATGTGGTTTAATGAGATGAAAATAATTTTTGGTGAATAGTAACTTTTTACTTTTTTTACCACGGTTAGAAGTAAATAGGGTAATTAAGGGTAAAAATGATATTATTATTACCCTAACACATGTCCTAATTCTATTGTATGAGTGTAATTAGACCAAAAACAATCTTAGGAATAAAATATAACCATTTAGGCCCACTTGGATAAGATTAGGACATTTATTATTAATTTATTTAAAGAAGGGTTAAAATAGTTAAAATCAATGTTTAATAAGTAAATAATTTTTAATATAGGGTTATACATAAAATAAATTCAACTATAAATATTCATTAGAAATGTAAAAAGATTTCCTACATAATGGTATTTTATTTGTAATTTTTAGACTTTAAATAATTTAATTTATTTATGACATAATGATGATGCAGTAATTATATTATTAATTAAATATTGACATAATTGATGTTATAAATACCCAAATAAATGTATTTTGAGTCTTTTTATGAATTAAAATAATTTTATATGTTAATATGACATGTTATTAGTGCTTTAATTAACTTTTTTCGAACTAATCGTTCTGTTATTATTTTCACAAAAATCAATTACCAAATAGTGTCAAAATTGACATAAAATAGTTTTTAAAACAAATATTATATTATTAATTGTTATATTATTTCTAAAAATATACGGTTCAGAAACATTACATATATATGTTTATATATATTAATAATAAACAACTTGGGGTTCTTTTGGCTTGTTATAGTAAGTTTACTAAGCTTATAGTGTAAGAAAACAAGAAGACACGGTAAAAGATAAATTATTTAACTTAATGTTAAATCTAAATGATAAGGTTAAAATAAAACCTAAACTTGTATAAATTCTATTGGATTAGAGTATTTAGACCCATCCCCACCTTAGATTCTAAATAACTAAATTTGGAGCTATTAAAAACCGAATAATACTTAATAATAAAATAATTGTTTTAGTTATTCCAAAGGTGCCCCTCTACTCCCTTATAAAAGGGAACCTCCTCCCTCTCTTCCTCACACCACTTTGAGCCTTCATGATCGGACAACCCCTACCAATTTCTCCTCTCCACTTCCCTAGAAACATCCTAGAGGTTCTGGTCTTCTTCAAAGACCAATCTTAATGCCCTAAGAGGTGGTTTCAAAAGGCGTGTCGAAAGAAGAGGTAATATCTCTTACCGATTCTTTCAACTTTATTTCTTCTTCTACTTCTTCTTCTTTAGTTGTTTCATTATTAATTAATTACATCAGTATCACTCATATACTGATATGTTATTATAAGTATGAAACATCTCTATTTCACCATCTATCCATCCTACGGAAAACAAAATCATCGTGTGTGCGTATGTACGGAATACCGTCTCCACACCGTGGTGTAATATATTTTTCCCCACCACCTTACTTGGATGGGTATAATGGTGTACATAATGACTATATATGATTATTGTAAAGTGGTATTGATTCTGAAATAGTATACATACACTCCAATACAATTCCACGATAATGGAAATGATATCATCGCTCGTGCGTACGTACGAAATATCGTCTCCACGATGTGATGCGACTCGTTCTACATGATCTTCATTGCATAATGATTATATAAATGAATTGAATGAATTAATATGATATATATTACACTAATAACATTATAGAAATGAGGTATCTATAACTTAAAAAGAAGAATAAGAATTTATTCGACAAAACACGCATAAGAACAAAAAGTAATAAACACCCGAATAACAAGTAGCAATGAAATATTACTAATAAAAAGCTAAGAATATGACCATATATGATATCATAACTATTAGTATGATTCTATAATAAGTCAATCACATTATTTAAATCATTATACCAGAGGTTCGGACACTTACGAAGCAAATCGGACCTAAGGTAAGGGAAAATCTCACAATCTTATTTTTTTTATCCGAAATTGTTTATACTTCAGAATTTAATGGGGAATATTTATCATCCACATCCATGTTTCCTCAATATGTAATATTTATATCCTTCTAAAATTTTTTAAATCCAATTTTACGCTTCGGTGAGTTTTTATTGAAAGATATGAAAGGAATCTTTTGTCGTTTTTCGTACGAGGTACTTTTTGACTTTTCCGACAAAAGTACGAGAAGAATGTTTTTTTAACTTATACGGAATGAATGGATTTTTAGAACATTATTTCCATGAAGATTCCTTTACAAGTTTTCAAGTTTATTTTTAATCAAATTTTTTTAGTTTCATATTTTATGACATGTTAATAAAGGAAAAATGTTTTTGATGTAGAAAAGATATTTTCCTTAAGAATGGAGTTCAAGTGTTTTATCAAAATTATTTTCCATCTAAGATAATATAGTGTTCTGTTTCTATCCCTATTATTACATTGATTTGATTATGTTGTGATGGAATTATTTTTATAAATTCCTTTATCTTATATGAATTTTTTTATGATGTCACGATGTTTAAGAATTCCATTTTTATTACATGGGTTAAGCTATGATGTAGGATTTATGATTTTGTGGCACACATAATAATGGTATCATTATGAGATTGGTGGGACCTATATCTACCTCAAATGCATTAGGTAAAGATTTATATCTCATGAGATAGACCTGGCTGGAATGGCAGGTTAAACCGGTTTAGTGAAACAGGACTAAGATGAGGAGTGATCTCGGTTCTGAAATGGACATTGTCCACTAAGATAGTCTTGGCAATGATTCTTGACTACTAAGAAATGATTTTCTATGATTATGTGTGTATGCCACAAAGCTTCATGTTTTAAGTTATGATTATTGGGATTACATTTCACTGCTATTATTTATCCCATGTTATGAAATTATGATCTCTTTTGCAGGTTAAGATTTCCAAATTGTTATGTTCTTATGAATATGATGTGATTGATATTTCTTTTGTTTACCCTTACTGGGAATTTGAGCTCACCCTTTTGTATGTTTTCTTTCCCCAGGTCAGGAAGAAGGATATTAAGTAAGATATGCCAAAAGGGACTATATATATGATGAAATAAATGGGAGACAGTGTAGATGCTTTATGAACCAGTTGTTTATGTTTCCCAGTTTCTAAAGACACTATACATATACGGTACTTTCATGGTTTTGTTATATGTTGTAATAAGTATGCTTCAATTTTGAAATATTAACCATGTATGTAAAGTATGGGTCTTTATACGGACGCCCATAAAAATACTCAATTGGGGCCATAATGATGAAAGAGTGGTAGATATTTTTACAATAGTACTTAACCCAAGAAAATTACTTTGAACAAGATCCACCAAAGTCTAAGTTGCACACCCCCAACTTATCCTCTAACATCTGGATTGTATGCTCTATTTTTATGTTTGAATGAGGGAGGAAAGAGGTTTTGAGGCATAATTGAGTGCCAAAGGTGTGCCAAAATCTCCTACAGACTTTTAATTAAATCGAGAATTAAAATGACAGAAAATGTACCTCAAAACATCATGTTGCTTCATAAACTCGTCCCCATACCTCCTTGAAAAGACATCCACAGTGCTCGACTCATTGATTACTAACAAGTAGAATTTTTTAACTGATCCATGATTACCTAGATAAAATCACAACCTCCCAGAGCTCGGTGTAATCTCATGATGATTTCCATCAAGATTGTTTTCAATATCTAATTGGTTACATCCAAAGGATACAAAAAATCACCAGGAACATGGTACTTAGCCTTTTCCTACTGAAAAAACAGACACAAATCCACAAGCTCTTTCACCGCCCATTTCATCTTGGACCAACAAAAGTGCATCCTCAAACTACATTACATCTTAGTATCCCTATCTGTACCAATAAAGTAGATCTATGGAACTCACATAGGACTCCCTTGAATATCAATCCTAAAATAAATAGACTCCCCAGAAAAAACATCTGATGTTTACCATCCTCTGTCCATCCCTCCATACAATCATTTTAGTCAACATGGTCAAACATCAACTCTACCTCTGAGTCTCCCCATTTAGAATACTCTAACTGATTCATCAAATAATATTACACTATCATCCAAAATAATAAATATCTTCTATAAACCACCCTTTCATCTAGGTATAAGGTTGAAAACTCCTCCATGGCCCCCCAAACATCTCCAGACTTATAAAGAATACCCATTAACAACTTCCTAGTGAACGTGTTAGGCATGGAATTTTCCTTTCTTTAGGTGTATTATTTTTCAAATTCATCATCATAGAAAAACACCATCAACCTCTATTTATATAAATTTATATCACAGTGAGAAAATTTTTACTTCAAGCTCTTATGATAAGTGAAGGCCACAAAGCATTCTCTAATTAGTTATTTTTTCACAACTTTAGTGTAAACCCAACCACTACTAGTTCTATATCTTGAGTGTCATAGTTACTATCTTGGGTGAATAACAACCAAGAACCATAATATATCACTACATTATTATACATCAATATGCATCTCAATAACAAATGGTAAGAATCATAGAACACCTCAAACATCACCCCTTCCACTAGAAACTAATGCACTATAGCACTGATAAATCTCCCCATCTAGAAATAAAATGTTTACAAACCCCGATCAGTACATATAAACAATTTTTCCTTCTATTTCAAGTATTTCAATGAGGATACAATCCATAAGAGGTTATATACAGATCACCATTAATATCCACTAAGACTAAAGAAAATTTAAACATATGCCATGTTATTAGATTCTTCCCAAGAAAAAACTATATTGATATTTGATGCATCCATGACCACGCCCTAATGGAACACCACGTGTCAAAGTATATTCACCTCTTGAGTCCAAAATTCAAACTTGGAAAACATTCCATTGAGTTTTTGGCATTGAAGTACCCTCAAGATAACTCCATGATTATTGACATGTTTCTCTTATGACTTTAAGTAGATCAATATTTCATTGATGAAGATGATTATTAAATAGTCTAGGAACTCATGTAATATATATTTCCTGATCCCAATGAACATATATAGTGCATTTTTGACACATATTTGAATGTTCACCAATAGAAAGTGCATATACTTATACCAAAAAGAAGGTTTTGGGATATCCTTATCCTTCACACTCAACTGTTGTTACCCAAACCAAAGATCAATCCTATAGAACCAACTAGATCATATCAACTAGTTTAATAGATCATTAATCCTTTGAATAGGGTATTGATTCTCAATCATCACCTGATTAATCATTTAGTAGCCTGTAAACATCCTCATACTACCATTAACATTCTTGGTGAATAACACTGGAGCACCCAACGATGACACACTAGGATGAATGAACCCCTTATACATCAAATAATATATTTAAATTCTCAACTCCTACAATAATAAGGTTTCTAGCTGATAAGGACACATTCAAATCATAGAATCACCATGTTACGAATCTATCTCAAACTTGATATCTTGTTAAGGGGTAATGTCTCATCCTCCTTGGGAAAAACATCCATAAACTCTTAGAAAATCCTAAAGACCTCCACCATCCCATCATATACTAAATATATCGAATACTCAACCTTCAAGGAAATAAGGGGCTCCACAAATATCCTTCCTAATAGGCAACCCCACTCGCCAATTAAAATTGTATTTTAACTATCCATATCAAAGAACACGACTCTCATCTAGAACCATTTGAAAATAAAAATCATGGAAGAAAATCAATAAATTATAAGGACAACATCATAGATTTCTATTCTAATTAATAAAAGATCCCTACATGACTGATGTGGCCCCTTCATTAGTCTACACCACCAGAACATATCAAACATGTTAGTCTAGACTCTAACTAGCACAGTCAACACAAGGGGAATTGGAAGCCTCTTTATGCATATTAATAGATGAGGGACTATAATGGTTGAAACAAAAAAACATTAATCTCCTTGATAAAATAAGGAACACATAAGGATAGATATAAAATTGATCATACCTCTAATGATTTGAGCCCCCTCTAGTACGGGTACCTCCACAGCATGCAACTTTCCATGACTGGCTTCCCTACCTCACTACTAAAGACCACCTCGATGACCACACTCAGTTTAGGGTCCCTAATGATGAGGAATATCTTAAGTTCACCATAGGCCTACTCTATCTTCTCTCTATGGAGTATAAATCTAAATCCCCTACTACTGAAACAGCATTGCTTGAAACTACTATTGAGGATAATGTTAAACTAGACCACCTCCACCATACTAATCTTAGAGAACCACTTGGCAATAATTCTAATGATGAAAAATGGATCAAAATTTAAATTACACTATCCCATGGACATTATAAATATAACAGAAACTAATATCCTTAGAAGGCTAATAGGGAATATATTGAGGTCGAATCTCTTCTAGTCAAAACCTCAAAGGCCCTAGTCCCTAATACATGCCATTGAAAACTCTTTTCCTTAAGGAACCCTGTTGGATCCCCTCTCACAATAAACATACTTAGGATTTTATATTCTCAATCACCTTTTTCTTCTTGTAAACCACCAATTACATCGAAAATGTAAAATGAGTAACCAAATATTGGATATAAGGATAGAGTGACTCCTCAATATGTTGTACATTGGAACCCTCATTAGAAAAAAGATATATGTAGAAATTTAAAAGACCTTTGAAATTGATCTCAAGATCCCACATAAACATTCTCCACCACTAAATATAAATAATTTCCTAATTTTTCTATAAATTTATGGTTGATGATAGAAAATTATTGTGGAAATCACTCTGAATGTATGACCACAACAAATCTTCCTCCTTCCACTTACGAAGTTATAATGTCCACCATGAATGCATAGTTACCCACATCTAATTAACTTCTTATGGGACCCTATACTCTTCCCATGACTATATCAAACCAAAATAAATAATTAGATCCTATAACTAGTGATATGTCTCCATATCTGAGCCTCCTCCCTTATAATTCACTAAATTATACTGCTAAAAGGCATGCAACATCCTCATCCACTAATTATCCTCCTCAACTAAATCAACCATATAGTGATCAATTGGGTCAGCCTGCTGGACCTCACCAAACTAAAACATACTCTTATAATTTCCAAGATCCATAACTAAAAATAGAAACAAGTATATCCTAATCTCAATAGTATTATATTTTATTAATAATTAATCAATTAATTCATTTTATTTTCCCAAGATCATCCAATTTGAACAATAAAAAAAACATGATATATGCACCTTCCCTTGGTATTTAACTTGTAAGTGGTGCCACCTCACTTAGTCTTTTGGTATAATTATATTCCTTTCATCAGATCATGAGGGTACCTAAAATATCATGTCCTAAATAGTCTCCCCTAGAATATGTCACGTACCAAGATCAATTGATATCGTTGACCTACCAACCTTGAAAACCTCACAAGGCCTGACTCTAATCTCTATCATAAATCTCAAAAAAACCTATGATACCACTCTGTCATGACCATATACCCTAAAAGCTACCCTTCTTAGTTTTAGAATGATATAAGAGAGATAATGACAATCGATTCCCACCTTGAGTAGGCCTTGGGTTGGTAAAAAACACCAATGGTATAAAAATCTCACATAAATGGAAGGTATTAACCTCTATAATATTGGATCATGATATAGGATAGATAAATTGTAAGAAAATAATTGATATAATATAATAAGAAAACAAAAAACCATCCGGAAATCCATGTAAGATGGGAATAGATACAAGATCTTCCAAAATAAAGTACCAAAAGAAAAGTAACAAGGTAGAAACATATCAATGGCCCCAGAGTCTAAGCTAGTGATGCCTAGAATTCCACTTTAAGTCCCACTAGAAACAAAAAAATATATTTTTATATACATAGGGTGAGTATAAAAGTCTACACAATAAGATCATACCCAAAGTCTCTCATGCACATTTGAAGAGAGCATATTAATGCACCAGTAAGAAAACAGTTGAACTAACAATACCTAAATAGGTCAACAAACTAATCCCATTCTCACTATGGAATTTTTACCAAATAATGTATCCAATTATAGTAACATATTAAGAATAAAATTGATAAAATGGTACCAGACAATATTTTACCATTGATTTTCCACTCTCACAACCTAACATCATACATCCAAGCACTCCCATATCTTTTTTATATCAATATTATAAAAGACACCTAGGTTATCTCATCACATAACATCTCACCTAAAAACACGTGGGCCATCAAATCATGGCCACATACACCTGGGACATAACATCTCATCGCATATCACCTGAAGACACATGGTCCATCACATCACATCGTATCTTGTGTAACCATAATAGTAAGGTATCATGAACTTGAAGAACATAAACCCAGTGACCTCCACCTACCATGCATGACCCCCACCATGAATCACCTTATCATTTCTTCAAACATAACCATAGTACACTTTTCACTTCTTTCTATCACATCCCATGCATATCAGTGTTGTATAGAAGCAAGAGAAAGTAAGAAAGATTATCCAGTCATCTATCCTCACCACCGATATGTTTGGAAAAACAACACCAAAATATTTTGTTGTCAATAAAAGGTGCACTATATAGGTGGGGTGCATATAGAAATTGAAATGAAATAAAAAATATATATATATATTACACAAAACACAATCTCAACCTATGTATTCACAACTAAAGTTCCATCCCAACTCAAAATATCACCCCAAAAGCCTTGAACATTTGTTACTTTTTCTACCACTAGTAAATGCATCATGCCACACAATAATTTCATAATCCATAAGCCATACTCCATCTTTATTTTAAAATTAATCCATATTCTTTATATTCCATTCCCAAACAATTCAATTATACATCCAATTTATATTATATTAAACAAAAAACACTTTAAAACACACTTCCCATTTTAATTACATGTTTCTAGAATTATCAATATTTTACTAACTCTCACACACCATACCATTAAATTCCTCATATTAACATAAAACATTCCATTTCAGTTTCAACTTTAACAATTTATTCCATTACTAGTGGGAAATTACCACAAAACCGCAAAACATAACAACCTATCTTTCTCATCACAATAATCCCCACATAACCATTACCAGAAATCGCATCTACTTCCTCAATACAACCATAATATCTCACCATCACAACTCTTATCACAAAATCTCAACACAACCTCCACATCATAACCACTTCCCATTTCAACCACAATAACACAACCACATTTCAAACATTTCATATAACACTTTTTTGATTTATAAGGGGCTTTTCATCACACTAATAACTTTTATTTCCAAGGGGAATTTAATACAGACTAGATTTCCCATTTCCAGCAAATTTATTAAAAATATATATTTTATTATACAATTTCATTCAAGGTTATAAAGAATTATCGGATTAATTTTTTTCCCCAAAACACATCAATCTTAGAACAAAACAATGATCCCAAAAACCATGATTTTTTGCAAGGCATCAAGATTTTATAATCTCAACAACAATAATATCGAATCTTTAAAACACGTGTTATATTCTCCTTCCCCTTCAATTAAATTAAACTAATTAATTACTATTATTATTAAGTTAGTAAATACTATCATTCCATAGATAAACAAGAGCATATCCCCACCCACGTGATACAACTATAAGGGATATAAAGGGCTATACCTCAAATGAATCTTTTTGAATCACTACACAAGCTATATTTTAGAGGGCTACAACCGTCAACACCAAAACAAAGGAAGAACACCTTGATTAACCGAAATACAACACTCCCAAAATATCATATTACCAAAAAAAATACTATAAAAAAATGTTTCCATGATAGTAAAACGTTCCAAATGAAGAACTGGAAGAAAATAGAGAGAATAAAGGATGGAAACTCACCTTAATAAACTTATTATTGGTCTCCCATAGACGAGGTTAAAGAAAGTTGAAAGGGGGTCGACATACCTCATTGGAATGCAATTGGTTCAACCAATAGATGATAATAATTTAAATATAATTATGATATTTTAGGGGGTTTTGTAATTTATAGGGAATTTATAAAACATAAGATCATAGTGAAAAACTACCCACTAGACAGTAAAAATTTTGAAAAAGAAAGTTACCATGGCGCAATGGGAATGACAGCGCCATAGTGAGGATAGTTAAAGTAGTATCTGTGAATTAAGGTTATCTCTATGTTGGAAATATAAAAAAACTATAATAGAGACCATGGGAAAGGGTAAAAACTATAGTATATAACCGTTTTCATAAAAAAAGGGTTAATCTATAGCCTTGATTCATGCTATAGGATTAAAAAATGGTAAGAACACTGAAAACTCCCCCAAACCACTTTTTTGTAGCCAGCCTCTCCATGTCATAGATTTTCTCATTCTGTTCGTGGAACTAAAAACTGCATCCTAAGTCTCCATGCCACAACTATCCTCTCCATGTTTTAGTCGCTGCTCCTATGGCATAGCTAAGGATCTATGCTGGAGAACTCTTCTGAGCTAAAATCTCAGATCCATCTCCTCCTTTTACCCACACGACTCCTTTAGACTTCCCCAGAACACCTCCATCACCAGAACTCCCACAAAGTAATTGGTTGTGAGTTATGTTTTATTAAATTTTCATAGAAGAACATATGTGAATAGAATATCTAAATTTTTGAGGTACTTGAGGTTGATGAAGTGAATATTGATCAACTTGTTATCGTGCATCATTCTATCTTGTACTAAAAGGTCTGGGGTGTCTCCTTGATAATTTTTTTATTTTTATTGATAATAAAATAATAATTTGGGTGGATTTATTTCAATTTGTTCATAATATTTATTATCCACTTCATATAAAGATTCAATTAACCTTATATTCTCTCTAATGTTAGGTGCATTCTTTTTCACTCATTCTCTTGAATTCTCTTTATCACTATCAAGAGTTGTTTTCATTAGCCAGTGTGATAAAAAGGGTTAGCAATTAGTGATTTTAGAAACCACTAACTCACCCCCCCAATTGTTTTTTAGTCTCACCTAGGAATTTCACATGGAATCAAATCATTTTTTTAAGAATCATTATTGATTGTATGATACATTTTAGTTGGTAAAAGTGTTGGATACAATTCTATCAATTTATAATATTTGAAATTTTTTCTTGTAGTTTACGTCACAGCTATATCTGGTTATTTCCCTTGTATTTGAGTTTACTTTTACCTTATAATATTTTTTGTTGATGATATCTACGGTTTTAATGAATAATGATAAAAATAAAGTAATTCTTATATTCGATGGAAATGGATTTTATTTATGGTGAGTGGGTATAGTTCCACATATTCTATCACTTGGATTAGATATCCTTGATATCACTTGGAATAGAATTCATCTATCTATATATTGGATAATCTATACTCTTTGAATAAGAAGAATATTAATGCTGATGAGAGTGTGTGAAATGTGTTACTCTCATCCCTCTTGGATAAGGAGTTCACACCTGTCCTTGGGATACAAACAAAAAATAGACTGTGGACGAAACTCCATGATATCCATGAGGAAGGAAAAAAAACATAAAGGAGTCTCAGTTAAAATCTTTTTGAACTAAATTCTATTATATCTAAATGGGATAATATAAAATGGTCGATGAATTATCTTTTCAGGAGGACAAGATATTAATCCAAATTTGAAGCTTTAAATAATTTATAGGTTCTTAAAGATTTTACCATGGTTAATACTTTTATAAGAATCCTCCAAAATTTATTTTATATAAATATTTATTACCTAGAGGATTAATACATGGATGAATGGACCATTAATAAACATAATAATATTTTAATTTATTATGAGATGATAAGAGGGTTTTCATAAAGGAATAAGGGAAGATATGATAAGGATACAACTTTTAAAGATACAAATGTTAAGAAAAAATATAAGACAGATAATTCTCATGTGGAGGAAATTGATGTTGAAGATAATTCCATAGATTTCAATGGACTTAAATATCTTTTTTAAAAAGGTATGAATGGAGGAAAATATCTATATAAGGGTAGGATTCCATTTAATTTATTAAATTTTTAAATGATTATACACTTTTCAAAAAAATCATTAATAAATAATAAGAGGATGAAGATTATGAATAATCTCAATGGTCATCAAGAAGAAACATGGTGGAAGGTGTTCTGAGAGTAAGAAAATTATTCAATAGAAAAGGTAGGTCAATACAATGAAGAATAATATTTTTCCCATATAATTTCATTACATCTTGTGATTAGGAACATAAAATAGATAAATAAGACACAAAAGATAAAGGGACAATAAACCACATGGCTAAATAACATCATCATAAATACCAATAGAGTGAATAATAAAATTAATAATAAGAGGATGGTAGTAGCGTAGAGGAAAAAATTAGTGATTATAAAACATTAAAAGATATATAATTAATAAAATATATATTCATATGTTGGATGTTAAATTGAAATATTATGAGAGAAAACAAATTATAGAAATATGAGAATGTTTCATTAAGTAAATGTCTAGATGAATCAAAAACCAATTGGCATTAATGAGATGAAACTGGAATTAACACAATAGATGATAGATATAAATACAATAATTTAATATTGGGATGATATGAATAAAATTAAAATAGAGAACATAATTACTAATATTTAATAAGTAAACTCTCTTAAGGGAAACTTGGATGATGCTAAAACATCCTTACAAAGCACTCTCTATGTGCTTCAAAATTCTATCAATGAATTTGGTGGAAGATTTAGTGTAGTGGAGAAGGTTTTAAATGATACATAGAAACTTTGATATTATTTCATTATATCATGAGCCATTATTTTGGGTGTCTAGGTTTAAAATAAAAATTGTGGTAGTATTGAAAAAATTAACAATAAAGTTGTTGTATCACCTAAAAATGGAAAATTAACTGATTTCAAAAATCAATTATGGTTCTCAAAATTCAAAAAAAATGGTGTTTAAGATTATTCAAACTAAGGATAATAACATAGTCACTAATAAGGTAAATAATAAAATCATAAAATCTAGATAATACTAAGAATAATAACCAAATTTTAAATCTAAGAGAGTCTATAGAAGAACGTTTTTTAAGAATTTATCTATTACCGGTGGGAATTTACCTTTAAAATTAATATTTTTGTGTTTTATAGTATATAGACACAAATAATATGTATTATAGTATCATTTATCACATAATCAATAGAAAATATAGTATTAATTTATCAGGTTCAACTTGAAATCCCTATAGACCAGTTAATATAGAATCCAAAAGAGAAGGAACAATTTTATAATAATAATTATTCTCTTGAGAAAACTTGTAATAGGTTTGATCAACACAGAAAAAACAATAATATGTGTCTCATAATGTTACAAGATTAACTAAAAAATTATAATTCCAAATCTAAAAATAGGAGCAATAATCAAGAGTATTCAAGGTTGATTGAGGTCAATTATAAAGATCGAAAATGAGAGAAGTTTTGGATACTCAATAGTGGTTTCTTATCACACATGAATGAAAACAAGAATATGTTAATAGATATCAAAATGTATGATGTAGGATCTATTACTTTTAGTAACAATGTATCACTCAATATAAAAGGAGGTAGATTCACCATGATTATTAAGAATAAATTGATATATGATATTTTTATTGATGTGATGAAACACAATCTATTGAGTATTTCCTAGTTTTGTAACAATGGTAATGAGGAGATAGTTTACAAGGATGGATGTTTTATATGAAATTTGAATGATGGGATAATCTTGATGAAGGTACAAGGACCAATAAATACTCAATTTCAAAATTTTGAGGTTAAAGACACGTATTGCATGATTATGAAAGAGGAAAATAAATTGTGTCATAAGTGACTTAGCCATTTGGGGAAACATAACATGTAATGTCTTATAAAAATTTCTTTTGTGAGAAATATACAAAATATATATCATTCAAGGATAAACAATTGTGATACATGTTGCTAATATAAAATGGTAAATAATATCTATAAGCTGCTAGATATAAAAAAACACTCTTCAGTTGGTTTACTTGGCTGTGTGTGTTATAATGAGCATTAAGTCTCCTAAAATATATAAGTACTTTAGGAACAAATTTTATTATTTTACTCTTATGAATTATGTTTATTTTATGTTAATTAAGTCACAAGATCTTGATAAATTCAATAATTTTCATAGGATTGATGAAAATAAAGTGGGATATGCTATTAAAAGATTATGTTCTAGTAATAGATGTGAATATGAGAATGATTAGTTTGAGGTGATCCATGACAACAACCGAATACAGTACGAGTATAGTGATCCATTCATTGAATAATTAAACATAATTTTTATAGGATGAAAAAAATCTTGGTAGGATTGTTGACAACTATACTATTGAAGTATGGAACCTCAAGATGCATTTGTATAGAATCGAAAACCACAGTGGTCTATATTTTCAATTAATTCCTATGCTAATCTAATTTGGTCAACACACCACATTATTTTTTATATTGGTAAGAATCCATTCTTGATAAGACTAAAATGCTTCATCATCACTTGTTTTATCAATATTAAAAGAAATCGTTTGGGAAAAATTATGAGAGAGACAATGAAGGTATTTTTCTGGTATACACACCTATTGTAAGGATTTATCATTATTCTAATAAGAATAAATTAAAAATAATTGATATCTCTGATGTATGTATTCTTAAAAAACATCAAAAACATTTATGTTTATTAAAGATGAATTTGATTCATCTCTAAGAGAAAACATTGGAAAGCATGGGAGTATTACTTATGTACAAGAATGTTTTAAAAAATTACATGACGATTCTATAGTATTCAGTAATGATAATAACCCCAAGAAATTCAAATATCAATTATCAATACTTAGGAAATATGTAAAATATTATCACATCCTTATAGATGGAAATAAATTAGTTCAAACCCATAGGATTTTGAGTAATTCCAATTAAACAATCATTCTTTCATGTGTTAAACCAAAGAATTCTGAATACGAATTGAAGATAATGATAGGATAAAAGAAATAGAATAAGATCTTAATAAAATTTAGAAGAATAAAACTTGCATTTTCATTCCATGTCCCAAAGATAAGAATTTTATTAGGATGATGTGGATTTTTATGAATAAATTCAATGATAAATAAGAGGTATTATAGAACAAATATCATATTATTTTCAAGGTATCTTCTCTAATTGAGGATATTTATTTTAGTGATATGTTTACTTAAGATTCATTTGTTAATATGATTCAAATTTTTATTGAGATATGCACTCAAAGAAATTAAAAATTGTCCCAAATGGATATTAATTTGTTGATATAAATGTTAAACTTGAGTAAGATGTCAACATTGAATTTCTAAAAGGTTTTTTCCTTAATAGTGATGGTTATCAAGTTTGAAAATTGAATACGGCTTTACATGGTTTCAAAAATACCCTAAGTGTTGTATTCAAATATGGAAAATAGCATAAATATCATATAATTTAATAAAGTCAAGGTGGACTCTAATCTCTATGTTAAGGGAGATGTCATAGTTTCGCTCATAGCCATTATATATTTCAATGAAATAATTTTTTACAAAAACAAAAAAAATAAACATGTGATAACTTTATGTCAAAAATAAGTAGACACTTTAAGATTACCATGATGGGTGTGTTCATATCCTTTAGGGGTTTCATGTAAAAATATAGCAGGTTATGTCAACCTCTCACAAGATAATTATTCTCATGATTTATTGAATAAATTTGGAATTAAAGAGTAAAGATAGGTATCTAGTTATAATGAACATGGGACCATGTTTTCCAATTATTAAGAAGAAATGATTGTGAATCAAATGGAGTCACAAAGGCTTATTGTTATCCTTCTTTTCCTGTTGGTGTCTAGACCTAATATCACATTTATAGAAATACTTTTTTCATGATTCTAAATAAATTAAATGGAGTACCATATTATACTGGTGAGATAGATATTATGTTATATTAAAGGTATATTTAATTTTGGTTTGATGTATGAAAAAACACCTCAATTTAGTTTTATGGATATTCCAATGTCTTTTGAGCTAGATATGAGGGTGATTAGAAGTATACATCAGGAGGTATATTCTTTATTGGTTAAATATGCATTGAAAGGAATACCATGAAGAAAAATTATATCGCATTGATAATAAAGGAATTTAAATAAGTTATAGAAACTTGTATCCATTAATTGATTAAGAGCAATAAATAATGTAAAATAAAATTATTAAAGAATTTTGTTCAATAATCATTTTAAAATCTTATTGATATTATATACAACTTCATTAATAAAAATATGGTGTGTGGTGTGATTTTATTACAGAGTATTTCAATCAAGGATAATGTTATGAATATATTGATAAATACTATAACAAAGGATGAATTTAAGAACTAGAGAGTGTTGTTTGATTTCATTTTCTCACAAAATTCATGCACTTTTTCTTGGTTATTTTCTCTCTTTCATTACATTGCATTGGTTTAAAAAGGTAGAATATAAAAGGAGATATTCTTGAAATGTTGAAGATATTCTAGTTTCTGTTTGTAGTTGATGATCAAGGGATAACCTTTAGGTGTTTGTAGATGAACCTAAATATTGAAGAATCCATTTTTCATCGATTTTCAGGTTTTCCAAAAACCAAAAAGGGGGGATTAAAGGATAGTTAAGATATTAAATAGTATTGGATGATTGGGTGGGGTTGATAAGTGTTTGATTTTTAAGAAACCCATAATGAAGTAATTTGATAAAGGGTAGTTATTGTTGTATCTCAATTTAGACATGGTCAAAATTGAATTTCTCTTACATTGAGAGTTTCAGTACTCTTACAAACATCATTTTAACTTATAGTGTGGTGAGTAGATAACATTAACATTAAATTAATGTTATGATTAAACTCTTTCGGTAATTCATTCATGGGTTTTGGATGTTTTTTCATGTTGTATTTATTGCAAACATGATCATGGATGAGTTGGGATCTATTTTGTGGTATGTAAATATATAAAATAATTATATTTTTTTGTGTTTAAGTTAATCAAGGTATCAAGGGTATTTTTATGATTAATTTCTAAAATTTAATATCATATTAATATATTTCAGGTACTTATGACCCCTTATTTTTACCTTTCCTTATTTGGATATAATTTTTGGTTTTTTAGCCTTTTGAAAACAAATTGAAGTTTTTGGGCCAGTGTAGGGTTGGAGAATAATTTGGGAAAAATGTGTGGTTTATCCTAAAACAATATGTTCCATGTTATGGAAATATGGAGGGGTGCATATTATGTACAAAATTATTGTCCTTCCCATCAAACCATGTAGATTTAGAATATGGAGAAAATAATTATTATCGCATTGTTTTTCAAACTATGTCATAAAACTGTACACCTTCCCAGTAAGGGTGTATAGTTAGATCTAACCATGTGTCTCCAATATAGTAAACCCTATGATGGTGATTTAATTCACCAATATTTTTAATCAATTTACCTAAAACCCCATTAACACTTAGAAACATCCTCTAACAAAACCTAATTCTACCATTTTTATTTCATAGGCTATCTAAAGAGGATTTTAGATTCTTTAATATCATATTTTATCAGATCAAAGTTTCGGTGGATGTGACTGATTCCTCTCCAATATGTGAAGCCTTTATTTAAATAGAATCCTCTTCTCTCCAATTCTCTCCCATGTTTGGAGAGAAGAACTCTCATGATTTTTATGGATTGGAACATTGATTTTATGGATTAGGTTTTTATGGTTTCTTCATTGATTCCCCTAACATTTGAAACTTCATTAGAGATTCCCATTTAAGTTTATTGATAAATTATGTGCCAAAAGGTAGGTAATTTCATTATGTTTTTTACAATATATAAACATTTATTTCTCAATTTATTTGAATTTTATGTTGAATTTATTCGTATAACTTAAGTTGATAATATTTGATTTATGATATTTAAAAGTCATAGTATTTTGAAATCAATCCCTTTTTCAGAATCCATGAAGATATTGGGTGGATTTTGAGAAAATATATCTTGAAGTGGAAATTTATTTTATGAAATTATTCTATGCTTATTCTTGAGAAAATTTGATTTAAATGAAATATGGTTTTTGGAAGGGATGAAATCGATGAAATCTCATGATTTTTTTTCAAAATTGAAGTGGCCTATTGGAACTTGAAATTGGGAATTTGAACTGTGAATTGTCAACTGAATTGAAAACAAGGATTTTCTGATGATTTATTGGTTGATTAATTGAAATAAAATGTGATACTAAGTAATTATTTAGTGACTTGGACAAGCACACTAGGACTCTAAACCTCTAGAAATGGATTGGAATTAACTGATGATATAGGCCTTTAGGATCTATGAACCCATTTAGTCGTGATTGATTAACTAAGAAGTTTGAATATCCTAGATATTGGAAACTAAAAAAACTAGGAATATGACCATGGTTCTTTGTTTTTATTTATTTATTACAAGCTAGTGTTTATTGAACTAATTTATTAATGAACATCTATTTATTAAAAATTTCTATGTAAGTCTGTTTTTTATATATTTTCTATCCACATTATTTGAAAGAATGTTTTGAAAAAAATGTAATATTTATTTCCATGATTTGTTTTTATTTCAAATCAATGAATAAATTATTTATTTGTTATGGAATTACTTATGGAAGATTTAGTAAAATTCTCTTAGTAAATTTTGCTCGCGCCTTACCTCTACCTTTGGTAATCTCAAGATATAATTTTCCAAGGTCCATAAAAAGGAAAACATCCACTTATAAGCGGTAGATGTTTTTAACTTGCAGGAGTTGGGGTGATTTTTTTGACTTTTGGAGTTGTGATCCATGTTTTACACAGATATTTCTGGATGTTGAATTTATGGTTATTTTTTCTCTTTTGGGTAATGTAATTTTTTTGGATTTTCTTTATTTTTATTCTTATAGTACTTATTAGTTCCAGTTATGGTACTATTTAAGTGAATTATTTTGGTCAGTTGATGAACATTAGTATCAAAGGTGTATGGTTACACATTTTTCTTTATGTCGGACAGCATTCTTGGGTATCTTGTTATATAGGAGCTGGGATTTTGGAGACCTTATGGGTATTTTATGAGTGAGTACCTAGCCATATCTCTTCATAGAGAGCCATGAGTCAGCATGGGTGTTTGGGGGAGTAATTTATATTAATAAATTGATCTAATAATATTCATTATCCAATCTTGATTTGATTAATTTTGAAATCCCAAAAAATATTTAATCATATCTAATTGAATTTATATTTATGTACCTCTTGAAAGATTTGATTATCTAAAAATTCTTAATAATATTTTTATGTTGCAAGTTGATTCTTTAAATTACCATTCCCCCAATAATATGGTTAAAAATGCCGCTAGAGAAATCTACTAGAAAACCCTAGTATGAAAGTATTCATGGTGACCAAACCTTGTTGAGATAGTGGTTTATGTGATCCAATCTCTAGGACTGGAAGTCATTCCCATTCCAGTGTAGGCTCTAGTAGTGGAATCTTAAATGGATAAAGTTATAGATTATTCCTATGAGTTTCTTCAGCATAAAACATCAACTTTACAAGGCTTGAATATTCCTCATGATGAAAATTATTGGTTGAAAATGATTTGGTGTCCTTTTATATCTTGGAGATTCTAGATTCAATAAAGGTGAAATGTATTGCCTTCAAGTTTGAAGGGACTATAAGGAGGTGGTGGGATTCAACAGTTATGTTAAATAAAAATGATTTTTTGGAGTGGAAATACTTTATATATCATTTCATGGAATTTTTCTATCTAGAATATATCATTTTTGTGATGTTTATAGAATTTATTAGTCTCCAACAAAGTGATAGAACCATGAATCAATTTAAAAGTTTATTTGCATAAATTGTCCATTTTTCACCTATGGTGGTATCAAATGAGAAGCTAAATGAACAAATATTGGAGATGGGTATTTAATCTAATATATGATATTGAGTTATCATATTGAAGGTGACCTCTTGATTGTATATTTTTTATAGAGCTTTGATGGATGTGATTGACCTATTTGGTAAGTTAGGGTTGGTGGGAGTCCTCTTACCCCTAGTGGTATTTATATTAGTTCTTATAATGAAAACAGGAAACGGGGTGAGTCTCATGGTGGATATCAACAGTAGTCGTCATGAATACCTTCTGAAACATCTATAAAATTCATATTTACTTTCTTCTAATGTGGGATAATTAGGAATTTGAAGTAGGTTTGTAAAGACGCGCTAATTAATTTTGGTTTGTGTGGTCACTCAAGCCACCTAAAAAAGTTATATCTTGCATTTTCTTCCACATATAGTGTCACGGGCTCTTAAAAACCAAAAATAAAATTGGTGTAATTGGATGATTCAATATTTAATGGGTTCCAATAATAGACATCGGTAAATAATATTCTTCATTCAATAGATTAGTCTCTAGGGTATGTTGGTACAGGTCTGGCGATAGTGAGAGGTATCATCACTATAGCTTCATCTTTATAGACTTCTCTATTTTATATTGGTGTATCTCATTATTTCATATCGACTTGCATTATTATTCTATTAAACCTTCATACAGATCTTATATATTATGTGATGGATATTTCTATGATCCTCAGAACTAAGTTCTCGTAGGGTTTTTAATGTCCATCTTGTATCGTATAATTATCAAAGATTGAAATCTTCTAGGATTTTCTAGTTCTCGATATGAAACCTCTATATTTCATTAATAGGATGGATTTCCTAATTTCCCAAAAATCATAGATTGAATATTTCCTTTGGTAGGTTTCCTTTACAACCCTTGATGGAGTGAATTGTTTTTTCCAAGGATAATGGGACATGAGGTCAAGTAGAGATGGACCACCCCTTCCAAATTTGGGTATAATGATCTTTATATGTAGTTTTAACCTATAGTTATAAGTGATTATATTACTCTAGTCCTCATAAACTTTCTCGGTGTGTTTTGGACTAACTTTTTTGGCTTTACATAGGTTAGAGAAGAGGATTTTTCTTCTAACATGGTACTAGGTACACAACCTATCTCTATTCTTTCTTAATATATAGAACCAACTAAATTGAATGATTTAATGAGTCAATTGGATGATTTTCTTATTAAACCCTCTATTCACCTGATTGTGTTTCATTGGGCAGTGCCAATGCTTTTTATGAAGAAGTATGATGGGACCCTTCACCAATATGTTGATTATTAAAAAATTAATAGAGTCATGGTAAAGAGAAAGTACTTTATGCCTTGAATTGATGATTTATTTGATTATTTTAAAGGATTGAAGTTGTTATTGAAGATTGATCTTTATTATGGTTATCACCTTCTTTGAATTAAAGAGTTTGATATCTAAAATACTACCTTATAGAGAATGTATATCCATTATGAGTATCTTTTTATGCCTTTTGGCTAGACCAGTTCTCATCTGATTTTCATGGTCTTGATGAACAGAATATTCCAAGAGTATCTTGATTCATTATTTGTGGTTTTGATGGATTAAATATTAGCTTACTATAAAACTGAGTTAGATCGTGTGCATCATCTAAGAGTATTTTTGGAAATTTTTAGAGATTAATGAATTTATAGAAAACTATCATAATGTTATTTATAGATTCATAAAGTGAAGTTATTGGGATATGTGGTATTTGATCATGGAATTTTAGTTTATCTTGATAATTAGAATATTTTTATGAAATGGGAACAACCATGCAATTTTATTGAGATTTAGAGCTTCATGGGATTAGTGGCGTATTATCTCTAATTTTTTAAATATTTCTCAATGTCGGATTCATTGATTACTGATTTCAATCAAAAAAGAATAAATTTATCTTGGTAGATGATATGGAAAAAATATTATGATGAGTGGAAGTTCCTTTTTACTTCTTCCCTAGTGTTGACTCTCCCAGAGGCTAGGCAGGGATACAATGCCTTTTGTGATGCATCTATTTTGGTTTTTTGATGTGTCCATGTGCATGGTGATCACATGGTGGCCTATAGTTCCCAACAACTTAGTCTATATGAGAATAATTATCCTACTCATGATCTTGAACTCACAACTATTATGAATTCTCTTTTTATTTGGTGGAATTACATTTTCATAGGAAGGTTTATGTTCTTTTTCAATCATAAAATTATGTGTTATATATTAAAAAAAATATTTTAATCTATATTAGAGATGGTGGGTGGTGTACCTGTAGAATTTTTATTTCAACATTTCCTGGTCCCAGGTAAGGGGGATGTTATTTTTTTATGCTTTAAGTCAGAAAATTATGATCCAAGCTATGAAATAATAATTAGAAGAGTGGAATTTGGTAGATCTATTTTATCATATAAATTTGAAATTTCAAGAGTATGTTATTGAGATTGTTGTAAAATGAATTTAGTTGAACTCCTCTATTATCAAAATTATTTTCAAGAGAATCATCTTGATGATGAGTTGTGTGTCACTAGGGAATATCTTTATAGTGGGAAGACAATCAGTGGGTGTTCATTATCTTCTAAAAGAATTTGATACTTCTGAAACTAGAAAACCATACCCTTTCATATTAGAAAATTTGTATTGGTGGATTTTCATAATTCCCAGTGGGTGGTCCCCCTTGAATGAGAAAGATTTTCTATCATATATAGTAAATATTCTAGTGTCGAGGTATAAAATGGTACATTTTTTATTTTTTATCATTGTTATATTTTTCAATTGGTCAAGGATGACCATAAAAAGTCATCTGGTTTACTTTATCCCCGTCTGGTGACAACATAGAAGTGGGGAAATATTTTTATGGATTTCATGGTTGGGTTTTTGCATACCCCTCATGGGAATAATGAAACATATTTTTAGATTTTATGGATTTATATATGATATAGTTCCTAATAGGGATCCCTGATTCACTTTCCAATTTCAAATAGGACTCTATGAGGTGATGGTATCCCAAGTTATATTAATCATGTCATATCAGATATATACAAATGGATAGAAGGAATGAGCACTATAGATTCTTCAAGACATGCTTCATGCTTTTGTTTTTAACATTGGTGGATCTTGGGATGACCAATTGGGACTGATTGAAATTTCATATAATGAAAGTTACCAAAATGAAATTAAATTGGAAACTTTTAATGAATTTTATATCTTAACTTGTAGATCAACACTTTTTTGGGAAAAAATGTCGAAGCTTATCTAGTTAGGCCTAGTTTTTTATGAGATGACACTGAGGATTTGGTTGATTCATTATAGAATAGTAACAGATCAAAGATGTTATAAATCTTATGCTAATCATATCTAAAACACATTGGAGTTTTTAGTTAGTGAATATTTGTTTCTAAGAGTTTCACCTTGTTTGGGTCACTAACAACATGGAGAATAGGGAAATATAGAAATGCAATTCGTGGGACTTTTTTATATTGTGGATAAGGTTGGGAAGGTGGATTAACATTTCTAATTTCCACATAGGATTATAATAATTCATGAAATATTTCATGTGTTTCACCTTAGTAAGTATCATTGTCCAATATAATGTCTTGATCTGGGAAGACTTTGATATGGAATTTGATTTATCTTTGACAGAGTAGCCAGATCATATTGTTGATTTGGAGATAAATTTTCTTCATGAAACATTAATACCCATAGTTTTGTTGTTTTAGAATTATGGTTTTGATTAAGATGAGTCTTGGAATCATGAGATACTAATGAGAGTGCAGTGGCCTCATCTATTGGATATAGATAATTCTTGAGAGGATTTCAGGGGGTAGAAAGTATTTATGGCAGGGAGGTTATAATATCATATTTCTTGAATTCATGTACAACTGAACCTTTTTTTATTCATTCCTTATTTGAATCTCATTTAAGGGTTTTTTAGTCTTTTGATAAATATTAATGTTATTTGAATGTTTTTTGTTGTTTTATAGTTAGGTAAAACCATTAAGTACATCCTGAAAAAAAAATTCTACGTGATGGAGTTTTGGAGGGGTTTCTCGGTTAGTAAAAACCTTACTACCTTACCCTTAAACCATGAAACATGGGATATTAGAGAAAATCATGGATATTTCATGTTTTTCACACCATTTGATATAATCAAACACCTTCTCCATAAACTCAATAAGGGTGAATAGGTATGTGCATGGTTAGATCTAAACAAGTGGCCTTCCTAGTAAACCATGAAATAGTGATTTAATTCTATGAAATTATTAATTAAATTCTAAAACCCATAGTTATAACTTCTAAAATTACCTTAATAAATCCTAATTTGGTCCATTGGAATTTTTACACTCTCTAGAGATGTTATTTCCTCATACAACCTCTTATTTTCTTGGATTGAAGTGCTGGTGGATATTATTGATTCCTATCATATAAGTGAAGCCTATCTTAATAAAGAATTATTATTATCTTACTTTATCTCTTGTAATGAGAGTGATGAATCCTCATGATGTTCAAGGAATGTAACCTTGATTGTATGGAGGTTTTTTAGTTTTTCTTATTTTATACCCATCACCTTATACTTTCCCTTGGTGATTCTCATTTCAGGTGATTAACTCATTATGAGACTAAATGTAGGGGTTCCATAATTTTATTTGAGGATATTTGGGATTTATTTTCCATATCAATTAGATCTATCTATCATGTCATGAGGAAGTTGGTCACACCATGACACTTTTTTATTCAATAAAAAAGTTTGTATCTCATGAACTAATGTAAGATATATTTTGATGGAACTCTATTTTATCCTACCATTCATTATAAGTCGAGTTTCTAGTTTGGTTTTTTTATATTTGAGGAAAATAAAAAGGGTGAACATGAGATCCAAATTATAGAGGTAATTGAGGTTGAGAAGTAGAGATTGGTCAATTTTTTTATGTTCATCAGTCTTTTTTAAACTGGTATTTTAGATCCATCTGCATAATCCGTTCATTTTTTATGAAAAATAGGAATTTGGGTAATGGGATCACGACCATTGAACACTAGGGATTATCCACTTGATAATAAGATTTTGTGAACATTATATTCTACCTTTTTCATGTAGGCTATTTCTCACTCTTTATCTCATTTTTTATCCATCACCATCGAGATCCTTTTCACACTTACCAATGTGGGTAAGAGAGTTTAGAGATTATGTTTTTGGTAACCAATTGTTCACCCCTACCCCACTCACACACTTAATGGTTTTCAATATTCACTAGAGGTGAGGTAAATTCATTTTTATCATGATATTTATTTATGATATTTAATGAATGTGAAATTAAAGTATGGAATAATATAGGTGAAAATTTAGAGATAATTTATATGGGTGAGTAGAATCATATCTTAACCATGAATTTACTGATAATTAAAATGTAAAATGGAGTTATTTGTAAACTCATGTTACCTTATACACATTAGAGTGATGGAGTTGTAAAAAAATATTATAGATGATGAGTCTTATAAGTCTTGATAATATTCCACTATTATATTCAAAACATGATTCAAAAATAGTGGTGTTAAGACTTCACCATATTCTAGCTATAATGAAAAATGGAAATTATATAAGTTAAAATTTAAAATAATTTAATTATGTCACTAGCACATGTGTTTTGATGAAAAATATTTTTCAAGACTTTTTTGAGAAACAAATTCCCATTAATAAAACACAATGTGTGTTTAAGTTAATTATCCTAAGTCCCTAAGGATATTACAATCCCTATGATAGAAAATTAATAGTTAAGAAATAGACTACATCTCTATAAGAGGGTACATGTCTCAATTTAAGATCATTGTAGAAATATATACTTCAATTAATTGAAGGATGATGATGTACAAAAGTTTTGATAGGAACATAAAATTCATGAGACTTAGTGTTAAGAGATATATTATAGACACATATCTCATAGGAAAGATAAAACTAAATGTAGATGGTTTTATAATCAATGAGTTAGGTTTTATGCTATTCCTTGAGAATGATAAATATTTATCTTATAAAAAAATAGTATCTAGAAATAAACAAATTTTGGAAATTTTAGTTAAATCATAAATGGATTCTCATGTACCAAAATCAAGTTTTTATTTTTGTATTATATCAAACTGATGTAAATACCACTAAGTCCAATTGGTTATTCAAGTGAAGGATAGGTACAAATAGTAAAATATATTGCTTATAAATAAATATTGGTTGTTAATGGTATATTAAAAGTCAAAAAATTTGATAGTATGGGAAACGTTTCTCTAATAACAATGAAAAAATCCATTTTTAATTCGTATTTTCATAGTAGCTACCATTATTATTGTATAAATGTTGTAAGAAT